>CM077298.1:36684507-36709507 GCA_039654925.1 Anguilla pacifica | reverse complement strand
CCAAAACAATGGGATGGATTAATAAACAGCAGCTTTTATTTCTGTCATTCAGGGTACGTACAACAGGGAACCGATTAAATACCCTTCAGGATGACTTCTCAGTTATAATAACGGCTGTATTCCTCTGCCAGAATTTGGGATTAATTGTAAATTAATCTTCGCACCAGAGCAACTTTCCCTTTGTCTGCGTCGTAAAAAACATTGGGCTTAATGCAACCTGTTTGTTGGAACCTATCAGAAGATTGATGCATTTTTGAATATATCTCAAAGCTGGCTTATATATATATACATGAAATAAATAGGTAGGTAAAATAAAATCTGTAATGGAAAGAGCACGGCTAATGGTGATTTTAATATTTGAGGCTTAATCAGCCATGCATATTAATGACCTGATTAATCCAATTCATCTTTGTGAGTCTTCTGTTTGTTTTCCCTGACCTTTTATCTCAGAAGCATTCATGCTTGGGTTGTCTTAAGCACTTACCAGCTCCTCGCTGGCTCTCCCTGAGCACTTTCTACAAAAAAGGGACTCTTTTTAATTTATCCAGCAGTAAGTCCTTCAGCTTCAGTTTGTCAGAAAATAGACTGGATGCATATGAGACAGGAAATATGTTATTATCATTACTGTGTGCATATTATTCGCCTAAAAGAACCTGACATTCAAAGGCAGGGAAACTGCGTTTCTTTTTTCTTTTTTACTCATCTCAGAAATCCTTTTTTTAATTTAACAGGGAACGCAACGGACGCGCGTCAGTGATACACATTAAAAGTAAAGGAGGAAAAGGGGAGTGCGAGGAGGATGGCTCTGTATTTATTCACCATTAAAAGTTTGGTTTTGCGCGGACAGGTGAAATAATTGAAAACCGGAGCCCGGCGTGTGTACAATCTTGTAAGGGATGGCTGTAAAATGAGACAGGAATCGGGAGACAGACGTTGCGGGGGAAAGTTTGTTGGAATGGCTGACAGTCTCGCTCTCTCTCTCATTTCAGATGTTGGCAGGGAGGCTGGGGGCCCCCACGGAAACACTCTCCTTTCATACTTGAGTAATTGATGAATTGTATGCAATATGCAAATGAGAATCCATAAATCTTATGAATGACAGCTTAATTTATGTGAGCCTTAATGAATGCAGGATTAGATTTTAATTAAATATCCTCAAAGGCACCCTGACTAGTAAGTTTTTAAAGCCTTGTTTTGAAGACTTGTTTCATGCGCACTTGCAGTTCATGAAAATGAGAGATCAGTCAGTGCTGTTAGAGGAAATTTCCTTAGAATTTTTAGATAAGGCCCGTTCTGTTTTGTTAACCAAAAGGGACCGCAATTAATAAATATTGAGGGAAAAAAAATCATATCTACCAATCTCATTTAGACTTTCCTGGAACTGTTCATTTTCATATATTTGATTAACTGCATTTACTTTTAGCTGTATCTGATTTATAAGATTTTGGTACAGTATCTGTTTAATTAAGTATATCGTCCGTTAGGAATGAAAAAGTCCACCAATTAGGCATTCTTCATCAATCTCCAGTCTGCTTACTCATTATTAGTTGTAATAGAAATTATACTAAATAATTTCATGACTTAAAATTAGTGTACAAAATAATGAAACCAGTTTCCCTCCTACTGATGATATATTAGGATAATCTGTTTTTTAAATCTTTTTATTATTTTTATTTAGTTTTCTTTCTAATGGCAGTCAGATTATTTTTTCAGGAATTTTATATCATTATTTTAATTAAGTCGTTTTATACTTTACATTCAGTCGCTCTATTCTGTATACTTAACCAGTGGAGCAGAGGAATTCTGAGGAGACATGGCAACATTAAATCAGGTACAGGTGGGAACAGAAAGTCAAAATCACGGACCAGTGACTTTGCCCAGACATGAACTGATGTCCCAGCTCACAAATCTTTCCCCCCTTTTTTATCAGACTGTGTCATGCATACAAAAGGGAACAGGAAGAGAGCCTTATATCCGTTGTTCTGCGTATGTCTGAGTGTTGCAGACTACCGTGGGGCTGTTGACGGATTTGCAGGAGCGTGTTGCCAAGGTTTCCATGGTCACCAGTAGAAGGTGACTTCTCCCCTTCAATCTCTGTTCTTGATCTTCGCTTATTGTTCTCAACAAAAGTTCACCGCAGGATGCAGCTGTTCCGGTGAATACAAAAAAAGAAGACTGTTTGATATAAAGTGCTCCTGAGTAATCCATCTATCTGTATCTGATAACGGGGCCCTTACTACCTGGGTGAAGGAACACTGGACAGGTGCGCGAGACAGCTGATTGAGATAAGCCAACAGCCACCGAATGCAAATCGACGTTCGTGCAGATAGCGTGATCACAGACAGGGCTGAAAAATATTGTGCGGGCGGAATAATGTGTGTCTCGGCCGTTTTCGTGATCTTTTGTTTCGGAGGTGCCAGGGGCTGCGACGGAAGTGTGAATTAGTGTAATGTGTTTTGTACGAGCGTGACACGCACCGGGTTTGCGTTTCCGTTTCTCCTCTTCTGTATGCGGCGAGGACGGAGTGTTGTGCTTTTAGCCACGCCCCTTTCTCACGACCAGATCCACGCGCATACTGTATGTATTTGATCGTGATCGTGACATTAGAGATGAACAGGCTACGCGTGGGGGGAAAAAATGATGTATGGTTGCCCTACCATAAATGAAAGGAAAAGTACCGTCTCAGCCAGGAGAAAGGATGCCTTTAAGTTTGGGCTCATTGCCCTTTACCTCCGTCCTTATCTTATCAGATCGATTGTAAATGGGTAGTTATTTACGATAACGCAAGCATGTTACTCCCGTCCTTCAACAAACTGAGATAACCTCTCTTGGGGAATGCATGTGCAAGAGCGCCTAATTAAACTGAAACCACTTACTTTTTTTTTTTCACTGACATTTAAAATAAGTAAGAGCTTGTGAATATATACATGAAAAGTCTGGAGAAAAGTCGGTTTGTTCATTATATCATCGGGACCTTATTTTCACTGCTGGTCACCGTCTCCACGAACTAATCAATGAGACATGCAGTCCTATCGCGCACAAAGAAAAAGGAAAAATAAACCAGCGATAATCCCTCAGTTAAAAGGTTATTTGGCACGATAAAAGCAATTTTGTTAATTTATTTACTCTCTGCTGCAGAGAGATAAAGAGAAGGAACAATTAGGGAATTTTAGGTGAGAGATTTTAAAAGGGCAGTGACACTGGGTTAATATTTTATAAGGCCTGATTGGCGTTGTGCTGAGAATCTCTATTTGAAAAACCGGGGCCTAATAGTTCGGGAATACTGTGGCACTCCTGGTTTCGCTATGCTGCGTGGAAATGGAAAATATGTCTGAAATCTCACATAAAAGAAGACTGACATAGGCTATCTGTGCACAATATGAACCCTCGGCCATTTTTATGTTTATCTCTCTATTGTATATAACCTTTATAAAAAGCAATGAACCATTTTTAATGTTACATTACATTATTGAACCAAATATATTTGTAAACTGTAACAGAGAACTGTCCATTGTTTTAAAAACCCTAAAATAGTTTTTGAACTCCAAATCTAAGTAGGGAGTCCTGTGTAGGCGGAAGTGTAGTTTAATGGTTTGGAAACTCAGCTTGTACCCAAAGGGTTGCAGGTTTGATCCCCAGGTATTATACCTTTGCCATTGTATATGTAACATGCCCTGCTTCAGTATTCTGTATACAGTATACTCAGCTGTATAAATGGGTACTCTGCAAAAAGCTTGTAAATTTTGTGCAGTGCTCATTATTTTACTGCATATGTACTTAAATATTGGTTCTTCCAACTGATGGTCATATCAAATGTACCCAAATAGTTTTTAAGACACCAAAAAGAGGGAATCTTGAGTTCTTGTCCATGTGCGAAAATCTAATTATGTTTTTTTTTTTTAAATTTTTTAAAAAAAAGATCAGATATATTTCTATCCTCCTGCTATGAAAAATCCAAGGCCTGCTTGTCTGGCAGTCTGACACTAATGAAAGAAACATTACTGATGAGAACCGCTTTATCTGTACATTAAAACAAAAATAAATTAAACCTTACTTTTTGTCTCAGAAGTTGAGATTCAAAGACTGTTGAGGAGTTTGAAGACATGTTGCTAAGTGGGATGTGAGAACAGGTAGAAGAAAAAAATTTGAAGATTGACTGGAACATTTTTGCTTTGCCTCATCATTTAGTAATGTCTGACTCACCTCAGCTAAACTTTCTTCAGCCAGCATTTGGCCATGTTTGTAATGTTTTACAGAAAACAAACACAATGGTGTTGTCTTTATGGCTGGAATATGTTAAATCTTGTGACATCCCATTGGTATTGAGTGAAATTTGTCAAGTTCTCCTTTTGCTTCTCCAAGTAACAAATGGCAATGTTGTCAGTCTTATCTAAGGTGCATTGAGGAAGAATAGCTCGTTCTCAGAGCTAACTTTTTCAGTACCTGGCAGTTATTATCTGTATTTTCACTTGTATTCAATAACTAATTTGAATAACTAAGCACAAAAAAATTATTGAACATTTTAATGTGAAATACTGACAAATTAAAAAAAAAATGTAGTCACACTTAAACTGCATGCTTTGAAGAAAGATGTGTGGAAGGCTCAGTATTATCAGTAATGGATGCTTTTGTAATAGAGTTGCATTAGCCTGAGGCACTGTATTTAATATGTGTCCTGGCAATTGTTGTACCTGTATTGGTGTTAAAGTATCAAATACAGTTACGAACTGGCTGGTAGATATTCACATATATTTTAAAAGTATGGAAACACTTGCTCTCAGCTCATTTGGATAAAATTTGGTAAAGATGTTTGTGGGAAATAAAGATTGATCGGTAATTGATATTCTGTCTTTGTCACTTCAGAACTTCAGAGTCCTCTGAAGAAATTAGTGTGTAACAGTGGCATCGACATCATTGCCTGCTGTGGACTAATTTCGCCAGTCGAACGCAGACTTCTGTTGTGATTGAATGAAACTATCAACAGGAATGTGTGGTCTGCGTTAGCGATTATGTTGATGGGTAAGTGTACACAGTGTAGGAATCGTGGCAGAAGAAAGCTCTGTGAATTAGCCAGATAGCTACCTAATACACCAGGGTGAAAACGAAATGGACAGAATCAACATCGTTTAGTGACACTCGAGAAGCCATTTGAGAAAGCAATTGAGTCCTGCAATTAAATTATGACAATGAAAATAACTTAATAAAAAAACATTCAGTCTTTTTTTCAGGATTTAGCTGCTGGGACGTTTATCGGACTGCTCAGGGCTCTCCATGTCAGAGAAATGAAAGCACAACCTGCTTGTCTCGCTCATCATATCCACAGCTGGAAAACGACACTGCAGGTGTACTTTTACATGTAAAAAAAAAGGAAATAATTGACAATTTAACCAACATTTTGTGCACATTGGCTTTGTAGCTATGGCTGTAAAAACATGTTCTTACCTTTTCATTCATGCTGCTGTAGATTAACACATACCATAAAAGCTGCCGATTTCAGATCAGGGAAAAATGGGTGGCTGTGTAGTATAATGGTTAGGGAACTGGGCTTGTAAATCAAAGGTTGCAGGTTTGATTCCTAGCTGGGGCACTGCCAGTTTACCCTTGAGTAAGGTGCCTAATCTGAACTGCTTCAGTAAATGTATAGCTGTATAAATGTGTATGTGAATGAGTGTGTTGTGTTTAGCAGGATATGTCTGTTAAATTCCAAAATGAATGTAAATTATTATAAGTATTATAAATGCTAAAACATGAAGCCAGAAATGAGTCAATTGGCACCTTGAACCGCATCACTAACATTGCCTGCACATCTCAGTAGGTTAGCTCCTTTCATGGCTCAGAGGACAGAAGTAGCACATTTATTAAACTGACCTCTATCAGCAGCACAGCAAAGGATTCTGGTCATTGAAGTCTTATGAATGGTAGCACACAGACAGGTATTACAGTATTACCATCCTGCTTGTTAGATAATGATTCCGGCTGTGTACAGTGGGTAGCCAGACTGATTTGCTCGTTTTATATTCCAGTTCAGGAGAGTAGCCATATCTGCAAAAAAAAAAAAAAAAACATTTTTATTGCAGTGAGCCTATAATACCAACATCCATCCATTCATCCATCCATTATATATACCCGCTTATCCTGCTCTGGGTCGTGAGGGGTGCTGGAGCCTATCCCAGCCTGCATGCAGGAATACACTCCCAAATCTATCGTAGATAATACAAACAGATTATTATTATTATTATTGTTTTTTCTATTGTTTTGGTTGGGGAGCTCAGAAAGAACCGATGCAAACGTGTGTTTGAACCCGTGTGGAATTTGACATTTCCTGCAAACGAGCGAGCACAGGGGACCGGGAGGCGGCTCTAACGATGGTGTCCGTGGAGCGGACGCCGAGCAGCGCCCGGGCATGAAGAGCAACATTCTGCCGGATCGGGTGTTTCACCCCTGCGCTCTTTCTGAGAGAGGGAGCCGGAGAAATGATTAATAGAAACCGGGATGCTGCGCTTTAATAGCGCTGCTGCATTGAAATTGGAACTTTATGGAGTGTATTGTTTGCCTATAATCTGATTGCTTTAGCAGGCACCGGTGTGCTGGATGGTGTCGGGTTTCGGGCTTGAACTGCTGGGTCAACATGGACCGAGTCCATTAAAGGAGCCCCGGGTTCAGCTGGAGTTCACGGCTGTTTTCCTTCCGCCGTGCTTGCAGAACGAGAAGGAAGAAACCCTTAGGTTTGTAGCATATTTGGCTCTTAGGGGCCCTGTAGCTGGCGCGGGCGGCTCTGTTTCCTGAAGTCGCCCATTGCCCGCCAAAGCGATCATGTGTGGTGTAAACAGAGGGAAATCCATTTGATAGGTTTTAAAAGCAAGTCCGCAACGATGCTGCGCTTGACAGTAAAGGGAAATGTAATGCATTTAAACATTAAGAAAATTAGCACTTCACCGGTGATGGATTGCGGACCCGGCTCTGTTTTGCTCATTTCCAGTGCCGAGTGCCTTTTTAGATTAATTTTTTTTGCGCACGCTTTGTTTGCAGCGTAAAGTGGGCGAAGAGAACGCGTCTCTCCTTACAGTCACATGACTGTTCAGCAGTAATGCGCTGCGTGCGCGCGGAGGAAAGCGCCCCAGCGCTGCGAGCCGCGATGGGGAAAAACGCGCTTTCAGCACAAACCGCTCTGAGACGGACCCCCGCCCTAATGCGATCCTGACCCCGGGTCAGCGAAACGGCCGCTTGGCATCGCTAACAATAACTTGATTTAAGGCCCGAATTACACGCCGGACGTAACACACTTTGAAAATGGATATTTTTCAAATAAACGCGGCATTCCTTTCAGTGCGCCAGCCGGCTCCGCCGCCTCGCCGTCCCCGCTGTTGGCCGACCGCGGCCTCCGCGCGACTCTCAGACGACGCCCCGCCCTCCCTGACCAGCTCTCCACGCTAATGTCTTACTCACTTACTCTGCCAAGCTCCTCCATGAGTATCAATCGCTTGGCGATTAGTCTGGCGGTTTTGGTGTAGCCCATATTAGGTCGTTGAACTGAGAACTTGAATCTTGTCACGTCCTGTGCCGAATGAGGGAAGAACTTCCTGTAATTCCGTGAAATATCCTATTAAATAGCCGCATAGTGGTAAAATCCTGTCATAAATTTGGTGTACTGTGTTTTTTCATACTATCTGATCATCGGTCTGTGCTGCTGCAGTGGGAGTTGTTCAGGACTAATATACGCATTGCCTCTGATCATCATACATACTTCACTGCCTCCGTATTATTACACTAGTTATGATTTTTGCGTCAGGAGCGTTTGAGCAAAGTGCTTTCGAGCAATAGCATGACTGTAATGACCTCTTGTCATCTGTGTGATATTTTCTGAGTATGTTCTGCATTCTCAGTGGAGTCGAAGAAGATTCTTCTGTTTTTAATACTTTGGCGACAAACCTGTTTTTTACAGGTCGCACATTTTATGAGAGTAGTTTGACAAAGGCATGGATTTAGAGTGTACAGTTTTAGAGAACGTGTTGCAGATTACAGTTTAAGTTAATTTCAGTTATTGGGTGTGCAGTTGGGTGCGCTAAACTGGCTAATTGCATTTGAAATTTGTTTATGAAGAAGAACGTTATCAAAGTGCACTGCTGAGCAAAGCCCAGAGATATGTCCTTTTGGCATATTTAAAGTTAAGACCTTGGCTACACGCTTCACACATTATCAGAATCTGCTCGTTTTTCCTAAGTGCCTGGAGCCAAAATGGAGGTGGCAGTTTTGTCCGTTCAAGGTTCTGCGCTCTTAGCATTGTTGAAAAATGCTTTTAACATCGCATACCTCTATTGAGGCCTTTTATAAATAATTCAGCTACGGAGCACGTCGAAAGTGATGACAGAAGAACTATCTCCAGTCTCCCTTGTGAGATCAAAGACGTGTTTGCGTTTAAATAAGAATTGTATTTCAAACTATTCCTCCGTTGATCTTGCTCTCATTCGCCCCTCTTCCCCCCTCGTTTGGGAATAACCCCCTCTATTTAATGAAAGTGACTAAGTCCAACGAGGGGCCTGCGTAAAAAAAAAAAAAATCCCAGAATTCCTCCTGCTTTCGAAACCGGAGAGCACGTCACTTTGCGGAACTTTGCTTTACCCTACAGAGTGGGATTTCATCCGGGCCGTGTCCTTCAGAGGCACTTCAGTGCAGTTTTTTTGGCAGTTGCGGTCCAGCCCCTCTTTCGTCGCCACCTGCCGCTCCTCACCATCGCCACCAGGCCCCGCCCATCATCTGGGCCGCTACCTCAGGACTGTCATTTAACTGCCATTAATATGATGGTGAACACTGACTGACCATGTTGTCACCAGTCTAAACCCTGAGCTGATCAGAGGAGGATGGGTTTCCCCCCTTGAGCCTGGTTCCTTCTGAAGTTTCTTCCCATCTGCCACAGGGAGTTTTTCCTTGCCACTGTTGCTTTAGGCTTGCTCCTGTGGGCGTGTAGGCCAGGGTTGTCTGTGAAGCGTATTATGACAACTGTTTGTGAAATGCGCTATATAAATACATTTTGATTGATGATTGATTGATTGATTGATTGATTCCAACCATGTGTTTGTCTTGGTCCAATCAGCTGTTTCTCAGACTGCGCGGTGTGTGTGTTTTCTGTTCTGTCGTGCCCTCAGGTCTCTCTCTCATACACACCGCAGGACTGCGGGACTGAATATTCAGAAGTGATGATTTATATATTTCATCTGGCATGAGCGAAGGAGATATAACGCAGTGCCCAGTTTACAGAGAACCCAGTGTAGAGACATACATCGTTTTTAATTGGCTAAAGCTGTAGCTAATGGCTACACTGTGCTCAGTGTGCTCTGCTAGATGCATTGAATGTACTGGGTCAAATTTCCATCTAAACAGCTCACTTTGCATATAGTTTACCTGCTAAGTACTGTGTGGTTGCTGTAAGTACACACTTATGTGGGTTATATAAAGTAGGGTTGTGTATAGGGTGAGAGAGAGACTGAAATTAAGCCCAGCTTCAAATAACTTTGCGATGTGTGCAAATTAACTTTGAATAATATATTAAAGTGATTTCTCATTGGACTGGTGGTCTTTGAAATTAGCTAAATATGTTGTGCAGTAATTTTAAGTAAACCTCGACGATGTCCACTCATACTTAATGATAAAGACAGATTTGTCAGAGGGAATGTGGACCTACATGAGCTGCTTCGTGTGCAGGTATTCCTGCAACTGTGTGCACATGCATTAATGTTTCAACTTGAATTTCACTACCATATTCCTCTTTCAGTGTAATTGCAGTTGCACTGCGTTCAAGTGCAATTTCAGCATCTGAACTCGAATAACTTGCTTTGCAGCCTAAACAAGTTGGGATCAATAATGCAAATGCAGTGCATTGTGGGAGAATTGCGGGATTACATTACAAAGCAACAAAGTATCGGAGTCATGTAAACAGAATGCTGTAAATCCCACCACCATCGTGACCGCGTACGAACGCTGAGGTCGGGCGCTGTACTGAGCACACAACCTGCCGTGCGGTTCCGTTCAGCCTGTACTGAACACACAACCTGCCGTGCGGTTCCGTTCAGCCTGTACTGAACGCACAACCTGCCGTGCGGTTCCGTTCAGCCTGTACTGAACGCACAACCTGCCGTGCGGTTCCGTTCAGCCTGTACTGAACACACAACCTGCCGTGCGGTTCCGTTCAGCCTGTACTGAACACACAACCTGCCGTGCGGTTCCGTTCAGCCTGTACTGAGCACACAACCTGCCGTGCGGTTCCGTTCAGCCTGTACTGAACACACAACCTGCCGTGCGGTTCCGTTCAGCCTGTACTGAGCACACAACCTGCCGTGCGGTTCCGTTCAGCCTGTACTGAACACACAACCTGCCGTGCGGTTCCGTTCAGCCTGTACTGAACACACAACGTGCCGTGTGGTTTTGTTCAACCTGTACTGAACACACAACCTGCCGTGCGGTTCTGTTCAGACTGTACTGAACACACAACCTGCCGTGCGGTTCTGTTCAGCCTGTACTGAACACTCAACCTGCCGTGCGGTTCTGTTCAGCCTGCACTGTATAAAACACACACATGCGCTGCGGAAATGCGCATCCATGACTGCGTTAACTATCCATTAGTCCTTCAGCAGTGTGTGTACAAGATGAACCTTTAACAAATGAACCTTCATTTTTTGCTAGCCATAGGGAATGTCTTTATCCCTATTTAGTTATTTTTTAATGGATGGGACGTGAATGCAGGTATTGTAAATATTACTGTGACACATTTATTTCAGCAGTCTCTTGAAATGGGGGGGGGGGGGTTGAGGGGTATGCATCTCTGTGGCCTGTGTGATCTGAGAGATGTTGCGCAACAGCCTGGTGCTGCTGGAATAAAGGAAGAACATATTACAGTATCTTACTGGAATAATCTGTCTCGGGAGTGTGGATGGCTGGCCAAAAAAAAAGGACTTAAAAAAGAAAAGAAATATGCGTATTATGATTTGTAACAATTGCCTAAAATGGATTTTGGCGGTAACCCTCCCCCCCCTGCCGAGCTGCACAATCCACCCCCCTCCCCTTCCAAAAAAAAAAATTGAGTTAATCATCTCAAAGAGGGGAAAAACACAAATGAAAGAAAAGCCATTTTTTTTAAAAAGACACTTTCCCACCAGATTAAGCATGTACTGTCATTTATCATCCGCGATATGAGGTCAGCGGACTGAGGTAATAAAACATTCCGTCAGAAATGTACTACAGGTCGGATTCACTCGCTCACCACACCTTCCGGCCGGCTCCCGTGTTAAGCCACGCGAGCAGAACATCTCCTCAGGCCGCCGTCGGCTTGTAATTTCCCCAAGAACCTTAACATATCATTCATTACAAGAACTACACATATTTGGTTTTTAAAAGTCTCATAAATCAACCAAGGCCCGACTGCAATAATTATAACAAGTTAACATGTAATTTTCAGGCTGAAAGCTGTATGGCGGATTTTAGCATATGCAAACGAGGCAATTCAAATAGAGTCGGGATATTAATACCGAGGAGCAGGTAACGAGGTATGGGCTATGAATTATGCATCAAAAAGCGGTTGATCTTCAATAAAGGAAATGAATTCAGCGTGTAATCTAATTAGTAATGGAAGTATATTATGTTGAACTGCGGAAAGCAACTGTCCTTGAGAAAGAAATTTATTTACAGTACATGCTGGCTCTTTTGGAATGGTATTGCGATTTGAAGTGGGTAGAATGCTAAACCATTCTCTCTCTCTGTCTCTCCTTCCCTCCCTCTCTTATCTCTCTCTCCATCCCTCTCAATCTCAATCTTTTTTCATTCTTTCTCTCTGTCTGTCTCTGTCTCTCCCTCTCTCCCTCCCTCTCTCATCTCTGTCCCTCCCTCTCTCCATCCCTCTCAATCTCAATAATGTTTCTCTCTCTCTGTCTCTCTCACATCTCTCTCTGTGTCTCTGTCTCTCTCTCTCTCTCTCTCTCTCTCTCTCTCTCTCTCTCTCATCTCTCTCTGTGTCTCTCTCTCTCTCTCTCATCTCTCTCTGTGTCTCTGTCTGTCTCTCTCTCTCATCTCTCTGTGTCTCTGTCTCTGTCTCTCTCTCTCATCTCTCTCTCTGTCTCTGTCTCTCTCTCTCTCTCTCTCTCTCTCTCTCTCTCTCTCTCATCTCTCTGTCTCTTCTCTCTCTCTCCATCTCTTTATCCCTCCATCCTGTCCTTTTGTCTTTCCTGCTCTCTGTATATATATTCATTTATATTTTCAGTTCTCGACCTGGACGGCCCCCGAAGAGAACGCAGAGCGTCACGTCCCCGGAGAACCCCCACATCATGCCCCACACCGTGCCCGGCCTTATGTCCCCTGGAATCATTCCACCCACAGGTAAATTTGGGCTTTCGACCCAGGGCCCCCGTCCTGTAGAGCCACCTCCCCCGGAGTCCCGACAACACCCCCCCCCCCCACCCCAAAGGGCAAACTGACACAGCCGGACACCGAAAACACAAAGGAAAGAAAGGAGAAAAATACTCCCCATAAAACCTGGTTGTTAAACCTGGAAGCCCAACATCGTTCTGTAGTGTGTGTTTCATATATTCTATTTCAATTGTTTGTGCTTTTGCCTGTACAAATGAGCAAGCATAACCACATGCATTCCTTATTTAATGGTACTCCTCTTACTGTAAATAAATTATTGAAAAGAGTGGCTATCTAGTTTTCTTGTCTTGAAGCATTTAAATAGAAATTTAAGCAATATATTGGACAATATTTTTTTATTTTATGAAAATTATAAATATATGTGGCTCCTAATTAGTTAAACCATGATATCTTTATTTAAGAACCAAAAAATGTGCCCAGAACATTCTTGCAGAAAAATGTATCATAAATGCATTGTAAGATAAGCAATCCAATTATCTGAAATATTTTCAAGGGCAAAAATAACTTTTTGGCTTACCTGGCAGTTTGCATAAATTAAAATGCCACACACTGAAATTAGCTGGACTTTATATTATGTGCCTAGGTGTATTGAGTAGTCAGACATGCCACACAGGGAGTCTGTATCACTATAGGTTATGTCTGTGTTGGGAGTTAACTGGTGTTTTGCAGATAGGGATGATTTTTTAAAAACCTTTTGAAGGAAATCAAAATCAAGTGTCTACACTATGCACGATTTGCTTACTGAAGGGCATGGGCTCTTTGGATTAAAGCTGAACATTTTGTAGAATCATCAAGGTCATACCACTTATTTGTCAATGAGGTATGGGCCGAAGAGTGATGCCTTAGATTAATAGGAACACAATGAAAGGAAGTCATAGATTAGGCTTCTAGTACTGCAGGTTGCTGACTCTTAATGTCTGTACATTAGCTGGAACTGAATGGGAGATTACAGCAAGTGTCTTGCCAAGAATCTGAATGAAGAATTCCACAGACCATTCTAGAACACTTCTGCCAGTCAGCGATATGTATCTGTCTGGCACCATCTGAACTTTGAACTCTAAAGTAAATAGAAACGGAACACCCCGCAGGTATGCACTCTAACTTAGTGTTGGTTTAATAAATTCCGTAGTTTGACTTTAGTTCTTAGTTTGCTTCTTTTTTCTGAAAAACAACTTGGAGGAATGATGGGAAGACTGGTTGGACCTAATTTTTTGCGGGGGGGGGGAACCTTGTTTGGTGCAACACGAGATATTTGAACAGAATCACAAAGTCCAATGCTTGGCTGGTGATAATTACTGGTAATTACATTTGTCTTTGTCTAAAATTCTGAAATGAAAGGATAACCTTGAACTAATTTTAACAATCAATGCTTTTGTTCCAGGGCGTTAATTCTGCTCTTCTAATGTGCCGAGTGGAAAGGCCCACTGGGACTGTGTGGGTAGATGTAATGTATTCGTCCTGAAGGATACTCAGTAAAACACTGCTTTGTCCCGACAAACAGGCAGTCCTCGTGGTAATAGACGCCTTACAAAGCAGGGAAGACAGGCCTGCTCGTTCTTATATGAAAGCCAGCCCATGATAAGTACTTTGCGCTCCCTCTTAAGAACAGCCCTAAGTAGGTCTGATGTATTATGAGCAAAATCCCCAAACTAACTTTTAATTTGCGGGCATTAATCCTGAATGAGACGCATAAGCGGCGGAGACCTCTGTAACTAGCTTTATTAAAACTTCATACTGTAGCTAATATACACAGAATATACGCATCTGCTTATTTTCTGTTAGGCAGTTTCAAAGTGAGAATATTTATTCCTTGGATGTGTCAACGCAAGTGGTAGTCAGACTATAAACCTTAGCATGTAAATATTTATTACTCACAGTTAACCAATCAGAGGCACGGAAAGTAGACAAAAATATTATGCTGTGTTCTGTTTATCATTGCCATTTACTGCCTTCAGATCCATATCATTTCCCGACATTGATTTTAAAGCTAGACACTGGCTGTTATACTTTTTGACGCCCAACGTGTCACTTACTGCTCTATTCTGCATATGGATACACCCGTGATTCTGTACTGTAAGAGTGCATTCTAGACTGAGTTTATATTTAAAATGGCTGTGCTCCTCTGTGCCTGTGAGTGAAGCAGGAAGGGATTAGGAGTGGTTCACTTGGTGTGAACGCAGGATGCTCCGGGGAGTCACCGTTTCGAGCTTCAAGGCTTGTATAGCGTTAGCCTGCTATGACACAATTGGTCGACGAATAGATTGGCAACCTCTCCAGGGTGTATTCCTGCCACCTGCCAAATGCATGCTGGGATAGTCTTCAGCACTTGGTCCGGTCTCGCCAAGGGGCGGGGTTTTAATCAGTCAGGGTTCCCTCGTGTGCGACCGACTCGATTGGTTCCTCCCTCTTTCCTTCAGTGCTATGTGGCCTATCAGGTGTAAGACAGTTGCCGTAAATAAATCACGAGCGCAGGCAAAGCCAAGTGTTTTGGTTTTATTTAGGTTCTTCCTGGGGCACTGGTGTGCTGTCCTTTGGCATACATGGCCAAAGCAGGAACACTAGCAACATCTTACCTAAAACAGATTTCTAGTATTCCCCCCAGAAAAAAAAGAGAATAAATTGGAGTGGAACTATTTTTTTTCTTCTCCAGATTATTTCATTAGATGCTGCATTCTGCCTTGAGTGGGTTTTAATTAGCCCGATTAAATCCGCTTCAGCACTGTCTGTACACAGGCGGCAGTGATGTTAAAATAAGCTCATCGCCACAAGAATCAGTAACAACCATTTGCGCTTTTAATTTGCCTTAAGCATGTCTTATCACACCCAGCCCATGTGGTCTTCATTCACTTCCTCGTTTCCATTGTGTCAGCTTTGAAGTCCATACCAGAAACTGCCTTGTTTTGCATATTTTGTTTTCTGTTGCATCTTTTTGTATTAATCTTTCATATCAAGTACAGCAATGGGCTTACTTAACTACTAGTTTAAATATTTAACAAACTCCATGTTTACTGCAATACTAATAAGCTCTCACAATGTCTCCTTGAACTTTTTTTTTTGCATCACCCTTCTACATATGTTTAAATATGGATTTCGCCAACATTATCATATTTCTAAATCTAAAACATATTTATTTTTTCAGTGATGCTACCTATTTGCTGTCATGTAGGCCCAACCATGCGTGTTCAACTCATAAGCCCAGAACCTGAAAACATATTTACTGAAAACAAAAAAAACAAACAAAAAAAAGTCTCAGTTCTCTGATTAGATTCTGTCCTTTGGTCCTCTCTGATGTTTCAACCCCCCCCCACCCCCCCCAGATGACAGAAAGGCAACTTCTGGGGGGCAAAACTGCTGTGGATTTGCGTCTGAAATTCAAAAGGCAGCCGTAGAATAGGCAATCTGGGACAATGGCGTCTCAGAGAGACGAGGCCCGATGCTTTCGGCTGCGGGGCCGGGGATCGCTTCCCCTCCACTTTCAAGTCCGCGCGAGGGTCGCGCTGTCGCCGTCTTTCGGGAAATGGGAACTGAAAGGCCACGGGGGACGGCCGGGACGAGGGAGCCGGGTTTTGTTTAGCTGAACAGGGAAAGTGGGGGTGGTGGAGGGGGCGAAAAAATAATAAATAAAAAAATAAATAAGACCTTTGATATTGTCCTCATCGGGACTGCGCGCTTTCATGCCGCGGTCCTGACATTTTGTCGAGGCGTTTGAGAGAGATAAGTAACCCGGCGTGGCGTCGCAGGCCGAGTCCTTTTTTGTTTGATGCCCAGTTCTGTCAGATTAATCGCGCGGCGGTTAATACCGCGAACGCCGATGGTCTGCGTGTTGTAAGCGCAGCGCCCTCGCCGCCGCGGTAACACTGCATCTAGCGCAGCTGTGAGCGCGTGAGGCACACGAACATGCTGCTGTTTGACATGTAGTTAATCTGCAGCGCTGAGCCAGTAAAGGGCCTCTTCCCTTTCTCACCTGCACAGCTCCAGTTCTAGGGCAGCTCACTCACAGCACAGCTCCAGTTCTAGAGCAGCTCATCCACAGTACAGCTCCAGTTCTAGGGCAGCTCACCCACAGTACAGCTCCAGTTCTGGGGCAGCTCACCTACAGTACAGCTCCAGTTCTAGGGCAGCTCATCCACAGTACAGCTCCAGTTCTGGGGCAGCTCACCCACAGTACAGCTCCAGTTCTAGGGCAGCTCACCCACAGTACAGCTCCAGTTCTAGGGCAGCTCACCCACAGCACAGCTCCAGTTCTAGGGCAGCTCATCCACAGCACAGCTCCAGTTCTGGGGCAGCTCACCTACAGTACAGCTCCAGTTCTAGGGCAGCTCATCCACAGTACAGCTCCAGTTCTAGGGCAGCTCATCCACAGTACAGCTCCAGTTCTGGGGCAGCTCACCCACAGTACAGCTCCAGTTCTGGGGCAGCTCACCCACAGTACAGCTCCAGTTCTAGGGCAGCTCACCCACAGTACAGCTCCAGCTCCAGTTCTGGGGCAGCTCACCCACAGTACAGCTCCAGTTCTGGGGCAGCTCACCCACAGCGCAGCTCCAGTTCTAGGGCAGCTCACCCACAGTACAGCTCCAGTTCTGGGGCAGCTCACCCACAGCGCAGCTCCAGTTCTAGGGCAGCTCACCCACAGTACAGCTCCAGTTCTAGGGCAGCTCATCCACAGTACAGCTCCAGTTCTAGGGCAGCTCACCCACAGTACAGCTCCAGTTCTAGGGCAGCTCACCCACAGTACAGCTCCAGCTCTAGGGCAGCTCACCCACAGTACAGCTCCAGCTCTAGGGCAGCTCATCCACAGTACCGTCTCTCCTCCCTGAAATCGGTACTCAATATTTTCGCCTCTCACTGTGTGAGTTTTTCAGATACACGCCTGCTGTGTCCCCTTCGTTTGTCCATTAACTCTGGAGCAGGTGACTCCTATTAACAGAAATTAGCCTGAAAATGCCCTGTGTGATGCTATGCACCAAATCAAGTGATTCATCAAATGGCACAAACTCATAACTAGCCCCAGGCTAGAGGAAGCTGCCATTATGTGTGTATGAAAGCTTCACTCTCCGTAAGATCCCTTTTATTTCTTCTTTTTGTTTTCTCTAATTCCCTGCAGCGAGCCTTGTTAAGGCCGGGGAAAGCTGTCTGTCACCAAAGGCTATCTTTTTTTTTTTTTTTTTTAAACTGTTGTTTCAGAACCAAAGTGCTTACATTTTAATCACTTACATGGGTGAATCTGCATGGAGTACCCCCAAAACCCAAAGGATTTAGTCAGTCTACAGCATCCACACGCATTCAGACCCCCGTGTAAGGCCTAGCAACGTCCCTGTGCTTAGTACGGCCAACCAAGCCCTTTCCCTGGGTTTCACTTCTGAGTGCCTGTTGTCATGGAGGTTGGAGAGAGTGTTTATTTTCAATTATAAGTACACAGAGGGGCGTTTTTTAAATGGTTATAAGTGAGGCTGGCTATTGACAGAGAATGACCCTGGGTGCCTCTTTAAATGGCTTCAGTTCGGGGATGGGTAAAGACATCATAATCTGCTTAGGTTCCCATTTAATAAAACATCTAACATATCCTTTGTAAATGATGGTCTCCTCTGGGCCAGGCTCTGGGGGCTGCACGGTGTCTAGCGCGCGACAGGGAGATTGCTCCTCTAAATCATGTTATTTGCTCTCGGGGGCTCATACCACACTGAACAGACGTCTCCTTTAAAGGGACGGGGCTTTGAAAAGCTTTCACTCCAATCCCCCGCACAACTTTTCAGCGCTAACTTGCCGGTGGTTTACAGCGTACGTGCCGCGTTTGTGGATTTGCGCAGACGAGCCGTCTCCCTACCGCTGTCAGCAGACAGGTTTTCTGCCCGTGTTCATAGCGTGTCTCAGCAAAAGGCCTTTTACTTCATTGTTCTGTGCATCACTGCATAATAACATAATACAAAATGAGTGAAAGCAAAGCGCAGAGGTTTTGCTGTGGAACCTGGAAATGTAATGACACGGAGGATTTGAGCGTCCTGTATCCTCAATACTTCCTGTATCCTCAACACTCTCTGTATCCTCAACAGTTTTTCAGCAAAACTCATACAGCGGTTTTGGTGATGACGAAATGCTGCTTTTCTTCAGTGATGTCTGAACTGTGTGACACCGGCTTTCACGTTCACATTGATACCCTTTAATAGCCTGCTTGTGTCTGTGAACTTCCAATACCAGTAAATGCGTCCACTTAAAATAAATTTCCGCAATAAAATGTGTGAATTGTCCGGTGTGCATGCGTGCTTTGACTCGTCTTTACATTTTGTGTTACGTAGGCCATCGATTTACTTAATCCTTTGGACCAGAACATTAGTCACTGTGCTTTCTTAAACTTTAGAAGAACTCTTTGGAAATACAGTCTGGATACAGGTACTTCATTGGAGCACAGCCCTTTTGAACTTACATCTGACATTAAGACTTGGCAGGGTTTTGACAGTTGTATTTATTTAGTTTCTTTTCAAAATATTCTCTCATGATTTAAACAATTTCCTGGTAATCTAAAAAACAGTAGCCTAAATTAACACCATTATTATTATTATAAGAATATGTAATAACGGTTTCATATTCTACACGTCCTCCAAGTCAGGCAAGCCAGAGAGGAGGCTGAAGTTACTAATCGCGTGGTGTTCTGAAAAGCTGCAGGGCTGACTGCAGGTCTTGCTATTTTATCTGTTTTGAGAGAAAGGAGATCTCCAGTTCTGCTGTAATCTAATATCATAATGCGGCACGCTGACTTTTAAGGCATGAAATGTACACTAGAATTAGGAAAACACAAAGTAAATTGATCAATGTAGTGAAACATTAGCGGACTGAAGTCCAACTCCACGGCTTTTTATTCCGTGTTCTGTATCGCTGAACGTTTCGTTCTGTTTTTCGTGACTTCTGACACAATGGAACTAAAAGCACTTTGGACGCAGTCCCGTTCAGTAGACAATAGACAATGTTATCAGGCTGGAACTTCATTTATTTTATTTTGTTGGACCCGTCCATTAAAAACTTGGCACGTGGGAGCTGCACTGAAGCTGCGCGTTAAAACATTTCCCTCCTTTTTTTATCGGTATTTTCTCTGACTCTAAGCCGTAACGGAAAGCAGGACGGGAGGAGGAGGAGTGGATGTGGCGGAGGAGAGTAAGAGCTGCTTGACCGCGGAAAAGCATAGCGTTTCGCTCCTAACCGGACTCAGAAGGGGTCGCTCCACAACAACCAGGAACTGGCAGCCGCTCACTAGTGTCGGAATATTAATTTTGTTCTTTACTTTGAATCGGAGATTGCAGCAAGCGTCACATGACCAACACTTTTTTTAAATTAATGTCTGTGGTGGGAAACACATTTACACGTTAAGAGACAAAAAAACAAAGATGACACAAACTACACAAATGACGAGAGCAAATTATCTTATTTTATCCAGTCTTATGTCTTTTGTACAATCTGTAAAAGCACAGATTTAAAACTTCTGCAATTAATCTGTACAATGAGTGGAGCCTGTGATAATTAATTTAGTTCAGGTTTAAGAATAAGTCTGCAGTACGTTTTTGTCGCGTGCCCCTGTGATGCAAATATCACAGCACCGGGGACTAAAATGTCCCTGTCAGCTCACCATACTGTAGGCTGTCAGTGCTGCCTGTGCATGCATACAATTAAGCGTCCGTGCTGAGGGGAGTCGGTCGCCCTTTAATGTTTTCCTGCGGGGTTAAATAAAACAAAATTCCAGCACAACCCTGTAATTCCACGAACAAACAAAAACAAAAAAAAAAAAACACGGTAACGCCGCAGATAAGGACGCGCGATTATTATTTTTTTTATCGCGCCCGGTCGTAAAGTAGGCCTTTGCGTGCCGATGTGTCGTTTAGTCTGAATTTTAATTTAAGAGGGCGCATGCGTTGCGTTTTTGCTTATAAGACGGGCTCTGGCGGTGGCCAGGTATGGGGCAGCGAGCGTGTTAATTAATAATGAACAATCTGACAATACGCCCAGGCATGACAGCATTAGGACAGTGCGCTGCTGCTTCCTTTGCATATTAATAGATCCTTCATTATTATTTGATTTGACAGCTGCTCGGAGGGCCGCTATCAGACTTCGTCCCTATTATTTGCTATTTTATGCTCGGTGTGACAGTACCATGCATTTCTTTATTTGTGCAAAGGCCTCTCTTTTTTTCACAAAGGGAAGTTTGGTGACCTTTCTTACACACACCGTTTCACCATTGTGTGTGAGGCTTAAATTAACAATGAGTTGGCAAATGACCAAGACTATTATTCCCCACTGTTCCAAATGTGTGTGTGTGTGTGTGTGTCTATACGCACACACACACACACACACACACACACACACACACATATATATATAGATAAATTTAAATTGTTTTTAATTACAATTATTTTAATTCATTACATTTGCTCACTAATGCTACTGTATAGTCTGCCATTCTGTATTGTGTAGTGCTGCCCCTAAAGCCAGCTTTTGTGCAGAAGATAATGCGACTGTATGAGATGGCATCCTCCGTGTAATCCTGACTGCAGGGCAGTTCATCTCCCATTCTGAGAGGCAAATCTGAGCCTGCTGCTTTTTCATGCCTGCACAACATCGTTTGTTTGTCAGTCACAGAAATGAATAAAAAGGAAAATTGAAAAATGAAACGGTTGCTTACATTTGTAATGCACTGGTGAGGCTTAAAAAAAAAAAAGGCTTCCTCAGTCATGGGGAAATCCACAAAGGGGTCGAGAGCTAGTCGGGTGAATGCATCTCATTACAGGTATTACAAACAACCTTCACTCACGATTGCTAAAATGTGATGTTTGTTTACGGTGTATTCCAGACCTTCGTCTATTCGGAGCTAAAGTAGGTAAATTAGCATTCGTAACAAACTCGAACCTGAGTGCAAATGCACAGGTGACTTTGAGAGGTGTAGGTGGTGTGAGTGTTCAGTCAGGTGACTTTGAGAGGTGTAGGTGGTGTGAGTGTTCAGTCAGGTGACTTTGAGAGGTGTAGGTGGTGTGAGTGTTCAGTCAGGTGACTGAGAGGTGTAGGCAGTGTGAGTGTTCAGTCAGGTGACTGTGAGAGGTGTAGGTGGTGTGAGTGTTCAGTCAGGTGACTGAGAGGTGCAGGCAGTGTGAGTGTTCAGTCAGGTGACTTTGAGAGGTGCGGGCAGTGTGAGTGTTCAGTCAGGTGACTTTGAGAGGTGTAGGCAGTGTTACTGTTCAGACAGGTGACTTTGAGAGGTGTAGGCAGTGTTAGTGTTCAGTCAGGTGACTTTGAGAGGTGCGGGCAGTGTGAGTGTTCAGTCAGGTGACTTTGCGAGGTGTAGGCAGTGTTAGTGTTCAGACAGGTGACTTTGAGAGGTGTAGGCAGTGTTAGTGTTCAGTCAGGTGACTTTGTGAGGTGTAGGCAGTGTTAGTGTTCAGTCAGGTGACTTTGAGAGGTGTAGGCAGTGTTCAGATGGGGCACTCTCATCATAATGACTGCAGAACAGCAGGCGGGCACGTACAGTGCCTTCACTCAGACGCGAGTACGCCAACTGTGCCAGTATGCCAACTGTGCAGCCTTCTCACACAACGCAGAACAAACACGCAGTTTCTCAAAAAGCAGGCGCCCCAGCAGGACACAGGGAGTCAGGGAACTGTGACCTGCTATGAGTCCACTGTGCTTGGCCCTTTGATCTCCTTTACTTTGGCAGAAGAAGCATTCTGAATTTCTTCAGAATATTCACAGTGCACAGTATCTTCAGTTCAATTCCAGGTATTTTTCATGTGCAACCTTTCTTTGGGCATGATAAAAGAAAACAAATGCAAAAGGGATCTTTGTTTTTTTGGGGTCGGAAATAAGTAAATGAATAAATAAATAAACAGTGGGAATGTTTCGATTGTGCATTTCCCAGAGTAAATCCTCAAAGGTTCTTCTTTGAGAGTATTGTGCTTCATCGTTGTGTGTTTGCATGGATTCTGTGCAATCTCTGTGTAAGATCATAGACCACCAACTCTTAAGTTCTGTGAAAAATCGTAGCATAATGATAAATACATGATAAGAAAAATATGTTCTTGTAGCTGTGTGACAACGGCAAGCAGATTGATACTGGAAGAGAAGAATTCTTGCTGGGCCTGTGGTCCCCTGTCCATTCATCTGTCCATCTGTCCATCAGTCTGTGTTCCACACAGCTATCTGTATACTCTAAAACTGAGGAAAATTTCACTGGTTTAACTGGATTTCACACCAAAAATTCTATTGAGGTCACTACAACTACAAATATGGGCTGGAAAAAGTTTTTTTATGTGCATTTGTACAAGCATATATGCGTGTTTGTGTGCATGCGTGGCGTGTGCATACATGCTTGTGTGCATGCCTAACTGCATGCGTGCTTGTATGTGTTTTTATCAACAACATTGAGCATAATATGTTCTCATGACAGATTCTGATGAATATGCAATTGTGTTGTTGAGCAGACAAAATCAACAGTTATTAGAATTCAAATCTACTTTTGCTCACGTTGTGACTTGTTCGTGGTGCAGAAAGTCCCCTTTGATGAAAGGCTTGTTTGCAGTCTCTTAAATCAAAGCTTTCTGTAGGTTTAAGATGGAAGCAAAGCAGCTGAGAGAACATCTGTCATTTCACAATTTTCCGTTCTGAACAATCGAAGGAAAGCCGCCACAGCAGAATTATTAACTGGGCTGTCAGACTTTTACAGGGTCCTTTATTGTGAAAGAGAAATATTTTCCTTTATTTTAAGAAACAAGCTGTAATAAACGGCTCATTCTGCTGAGAGATCGGCTCCTGAATGGGGCTCAGTCTCCCAGGGTGTCAGAGCTAGGCCCCGTCACCATCAGCAGAATGAATATTACTGTCAGAGGTAGGCCCCGTCACCTTCAGCAGAAAGAACAGTACTGTCAGAGGTAGGCCCTGTCACCTTTAGCAGAAAGAACTGTACTGTCAGAAGTAGGCCCCACCACCTTCAGCAGAAAGAACAGTACTGTTAGAAGTAGGCCCCATCACCTTCAGCAGAATGAACAGCACTCACAAAACAGGCTCTTACAGCAGGAAGTACACACAGTCTTAAACAGAGTCAAACATTTTACGGCTGTGATGACATTTTGCATCCTGATTCCTCCCCCCTATCCCCCCCGCGCCCAACTTGAGGCAACCTTCTCTTAACGCATTGGGCGGCAGTGTAATACAATGGGTAAGGAGCTGATCTTGTAACCCAAAGGTCACAGGTTTGATTCCCTGGTAGAACACTGCCATTGTACCCTTGGGCGAGGTACTTAACCTGCATTGCTCCAGTATATATCCAGCTGTATAAATGGATGCAATGTTGTGTAAGACGCTCTGGATAAGAACGTGTGCTAAATGCCGGTAATGTAATGGTAATGTGACAAACCGCTGTGCCTGAAGATGCTGTAGTTTTCCACAGCATTTGGTCATGACCCGGTCTCAAACCCCATTTTTATTTGCAGAGCTGGTGTTGTTTTGGTTCCTTTGCATGGTTACTGAGTGACTGCAGGACCGCTGGAATGTGGGCTCCGAGAGTCGCGCTCGATGCGTTGGAGAAGTCAGCCGTGGCGTCACACCAGGGCCTTATCTCGGCCAAAGAGCACTTCCTGAGTTGTCACGGAAATGATGATGCAATATTCCTTTTTGAATGGGGGGGGGGGGGGGGGCAGGGGCACACGTGAAAATTTGCAGACTGTAACACTCCAGAAACGACTGTAATGTGACTGTCCGTGCTCTCATGTCCGAACCAAAGTTAGCATTGCTTGCGTGCTGTGATGAACTATCCGTGCGATTCCCCACAACATCAGCGAATCTTTTCAGCCTGAATTGGGCATTTGACCGCTATGCCCCAGGTCCCTGTGTTTTACAGGCTCACTTAAAACATGCAGAAGATATACTAGAGAAATGCAGTGCTCCCCCTTTCTGCACATTTATGCATAAAGGAATATTGGAAACAGGCATTAGCACGTTATTGTGGTTACTGAATGGACACTATCCTCTACGCTGAATCCAAATCTTTGTTATAATCAGATTAAAGAACATTGCTTTAAAAGAACCATCCCTGATCTTGCCACACATAGAAGCATAGCCAGTAGAGTTGGACAGAGTGTAATCTCCCTAACGTCCAATAACTTGTAGAATGTAAAGAACCTGTAAATGATCTATCAAAGGAAGTACCTCAGGTGCTCAGTGTTTTTTTAACAGCAACCTGAATCATTATTAGGAGACTACTCATACACCACATTATCAGTCTCGTTGGTTTAGTTATTTTTTACATGCTATGTTGTTTGTTGATACAATTGTTATTTCTGATGATCGATCATTTAAATATTCTACAGTCAGATACCCATATCAGGTCAATGCAGTGACATACAGGTCAGAATTATGGGAATTGTGTGCTGCCATCTTTTACTGGAAATTTGCTTAATTAAGCCTGATACTCCCTGATTTGCCTCAGGTTTAATGTCACCAGCTTTTGTATGTGTGACTATTTGCTCTTATAAAAAAAATAGTGCTTTGCTAACCCCTATATTGAACAACCTTGACGCAACTTAAATTTAGGTTTGACTTATAAGTTCATTTTTCC
>CM077298.1:36512007-36679507 GCA_039654925.1 Anguilla pacifica | reverse complement strand
ACTATAACCCTTACTCACACCATCGCCCTGCTGTCTCCCTTACTGTAGACCCTACTCACACTGTAACCCTTACACCACAACCCTTACTCACACTGTAGACCTTACTCACACCATAACCCTTACACTATAACCCTTACTCACACTATCACCCTTCTGCTGTCTCCCTTACTGTAGACCCTACTCACACTATAGACCTTACTCATACTGTAGACTTTACTCACACCATAACCCTCACTTACACCGTAAACCTTACTCACACCGTAGACCTTACTCACACCATAAACCTTACTCACACTGTAGACCTTACTCACACTGTAACTCTTGCATCACAACCCTTACTCATACCATAACCCTTACACCGTAACCCTTACTCACACCACAGCCCTGTACTAACTGTACATTAAGAGCTGATGCACATTTACATAATTACGTGTTTACATTTTACATTACTAAAATTGACCCAAATGAAGAAAAATATGTCTTTGTCCTAAAGCATTACATACCATTTCATTTACATTCATATATATGATTGCATAGTTCTTACACGTATCACAAGTGTAGGCCATCAGCAGATGTTCTGTAAATTCATTTAATGTTGTAGTAAGTTGAAGCCATTGTGAAATTGATTTAGTGGGTTAAACTGTACATTGCAGTTTGTGAAAGCAGTTACCTAATTTTACCACTTCTCTTCCGTATGCAGTAATATAAACAATTCCCCTGTAATATGCGGATAACACACTGGCTTAAAATCTGCATTAAGTGCTGAATGAAAGCAATTGCCAAGGCTACTTTTTCCTGTCATCAATTTTTGTCTGGAAACCATTGATATTTGCCTCTTATAGAAAAAGGGGGCAATTTGAAATACAGTCAAACAGAAATACTTTATAATAATAACAGCAGTAGAACTTACAGAAGTACATTTCTTCCCAAGGACATTTTCATTGCAGGATATGATTTGTAAATATCTGTCATTTTGGAGAATAATGCTCTGAGTGGTGTATTTCCTGTGCTGAATGTGCCACCTAGGCTGTGTCTCTAACGCTTTTCCTGATTTTCGCCGATGCCCTTTAAGTTAGATTATAGCCGTGGGTATTCCTGCAGTTCACCGATAGGATGTGACCTGCGGATCATTTTGCTCCGGAAAAGGTTAATTACTGTCCTTTTTAACCAAGTGTCTCCATCTCCCAAGCCTGTGGCCTTCATAACCCTGAAAGGAAAATCTGATATGTTGTGCCTTGACCCTCCTAGTTTCTTTTCCTGTTCAAATAATACATTCAATTGATGACTTAAAATAATTGCTTAGATGTTACAGTCAATGGTTTATTTACCACCTTATCAACGTGGTTATTTACCATTGAGTATGGATTCGTGTTAACTATGCATCTATGTTCTGTAAATCATAAAAGCACAAAGTGCACAATCTCGCGCTGACAGTATCCTCAACAGACGAGACAAAACTTGGTATCGCTCTCCCTTTAAAAAACAAACAAGCAAAATGTTCAAAATCTCCATCATCTATTAATTGAAATAGAAGAACATTCTGTCACTATCTATTTTAGCTGCCTGTTGTGATTGAAATTAAACTCACTATTTGTTTAGCTTTACTTGGTTACCAGAGCTTCTGCCTGTCCACTCATTAATGGAGGTCCACATTTAGAGGATTAGTGTCAGACCATCTCAGAAACAAGCAAAACAGGAACGGGAGAAAAATGAAACAATTGTGCTGTTGTACTGATAGTATAAGCTTGCTTATCATTGGGGCAGGTGAATTATTTGAATTAAACAATGTAGCTTCGCTAACCTATAATTTCTTTTGATAGCACTGATCCACTTGTCCTCAAATTGTTTTGTGAAATAGTGGATAGTATTCATGTAATGTTAGAATGCATATGCAAAAGTAACAGAGCCTACCACATGCTAGCAGTACCTGTACGGCACATACACTAACATACAAAACGTACCTTTTAATGACATCTTTACACTAAAGGATGGAGTTTGTTCAGTGTTCCTCTCCCTTCAAATTTTCAAGGTAGGCTTAACACCGCTATCCTGCGAAACAGGCTTCCCCAAAGGACCGCGTGAATGATTCGCTTGTCAATATTAATCAAAAAGTCATGATGTGGCCATATTCCCCCTAAAAAAAAAAAAACTAAAAAAAAAAAACATCGGCCAAGTTTTTTTCCCTGCCCCCTCAGATTGGATTTCATCCAGGTTCATCCAAGCACGGTATTAGAGAAAGAAGAAACCTCACCTGTTTAATATGAGTAGAAGAGGAAGAGAAAGAAAGTGGACGTTTTATGGTGTTTATACAGCGTGCGTATCAGCGTTTACGAGCATTGTTTAGTTTATTTTATACAATTTAGGGGGTCACAATAATGAGACCAACTGCGTTATGAACAGTTTAGGTTCCAGAAAAACTGTATAGCAATTAAGACTTGAGCGTTTTGCATCAGAAAGGCTGTTGTTGTTTTATTGCTCATAGTGTGAATGGCTCTGCATTCTGTATGAAATGATCCTCAGGGGCAGTGTGTCTGCCATGTTGGTTCATTTTCTCCTGTTATTATCAGACTGCATTTCCATCCTGCTTTTGCATTGACAGCGATTGAATTTTTGGATGAAGTGCCAAAGATAAAAATTTACATCCAGGCTTAAATCTGGTCATTTGGCTGGTGTTGGAGGGGGCGTTTAGCTAAAATGTGATTTCATTTTATTGCCCGCATATGACTGCATGCTTTTGTACATTATTTTCACAGGACCATGTAGTAGTGCAAAATAATGATTTATGTACATATATATATATATATATATATTTTTTTTTTTGCAAATAACTTATTTAATCCTCAAACTGCATTTACCGAATCCCAACGTTTGATTCTCTTCCTGAAAGTTCGGAAGGCAATTAGGATTTACTGGGAATCTTTGACACCGGATATTTTCAAAACAGGATGTATTATGAGCAGATTTAAATAAGAAAATACATGAGGAATGAGGTCGTAACTTCCACAAAAAAACGAGGCTAGGAGGTCACGGATATAAAGATAAATGTGAATAAGAGCAGCAAGGCTGTGGCAATGAAGCTAATAAGAAACTGTTTTATCTGTTACAATTTAAATTGTAACCTTGAGCATGCAGCCTCCCTTCAGAATAATAATTCTAGTGAAGCAGTCACTGAGGGTGTGGAAAGTAAGGCATTAGCTCCCTGAGTAAAATATATGGCGGCGGCCGCCTCTCTCCCCCATCCACAATCAATTGGATTCTTTTACTTTAATATTTACTCCCCCCGATGAGATGCTGGTCGGCATGGTGATGAACAGTCTGCTTCTGGCGTTTGAAGGTGACCTGTCATTGCATATGGACAAATCTCTCGCTTGCAGAAATGTAGAAAATAAATCATTAAAACAGGCAGCCTTTCATTCCTGGATTTAAATCACCCCAGATTTATGATTTGAATTAATGCTTCGTTTGGTCAAAGGAATGGCCACGGAGACAAATGATGTTTGGTACTGAAGCCATCCTAATATTGATTACTGGATGTCTGTGCAATCTCTTGTTTATATCAAGCGGTCTCTAGTGACAGGGCTGGTAGATAGGAGTCACGCTGACGATAAGAGGAAGGATGTTGCCAGGTCTGTTCTGCTAGCCCGAAAGAGCAGCACAAAAGCACACGGCATGTAACACAAATGCATCCTCTTTTTTGGGGGAAAAACTCTGAACCTTTTTTTTTAAAATCCAAAATGTATTGTGTAAACAGATTTGTTTTCAACCACAGGCCATTCTTCTTCCAAAATAAGAATATATAAATTAATATTTTTATTTTGATTTATTTTTGATTTTTTTTGTGAATTCTATCTTTAGCTCCATTGCACATTGTAGCAATGTGACGCAATTAACATTATTCTTGCTCGATGGGATTTTATATTAATTTTTGATTTTTACATTTGGTGTCTGATGCCCAAATTTGTGCTGATGTCCTGGCGAGTGCCTCACGCCGTTAGTGCCCCCCAGCTCTGAATCACGTGCCAGATTCGGCTATGACTGCACTCACAGGGAACTTTATTTGGCAGGAGACACCACCTGACCACGGCCACTGCCGCTAACAATGCGGCCCGCTGATTGCTGGGAAATGAGTTCATGCCTATTTAAAACCAAATTCTGCAAGCAGCTGCTTCCAGAAAAATTAAAGAAAAGACGGATTGGCCTTTCAAACAGGGAATGCTATTGTGCAGTACACAAATAGAATTAAATATAAATTAGATAGCAAAGACTATTACTATATAAGTATTTGACTGTAGAACATGGTTTATTATTATTATTATTAGTAGTAGTATAAGTAGGTGCAGTATTAATAATAATAATAATAATAATAATAATAATAATAATAATAATAATAATAATAATAGTAGTAGCAGCAGTATTAATAGTAGTAGTAGTAGTAGCAGTATTAATAGTAGTAGTAGTAGTAGTAGTAGCAGCAGCAGTATTAATAGTAATAGTAGTATTAGCAGTGTTAATAGTAGTAGTAGCAGAATTAGTGAAGTATTTTGTAACACAGATATTTTTGAAATCTGCAATTGCCACTCCATCTCTTTATTGTGTTATTATAAGAAATTTCATTACAGATAATTGTCTGAAGGTGGTTTTTCAGCCCCTGAATGTCCTCTGCCAGCCCTTATCTGTTGTCAGGGCTTGTTGTTGTCCTTGGTGCTTTTCTTGTTGTTGTTGTTTTTGAAGTAGGCTGTTTAAAACGCAGAGACAGCTCGCGAAGAGCATGTTCCGCAGGACTGAGAGAAGCTGTGTCGCCTTTGTGTGGATGTAAATTGGACAGCCTGCCGTTTTTCCCGCATTAAGCATTCAGCACAATTACCCTTTCCTGTTTGCATCAGTGTTATTAATTATAACGAAAAACAAACCAGGCCGTCCGACTTTGAGTCACACTGCAAAACATCCTGACAGGGGAACAAGGCGGATTGTGTCTGGGATTAAACCAATAGATTGTTCTTTAGTCCCTCTTTGATTTTTCTCTGAGTTTGTTTTAGGGGCGAGCGGGGGTGGGGGTGGAGGAGGGGTGGGGGGGTTGAGGGGGGGTGGGGGCGTTCTGTGAGTGCACACTGTGTATTGTTCCAAAGACTCTCAGGAAACACCGTAATTACAGATCACAAACCAAGCAAAACATGTGTGACACACTGCTAGGGAGAGAAATAAACGCTGATAAAATCCCTCCCCCTGCCGTGACCCAAACCAGGGCCTTCATTATCCCGAGCAGAAACACTGTCAACTGCCTCTTAACAAACACCTGCCTATTTCAAGAGAAGGAATTGCTTTTCAGCGAGGGGGGTTTGGTGAGGGTGGGCGGTGGGGTGGGGGGGGGAGTGGGGGGTGGGGGTGGGGGTGGGGGGGGGGTTAAGTATGTGAGTACGGGAGACCTTGAGTGAGGAGAGGAGGAGAGAAGAAACGAAGGAAGGAAAAACGTCTCTCTCTTTGGCCACTGGGTGCCATTTCGCAAACCGCCCCGTCGCCACGGCGATGCTAATGGACCTCAAATCCTGGCTGTAATTGGATGTGGGAATTGCGCGTGTCATCAAGCAGATGATGCCGCGGTAATGAAACGATTGACGGGGAGAAAATAAAACTTTTTAACGCCGGAGCGCCGCCGCCGCCGCGAGTCTGTTAGCGGGAGCGCCGCCGCCGCCGCGAGTCTGTTAGCGGGAGCGCCGCCGCCGCCGCGAGTCGGTTAGCGGGAGGGCCGCCCCGCGCGCGCACGCTCGCCCACGCCGTCCGGGACGGGGTTCACGGTTCACACCCGGACCCCGGTGACAGGTGTCCCCGTTCGGGGGGGGGGGGATTAAAGCAGGGGGGGGGGGGGGGGAGGTGGTGGGAGGCCGTCCCGCCACTCGTGGGGTCACCTCATTAATTCCGCCGGGCATCTTCAGCGGGAGCGGGCCAGCACTCCTGAGATGAGCTGAATTGAGACTGCAGCTGTACGCAAGCGGGAGCTAATTGGTCCTTATCTCGCTGTCCCATTCATCTTAATTTTTTACCAATTACTGAGAATTATCTGTGTTCTCAGTTGGATATAGGACTTAATCCTTTTTGGTTAAGCCGATGGTACAGTTTGCAGATTTCAAATTTGTGTGCGTGTGTGCGTGTGTGTGTGTGTGTATGTATATATGTGTGTCTGTGTGTCCGTGTGTGTTCGTGTTCATGTGTATGTACACGTGCATGAGTGCATGCGTGCATGAGTGAGTGTGTGTGTGTGTGTGTGTGTGTGAGACGGTGGAAGAGCAGGACCTGTGTGTTTATATGTGTGTGGTTAAGGGGGGGGTGGGGGGGGGTGGTGGAAAAGTCAGGGGCGAAAAACAAACTGTGGAAACTTCTCATCATTACCAGCGTGAGGGAATCGATAAAAAATGAGATCAGAGGAAAGCGAAAAGGGGGGAGGTGGGGTTGGGGGGGGAGAAATCAATTATACGTGTTATAATTCAGCCTCTTGTTTGCAAATGTAACGGCTCAATTGATTAAGTTGGACTGAATGCTCTTGCCATTATTGACTTGTTAAAAACATATTTTCTCCTCATCAGTGGCTTCAGCATTGCGGTTTCACAGATGACAGTGCTTATGAAGTCCTATGAATAATTTTAAATGCATTAATTTTACGGTGCCGCAATCCGGCACGACTGACTACGGTCTGGCTCACATTTTAGTCTACCGTTTTTTTCTCTCTTTTTTTTAAACTTGAGAAATTGAGAAATAATGCACTGCTCAGGGGACACAGCAGACATTTGGGATTTGAACCCGCAACCCTGGGCTCACTGCAGTCCATGCGGCTAAGATCATCTCCACACCGGTTACTCTGCTGTGTGTGAAAACAAATTGCTTTGTGTTCCCGTATACCTAAAATCACACCGCCTGTTTCTCTCTTTTATAATGTTTACGTGCTTTCCTCAACAAAAACACGAGAGGCAATTTTCACAATATTAAAGGACATTTTTGGCCCTATAGTTTGCTGGAAGACACAAAGGTCAACATAAGGTTTTCACATACATATATATATATATTTATATTTTTGCCATTATATATATTTAATATAATGGCAAAATGAAATTGGTGAAATACAAAGTCTGTTGATACTTCTTTTTCAGAATTAATGTTACTCAATTTAAATTTATTTGTGCCTTTTGTTACAAATTTGTTGCTGCTAAAATTCCAATAGCTGCTGGAACAGCCTCCAGCTAATTTCTTTGTTTCCTTTAACACGAATCCCTCTTGTGTGCGTTTAGGTTTGCGCGATAAGAAATGTCAGGGACAGTGCTTCACAGACAGCCCACTGTGTTCTCAATTACGGAACGTCCGAAACGCATCCTGAAATATTAAGCCAGGCCAACGGCGTCAGGTGACATGTTTTAATAGTTTCATATTTCGACGGGCTATGGAAGCGGCCGCGTCCAGCGAGCGCGTCTGTGGAATTTAGCCGTTTTGGGTGAAATACGGGCGCGGTTTTAATGGTGGCGGTGAAAGCGGAGCACCTTCAGGTCTGCTGGTTTGAGGGGGGGGGCTTCGTAGGCCTTTGATAGGGATCCGTTTGGTCACACACCGCACCAGCTGTCATCCCGGGCCGACTGCTGTGATTTAATTAGTCTGTTTGTGTCCCTTCTAATAATAAATCCCTCTCTCTCAGTGGAAGGGCGAAAGCGCCGCGCGGGTCTGTCTTTGTTAGCGCCGCCGCCGCGCGCCGCTGAACGCGGACCGCACAGAGCACGTGCGAACGTCCTCCCCCTCCCCCGCCCCCACCCCCACCCCCGCGCCGGATCTGTCCTCTCGCCACTGAAGGCTGCTGGGAAAATGGAGCAGCCAGCAGCCGGAGGCCTGGGAGCGTTGGGAACGTTGGGAGAGCGGTGGAAAATCAGCCGTCTGACGTGTGAAACGTGTCAGAAACACACACTCACACACACACACACACACACACACACTCTGCGTCTAAATCTGAGGCTGGAAAAAAAGGAGTGCAGGAAAGGAAAACAAGTATTTACCAGATAATCTCTCCTGAGTGGCTTTGAATGGGATACATTTGTGTGTGTGTGTGCGCGTGCGTGTGTGTGTTTGAGTTTGTGTGTGTGTGTGTGTGTTTGAGTTTGTGTGTGTGTATGTGAGTGTATGTAAGTGTGTGTGTGTGTATTTCTGTGTGTGTGTGTGTGTGTGTGTGTGTTTGAGTTTGTGTGTGTGTATGTGAGTGTATGTAAGTGTGTGTGTGTGTGTGTGTATTTCTGTGTGTGTGTGTGTGTGTGTGTGTGCGCGCGTGTGTGTGTGTGTGTGTGTGTGTGTGTGTGTGTGTGTTTGAGTTTGTGTGTGTGTGTGTGCGCGTGTGTTTGTTTGTTTGTGTGTGTGCTTATTTCCCCCCTCTCTTTTTCTTTTAACACAGGAAGGTCGTTTGTATTGTTTTCGTGGATTCGTCCCGCTGGATAATGCAATCCCTGGTATAAACACGCGCACGCGGCGAAAGACCAAAAGAATATATTTCATCTTTGGTGTTTTTTGAACTGAAAATTAAATCTGTATTGTGATGAATAAAACAACAATAATGTCAGTAAGAGCTGAAGAAGAAAGAGGCGGTGTGGAATATGAATGTGTGTTGCTCAGCCCTCTCTGGGGCTTTCCCCTTCAGAGTAGCTCTATTAGAGCTCTGGACTCCTGGGAGACAGGTGACAGATATGTGGAGGGGCCTGCACATTTTAATAGAATTTCAAAGATAACTTGATAATCATTTATTTTTAATGAAGTTGAACAGCTCGGCACTAATTCCAGCCGCACGGGCAAGTTAAGCATCTGCATAAAATAAAATTTGAATATGCATGATCAAGGATGTGCTAACTGCTCAAAGTACACAACCAGCTACAAACATGGCCTCATAACTACAACATCGGAATAGATTTAACATTATTGTTTGTGTCATGGTCTGTAACTAGTCCTGTCATCGTTAACTGACACAACCATTCAGGCAGTGCTGCAGTGTCATAAACCTCTTTGGCAAACGTTATGTTTCAGTCTCATATTGTTATCTTATAACGGCTTAACTGTGGCTTTTTTTTTCAATTGACCGGTTTGCGTGTCATTCCTAATCAACACTTGGCTTTTGTTTTCATTAATTGGATAAATTAATTTGAAGATGTTTGCTTCTGCGATAATGCATGCATCAGAGTGACCCTTTGTGCTAGTCACTGTCAGGTTGAATTTGCCAGTGGAATGAAGTGACCTTTTGAAGCACAGATCGGAGTAAAGAGATCAACGCAATTTGAGAAGACAATGTCACTTGGTGTAAATTTGATACACGCAGTAAATGACATTCAACCTTTCACAGATGATAAGTTTCTGCAGTCTGTAATCTGAAATATGCATGTCCTGTAATTGTGAGGAATTTAATGCACTTTTTGGCTTTTTTTATAACTAGCATAGCCGCAGAGTGGTATCTGAGTCCCAGAATTAACACATCACACGTGAACACAGTCATGTGATCGCTGTGGTCACAGTGATGCCGCACTCTATTTAAATGTGAATAAAAAATAATTACCAAAAATAATTGTAACTTTTGTCCAAAACTGACTTACAGCATACTTGTCCATGTAATTGGCCTGTATCAGCATGTGTTCAAGTACCATATGGTTTGGGAGAGATGTCATGATGTTTATGGAATCTCTCATCTTTTAACAGTACTCAAATAGAAAACCTGATGGTGATATCTGCTGTTGCAAAATGTTTTCATGTATTTTGTCAGACTTTAAACTACTATTGGTAGCATTTTAAGCACATCCAAGTCAAAGCACATTGAAAGAAAGTCATCTTCACCGCTAAAACTCCTTGGTAGTTCAATAAGGCTGCTGTTGAACTCGTGCCAGAGAATAGGCGATAAAAAAGCAGTTTTTATGATATGATACAGATAAACTTTCTCCCCAGACACCAACAGCCAGAGCACCTGCCACAGTCACTCAAAAAAGTAAGAAAGAGATTCAGCAGGGACTTCCAGAATGGTGGCTCCAGAATAATTGCATTTTATTTCCGTGGAAAAATGGTCTCTGTGATTATTTTGCGCATTAATCAAGAGCTGTTTATTCCAACACCCATCTGCTGTTAAAAAAAAAACAACCGTACATGAAAGAAGTTAATTTTATATCTCAAGTATTTAGATCAGAGCTGCTGGTAGGACATAAAAGTAGCTGTCCCACAAACATGTTGTGTGTGTGCGCGTGCGTGTGTGCCTGCGTGCGTGCGTATGCGCGTGCGTGTGTTTTTGGTTCTGAGTTTCTGTCAGTTTTTTTCAATCACAGCCAAATATGTGTGAATTCTGATTCTAATCTTGAATTTTGAATCTTAACATTTGAATCCTCTGAATCCTGTTTGGTTCCACATCATTTCCTCAGTGTGGAGAAGCAGAGCCTGCAGTACCTCTGACAGTGGGATGAGGTCTCTGACTGGCTTTTAATCTCCAGTCTTTTAATCTCAATCAATTATGCTTGCATTCTGATGACACATTGCAAGACCCTTGATATATATGGTTTCCAGCTGCTCATATAAAGGTCTTAATGCCCCATGCTGCCAGTCCTTAGTCCTCCCGCTGCATAAGCACCTGGGGCTCTTCTTCTCATGAAACCATAGAAGAAGAGTTACTCATACAGCAGTGTTCCTGTACACAACTTTTACAGTGTTTTATCATTGAAATGTACCTCCTTTGTTTTCACCAAGTGTGCTACCCAGTTTCCCACCCTGTTCTTCTAACTGTATAGCTTATTCTGCTACATTTTTTTACATTTCGGAAACTTGTGCTTTTTATGTAGTTTGCGCATTTCGAACTGGTGTGAACTTCAAACGTTTTTCAGAAGCTCTGATTAAATATACCGAGTAATGATTCCCCTTGAATTTTGTTTTCTTACATAAATACTGTTATTGTAGAGACAGGCTGTTGGGGTATGTGTGAATATGGTGAGCTTTGTAAGGTTTGGGACAGATACATTTTTTATTTTTTTGCTTGATTTGGCTCTGTCCTTCACAATTTTACATTTTTAATAAAAGAATTCACACGTGGTTAAAGCATTTATTAAACGCTATTTATAAATGCTTTGGTTCCACCATGTAATAATTATAGCACTTCTAATATTTTAAATTTTCTTAGCACTGTCCAGTGAGTTTGGAGACATTTGCATGAACTTGAACAGATAAGATACTTCTGTACACTTCTGGATTAATTCTGCTATCTTACATCACCAAGTGAGCCAGTATCTGTGGCAGCCATACATGGATCTTGGGCAGTTCCTTTTGGCCTCCGCACCTTGCTCTTGTCATCACTCTGGTACTAGTGAATCAAGAAGAACTTTTTCCAGAACTCTGCAGGCTCTTTTAAGTACTTCTTAGCGAACTGTGACCTGGCTTTTCTGTTTTTAGTGGTTGTATCTTGCAGTGTAGCCTCAGTGGTTCTGTTTGTGAAGTCTTCTGCTGACGGTAGTTACTGACACATCCATGCATTCCTCCTGAAGACTGTGTCTGATCTGTTGGATGGGGCTTTATCTTTTTTCATTATGGTGAGAATTCTTTGGTCATCAACTGTAGAGGTCTTCCTTGGCCTACCAGGCCCTTTGGGATTACTGAGCTTACCAGGGCTCTCTTTCTTCTGAATGATGTTCCGAACAATTGATTTTGATGAACCTAATGTTTGGATATGTCTCTGACTGTTTTTCTTATTTATTTTTATTATGCCTCAGCCTTGTAATGACTTCCTTGACTTTCATTGGCACAACTTTGGTTCTCATTCTGACACAATAACAGACTCCAAGGGCAATCAGAAGCCTGGACTCAAGACTAGATACTGAAAGCTCTTACACCTGCACTAGGGGAGCAACCGAACACACCTGACTAATCAGAAACACCTGTGAAGACATTTGTCCCAAACATTATGGTGCCTTGAAAATGGGGGGCAGTGTATAAAAAGCGCTAGAATTTCTACATGGGTGAAACCAAAATGTCTAAAGATTCCCTTTAATAAATGCTGAGAATCTAAATTTTAACCATGTGAATTATTTGATTACAAATCTAATATTGTGGAGTACAGAGCCAAATCTAGGAGAAAAAAAATTATTTGTCCCCAATATTATGGAGCTCACTGTATGTCCAAAATTAAGCCCTGTTTCTTGCTCTGTAGCAAAAGGGTCAAAATATATGAGGTCCTGTGTATTAAGATGCTTGTTGCAGAACCACATAGGCTAACTATGGCCCGCTATGGATGTATGTGCTTATGCGTCTGTGTTTGGCAACGTTAATGTAAGAACAGCTTGTCTGATTTTTCACACATCACAGTTGTCACTTCAATATTCAGCTGCCTGTGGTGGCTGTGAAGGAAAATATTCAGAATCCTTTCATGGCTAAACTTTGATTTGATTAGCAAAACCTCATGGGTGAAGGCTTTTTAACAGGCTATTACAGGTATTTCTGCCAAGTACTCTTTAAGTGAAAAATATTTGATAATTCATGCATCAGTATAATTTTTGGCAGTGTGCAAGATGTGGGCTAATACTTATTTAAATATTTTGACACTTAAACAAAGTGTCAAAAAAGTGTTAATTTCCAGTGTTACAGGAGTCAAATCCATGTGGCTTTTTAAGCACAAACACGCTCATTGTGATTCATTGTGTTTCCTGTTTAAATACCAGGCCAGAAAAACAGAGTCGTTCACCGGCCTGCACAAAGCAACAAAGATCCCCGGCTATCAGTCTGTGATCTATGGGTGGATTGAAGCTCTGTTTCCGTCATTGGGCCGCGTTTGAAGGCTTTATTATTTTTATCTATTTATTTATTTATTTATCTTACCAAACCTTTGATACGCGCTTCATGTTTTCCAGCCCAAACGGAAAGCGAAACGGGGCGCAGATGCATCTGTTCCTATGAAGATGATACGATAGTGAAAATGAAACTGGGAAGGACGGGATGTTAATTACCTAATTGGAACAGATGATCCCCCTGACCAGAGCCGAATGGATTTCCTCAAAAGCGGTGCGATGGCAGGGGTATATCTTGATTGATAATGCTGTTTAATGTATTTCATTTAAAAGCCGGAGAGAACTGACAACCGGCTGGCATTGACTGAAAGCAATCTTTTTAAAAGGGACCCTTTGCTAAGTATCGGACGGAAAAAGAGACGCAGGCCCCGTCTGGTTTCATGTCAGAGCGCCCTGAGTTTTATTGATTGTTCTTGAATATATTGCACCCTTGATGGAAGCAGCTGCTGGTAATGTGCTTTTCTTCACAACACTGGCCGTAGTTTATCGTGAATGATAAAGGACAAATTTAAACTGAAACCAATTCAAGTACAGATGAAAGCCAGTAGCCGGTAATGCACACTGAAGGCGTCCCTGGCCATCTGCAGGAGGCTAATTATGCTAATCAGATTCAGGTTAGTCTTAGTGTAGAAACTGGGCATGTCAAAGTGCCTCTCTACGATTTATTCTGTTTTACAGTACATACAGACAGAAAGTGTACACCGAATCTTTCTCTCTTTCTGTCACACACACACACACACACACACACACACACACACACACACACACACACACACACACACACACACACACGCACACACACACACACACACACACACACACATACATATAATGAAAGCCTATGTGTGGCCTACTCACTGGTCTTATCCATGTATGGGATGCCGTGGTTCTTTCAGTATTTTTTTTTAGGATAGAGCTTTTTCATTGAGACTTTATCCATGTGTTTGGAGTGTGATTTCAGATAGAAAGAGAAGTCATTAATGTTTTCCAGATTCAGGCGTTATTGATGACAATCTGAAGACTAGTATATGGACATAGAGAGACAGTAATAGGAAATGGTGCATTTGTACATATTATTATTATTATTATTATTATTATTATTATTATTATTATTATTATTATTATGACAAAGAATGGGTAGCATAGTATTACTTTCCTTTTGCAACACTTGACAACTAATGAGTGTTAGAACATTACAACACATTTCAAGTTATGTGTGTCAGCACATTACAGCACATTACAACACATTACAGCACATTACAGTACAACACATAAAACTAGTGCCCGGCAGTAATGCTCCTGTTAGCAGAATCGGGGCAGTTCTGCTCAGAAACTAGTTAAATTAACGGAAACGTTTTACACTGAATTAAAAATGTGCCATTAAAGTTTGCATTAGTATGTACTGTGAACGCTGGCTGAAGCCTTGGGTGGCACGAGCCGATTCGCACCGTGCGTCCGCCATGCCCCCGTTGGCAGACAGAAGCTCTCTGCTTTTACAGCTCATAAAATGGGGAATTAGCACATACAAACATCCACTGGCACCTAACGGCAGACGTCACCCTTGCCGTCTCCCCGCGTTTGGGCGTGAGAACGGGAGGCGGGCGGCCTTCCGAGCTTCGGCGGCGACGCGGCTTCCGTCCTGGGGAAAAGAGGGTCACCTCGTCACCTCGGCAACAGCCGCGAAACGCGGTGTTTAATCAACACATCGGGCCGCGTGGTGGAGATGCGGAAGGCATGAGCTTCAGCACGCTCGGTTTCAGTAATTCAAGTAACAGTGAGTGGACGATATTCACTTTAATGAGAGAGGTTTTTTAACTTCTCCATTTGGATCTGTAGACTGGTCATGCTCCGTCAGGTTCAAGTCTCCTCGAGGTCATGTGATTAGCCAGCGTTGTGAATGTCACAGCCTTTGGTCCTAAATCCATAATTTTCAACCCTGACTTTTTTTCAGCTGAACTGGTGTACTGGGTTCTGCAGTGCGTTCTCTGGTGGGTTCTCTGACCGCCCCCCCCCCCCCCCCCGTGCTGCCCACCTGTGCATGCACACATACACACATTCCCCACCGCTAGGGCCCCCCTGGACCCTCTCCTGCTCAGGAACGTTGTCCCTGTTAAACCCCCTCAGCTCCGCCCCTGCTGGTGGATTCTCTCATTGAATCCTTCTGCCTCATTGTTTGCTCCTCAACATGCATGTGTTTATCTCTTTGATTAAGCTTTTCTAGGTGTGTAAAAAAAAAAAAAAAAAGTATTTAAATAACTTTTTAAAATAATTTGAAATAAAGTAAGTCCCCATCAGCTCTGTTGGCTGTAATTTGAAGTTAAACAGTTTGGGCTCTTTTTGACACGCTGAAGTTTCTGAAAGCACCATATTGAAGTGAAAGGCGATGCGACGCCCCGTCTTACCGTTCCCTGCGTGACGCAGCTGACGCCAGAGCGGAGGTGACCACGGCTCAGAACTCTTTCACTTTATTAATTTTCCCACACGCACCCGAGCGGCGTTATTGGACGGAAATCATCGAACCATCTGCCGAGGACCAGCTGCCCTGCTTTTATCTTCCCGCCGAAGAGCGCGGCGGCTTCCGTTTCCCTCCGAAACGCTCATCAGGGGCCTTTCTCTCCGGGCCCCGCTCACAGTCCCCCAATCACATGACCTCCTCACACCTCAGACGCTTCCTCTCCGCCATCTTCTGCGCTCTTTATGTGCAGCTGTCCATCATCCGGCTGCGTTCTCTTTCCCACGCGCAGGGATGTTTCTCAAACCCCGTAGTCTGTTATTCCAGTGAGCTTTTGTGGGTTTCTCTGATACAGTGACCGGGCGAATGCGCTGTGCTTGTGTTCCTGAGGGACTCCTGTCACTGCTTAGGGAACATTGTGAACTTGCTGTTTGGAGTTTCTGCCAGTTGGTCCATTTTTCTTGTTTATTTGAATCATTGTTATTTTCACATTGTGTGCGCATGTCTGTCTCCCTGTCTGTCTGCCTGCCTGTCTGTCTCCCTGTTTGCCCACCTCCCTGTTTGCCCACCTGTCTGTCTGTCTGTCTGTCTGAGTCTGTGTGCATATATGAGTTTGTGTGGGTCCTTAAACAAATGAAAGATGTTTTTTACTTTAATAATCTAGCACGGCAGCTTCAAAGTTTGGTTCAATGACACTCGGTGGGCTGTGGGTGGCAACATCAAAGTGAAGTACCTTTATTTATTACTTATATTCACTAATGGGTAACAGGGTTTGCTAGCCTTGACGGAGCCTACCATCTGTGATTAAGAAAACAATTTACATCACTGCCAGAATTCTGCATTTTGTGTTTATTAAGCCCAGTATTTTTATACTCAATAGCCCTTCCAGTCTGATTTTATGCTTGTTTATGTGCCTTTCACCATCTGTGGTGATTTTTAAAAATATTAAATTCAAATGTGCGGCACATTCGTATTAAAAGTATATTGTTAATTAGAGATTATGGAACTCAGAGCGTCTGTTTTTCATTAAAAAACAGCCACTTCCTGTTGAGTTTATAGTACAAACTCTTTCATTTTAACCGCAGCAAAGTCCTCTTCTGAAACGTAATGCACATGAATCACAGCTATTTGCTGTCACACCTTTGTCTGGAAAATGTTCTGGCAGTATTCGGTAAGAGTACTTTTCTAAGTTACAGTCAAGGCTGTTCTTCTGTATGTAGACGTGATTTTCATAGATCCTGAAATATAGGCATGATATTGCTAATTATTGTGTTTGTTATATTTTTTGAGGCGGAAGCCATTTGATCTGTTGCGCAGGTAGCAGCGCGTGAGTCATGACTCTAAAAGGCTGTACACCGGAGGGATCGCCTTTATCCTGCTCGAACCAAAGAACGTTTTCTCCGCAACAGCATTTTTCATTGTGCTGCATCCAGGCCCTCGACTCACAGACCACGCAACAAAAAAAAAAGGGGCTTTAAACAAGTCGTTTAATTAGCGGTGAGATCCCAATTATGAATTCCTCGCGCATCTGCTGCTCTTTCTTCACCGGGGGAAAGCTAATATTTTCTGCTCCTGTCTCTTACAGTGTATGTTTTCTTCCCGTTTAAGAGAGGGTAAATAGCTGGGACAGACAGCTTCATTAGACGGGTGCCTGACGAGCGAGCGGCCAGCGCTTCTGTCCTTTAAACAGCGGCCTTTTACCGCGGGGCTAGCCGGCGACCCCGGGATCAATTACGGCTGACATCACTGTTTGCTGTGAGCTGGTCCCGGGGAGGCGGACGGAGGGACGCGACCAGCCTGCGCCGCGCTGGAAGTGTAATTTCCCCCCCTGCTTTCTCTCCACAAACAATAAATCATTCTGCTGAAGAGATAATAAAGCTGGGAAGGGGTGCCTGGTTAATTTTTGTCAGGGGAAATCTTCTGCGCTCCCTGGGATAATGCGATGGGAAGGGGAGCCATCACCGCGGAGTTACGGCCCGTATTGTAAAGGGTGGAACCCGTGGAACCCGTGGAACCCGCTCAGCCTCCCTCTGGGCCTGTGGAGCAGGTTTCTCTGCACAGAGTGCAGTAACCAGATTCTGTCTGTTCTAAAAGCCTCTGATTATCTCAGCTGTGATTCTTTCCTGTTAGCAATTGGATATTTAAATTATTTGACGTGTATGTATTTTTTTCTCTGAAAATTAATAAATCAACTATAACATTTTCCTAATTCACTATAAAATATGATAATTATATTATATAGTGAATTGTTACATTTTTATTAAAGTGTTATGCCAAACAAGTTAGCCCATCTTGCCTTGGATTACAAGACACATTCATATACGCAATATCCAAAGACAGAATTCTTCCGGTACTAGTAATATTTTCGCATTTGGATAATAATTGATTATGTTTAAGCAAAGACCCCACTTATGAATCAACCACAGAATTTTCTTGTTGGCTGTAACACAAACGCAACAAAAAAAGTACATATTTTCTCATGAATATTTCTCATGTAAGTCTATCATGCAAGTATTCACTGCATAACTGGAATCCAACGGCCATGAATTTTGGCCGTGAGGTTGCCAGCCGACTCAGAGAAGACTTATTATTAGCTAGCCAAACGGCTGGCACACTTGCTAATAAATAATCTACTGTAAGTAGCCAGCTTCTGTTGCAATATGCATAGCTTGGATTGAGGAGTCATTAATGTGTGATAAGCTGACAAGCTTAAGTACAGTGACTCTAACAACTCTCCGTACGGCTGCCATTTTAGAACATATGGTGCCGCTTAGCTAGCTAGCAGTAACAGTAACACTCCCTACATTTTTATTAACAGTAGGGCTAGCTGAAGAGTGCTTGCTTGCTCGCTCATGGTGAAGTTCTAAAGATTACTTCTTTGGATTGGCAAATGTACAGTCGATTAAGGCGCTCACTTGCTTAAATATCAAAGCCACCATAATCATACTGATTGCATCTATCATCAGCCTGTCCTGATAGATAGTAATAGCTAATATGCTGCCATTTTCAAGGAGATTCTTCTTGTGTTTAATCCATCTCAGAAAGATATATTCTAAAGTCATTTGAAGTCATTCTGTTCAGGAACTATGAAAATTTGAAAATTGTATCAAAGCGTAATAATATTACAGTACTTGTATATAACAGTGTCATATAAATCCTCTTTATAGTATGAGTTCAAAATATAGCATGAATGTCCACACTGCATATCTAACGCATATAAAACCCTTTTGCTAACAGACATTCATGTGAATGTTCAGACTGCCAGCAGTTCATATCTGTTTTCTGTCCTCTTGCCTCCAAAATTTAAATCCGTTATCTTCTATGCCTAGATCCAGTGCATACAGTAAAGCTGAAGCTGCTGTCCTGTGTTCACATCTCACCATCCATACTCTTGTCTTTCAAGCTGTCAAGAATTAGAATGCGCTTGCTGTTGAGGGACTTAACAGTAATTACACAGTGTTCACAATCACACAGTGTCGCGTGGCTGTTAATGAAAATTACAGCAAGGAGGTTTAAATGTGTTGATGTGAAATGTTACATATTTTTACATTGTGAAAAAGTTTTATTAGTATTAGTATTAGTTACTAGCATTATTGCTGGAGATTTAATGCAGTCCCATTACTCAGGGGTGTAAATTTGAAGTGCCCATCATTATGGTAGTTACTGTATGTGACCCAAGTAATTATGGAGTTATGCAATATATTTTGATATATTTTGCATGTATTTTGCCCCAGCGAGGATCCAGTCTTAGGCTTTTAAATAGTACTGAAGTCCCATAGTATTGCTCCTGATACATTTCCTTTGGTGATTGTGCTGATCATCTAGTACTCCTTCGGATGAATTCCCACTGTTTAGTTTCCCAGCCAAAGGACCATGCAGGCTTTTTTCTTCCTTCTCCTCCCAGGCCTTGGAGATAATGTCCTCTTTGAGAAAATGGATCCGAGGAATTCTGTCCAAGCTTCCTTGTTTGCGGAATTACCATGCAATTCACATTTGGCTGCATTTCAAAGTTGTTTTGGTTTTCTTTTGTTTTCTTTTTTTTTGGTGGGGTGGGTGATTAGTGTTGATTTAATCCCCCCCCTCCCCCAAAGACAATAAACGTTAGGCAAGGTTGCCCAGACACCACAACAAGTAAATTCCTGTGTGAATTTCCATTTCCACTTTTTAAAAAATTGTCTGAAATATGTTTCAGCGTTGACGCTTTTCAGAATTTTTAATATTAAGGCATCTTCTTAAGGCCTGCATTGTGTGCGTGTGTGAGAAGGAGCCCAAATGTTTTCTGAGAGACGGGGATGTCATTGAGATTACAGATGGAGCTGGGTAATGAAACCCACCGGATAAAAGGGGGGTTTTGACCAGAACTGGCACCCCTCCAAATTGACTCAATGCTACTTTTCGCAGAATGGGTTTTAGTGTTCTCCGAGCTCTCCTCTCTGTCTGTTTCAAAAGATGCTCACAGGCCTGGTTATCGCCCCAATCAGCGTTCTCTTTTACCCCAGCCACCCAGAGGTACTCCCAACAAAACCCCACATTTCTGAACTTGAAAAAAGGACCATCATCTATATGCATGGACCTCCAAAGTTACCTGAAGCCGCTCAACCCTCCACAAAAGAGGGTTGATTCGGCTAATGGGAAATGAGGTACGAGGTGACAATTTGGATCTGTTATGTGTTAACCAGGTCAGTTGCAATAAAGCAAACTACAGAGATTTACTACCCCCCCCCCCCCCCCAAAGTATTACTGCTGATTTTAGAGAATTCCACTCAATACTGTCATCATTGATTAAACTGTTCAACAGCTTGCTCTTCATACGGCCCCTAAGGAATATTATGTTTTAACACTTCTGATATTTATCAATGTTAGTAATGCAGATTTATTTCACCGGGGCCTTTTAAAGCAGTTTCTTTAGTGTTAGCCGATTCAAAGCCAGGAAAGGATCAACGCGAGGCCACAGCAGGTTTCAGCCCCCAGCCTCGTACCCTTCCTGTTCAAATATGCGCTGAAGGTTTCCGTTAAATATGCCAGTCAGACTTGAGGACAAACCACGAAAAACTGCCTTTGTTGTTTGGTTAACTGTATATGTTTGTAGTGAAAGCATATGGTGTGTTTGTTTTATCTGAAAATCTTTAAATATGCTGTATTATGAGTGTTGGACCATGCACTATGCAATGCAACGATGAAAAAAAAAATTGAGCTCATATATTGAATATATATATCTTACATTTCATTCATTCAAAAGGCAATTTGATTGAAACCATTCATTCAAAAATGACAAAAATGATCAGTGTCAAAAAAACACCCAGACATGGTTTTTTTTGTGTGTGTAAAAGGTCATTGTGCTGTTTATTTTCTGGATCATCCCTAGGCATAACATTTCACAAATTAATTTAATTGGTAAGAGCTGTAATCGGTGCATTTTTGTATCTGGCAATCAATGGTGAAAATTAAAAACGACGTCATCTAAAAAAAAAAAACAAAACAAAAAAAACATTGTGCTGCTTTAAATGAAATACAGCATTTTTAACGCTTACCTGCACAGGCTCAGCAGTTACAGTTCACTTCTCCCGAGGCCTCTGGCCTTTGTGTGCAGAGCCGTTTCCTTAATGCTCTGGCAGTTGTGCTTGTGAAACCCGTAAGAGTGCCAGTTTTCTCATTTCAGCCAGTGCAGCTTGTGTAACATAATGTGCTGTCTCCGTTCGGCTTGTGACGACTAGTTTTTCAATTATAAGTACATGATTCATACTAAAGGCTGTTTAAATTAAGAGTCAATTTCAGCCCTTGTGTTCTTTGATTATACACACACCACACACACACACACACAGTACATGCAGAGTGTGGCACATTAGTGAGCAGCTTTTAGAAGCATTAAGTTATTAGTAGTTTTAATAACGGTAAACACAATTCCACTCTTTTAAGTCCCGCAGGTTCAATTCAGGTAAATTACTGCAAATTTGCCCTTCAGCAGGAAACAAACTCCAGGGAATTCCGCTCTCATCAGGTTAGAATCTCTCCTGAAAAGAAAATGGTTTAAATTGACATAAACAAATGCTGTGAGCAGTGGGTTGCACATCTACACTGTTCTTGTCAGAGCCTGTAAAAGCTGTTCTGAGGAATCTTTTTTGTCTGTAGGCATAAATGTCAGCATAAATGTTGAAGGCTTTGATCTGCCGAACACCTGTTCTATAAAACGGGTTCTGTAAAATCTCATATATAACGTCATACATTAGCACCAGCAAAAAAAAAACCTCTGGTGTATTTTAAAAACTCTTAGCGGTTTGTCGAGGTATGTAATGTGCTCGATATCACATTTAATTGTTTCTATTTACTGAAGGAGCATAATAGAGTTGCCACACCTGTCAGCACGTATATAAAGCTGGCTTATTAAAGGTCAAAAAAAGAAAATGTATTTGTGCGTTTTAAATAAATTAATAATAACATGATGAAGAAAATACAGCTACATTTTCTGATACGTACAATCCCTATCAAACTATGAATTTCTAGTGCGTTCACTTACCGACAAAACAATCTCTTACCATCTCTTATAAACCTTGTGTTTTTAAAAAGCTTTTCTAAGAGAGCATCGCTATCCTGTAAAATATCATTGTCCTAGGCCCATGCTAGTATTCATCTTGCATGCTAATTGAAATCCTGCCCTCAAAAATGCCAAATAACCCCTATATGTTTAACTGCTTTATGTTACCCCTGCCCCCTGCCCCAAGGGCAATAGGCCAGTGGACTGCTAAAATTGAGAAATTAGCTACAACACTAAAATGGAACAATTTTACTACACTGTTCCACATTGCTCGAGTAACATTCGGAGGAGCAAGACCTGACATTGCAATGCCAGCCTGTCACAATGTAGGGTTCCTCTGCTTGTGTCACCATTGTGTTGCATTGTGGGATATGGTGTAGTAAGTCTCCACTTTCATACCGAGCCCCATGTCGGTCCGTTTGGCCTGAAATGTCACTTTTTTGAATCAGGAAGTCCGGCCAGAACATTTGAATGTGCCTCACAAAGAGCAGTCCTTTCACTGTATGACAGGCGGCGTACATTTAGAGATGACATGTAGCAAAGTCACTTTACCGCGGGAGGCCGCATTCATGTCCGCGGTCGATAAAGGATGGCTGTTTAAACGAAAAATTCACATCCGTCTGTAATAAGGTTTTTTTTTTCCCCCTTCCTCCTTTATCCCTCTCCTTTCCTGTGCATGTTGGTTTTTCCGCAGACCGGTCGGAGGATCTCTTTTGTGTTCCCCCCTCAAAGGCGGGGTATCACTCAGTCCGGCTTTTGTGTGTGTTTGAAAGGTAGATATGTGTATGAATGACTCACTCAATTTGTTCCTGGTGGTGCGGCGGGAGCGGCGGGGAGGGGCGCGGAGGCGCGGGCTCTTAATTGAGTCCGATCGCGGGAGCTGTAATTGATTCAAAATCTCTGTTCTGCGAGGAGCGCCGTTTCAAGGTGCCTCTTCCTCTCCCCCGCTTTAATCTCCTTCCCTTTCTAATGTTTTGGAATGTGTTCCTCTGTTAATCTGCATGCCATCTTTCTTATGGAAATCAGTGTTTTTTTTTTTTCTGAGGGAGACAAAGGACAGGGAGGAAGGAGCTTGCGCTCTCAGCTTTTCTTGGTCCCCCCCCCCCCCCCCCCCCCGAGCATGATGTCGTTCTTTCCAAAGCCCTCACAAACGAGATAGACTTGCCCTTTTGTCCACGGCTATATTGTTCAAAGGCAAAAGTTGAGTTTTTTTTGTGGATTAGCTTTTCAGGGTTGTTTTTTTTTTGTTTGTTACCTTTTTGCCTTCAGCCAACCAAAAAAGAAAAAAGAAAGGGGGAATTGATCAATTCCAATAGTGACGATGAAGTTTCCTATTTTAGACCCCTGACCCCTGAGTCTTTGAGCTGCAGACACCGAAATGCCGCAGGTCCCTTTTGATTCCTCCGGAAGTGTAATGTCGGGACGGAGGGGGGATGCTGCTTTGGTTCCGGGGCAGACACCCGGCTATGAGTGTTTGTCTGCGCCGGTCCTTCAGAAATAGGACTTCTTCGGAAAAAAAGGGCTTTTCTTTCTGAGCATTTAATTGCTGTCTAGGGAGTGTTCATCCCAGTGTATTTAACTTCTTTTTTTAAAGATTCACCATCCACAGTAAACTCACTATTTGAGCGCAAATTATTTGTATAATTTTTGCAGCATATGGTGTTTGATACTTGGAAAAATAAAAATATAATTGAATGTTATTTATAATTTTAAAAGTAGGACTGTTTGTGTGGTCCAGAGTGTTGTTAATTAGCCTGTGGCTCTGCACTGAGAACACTTGTTGGTCTGTAGTCATCTGGGTAATGACTTCCATAATTGGCTTATTTTTACATTTATTTTCAGGACATTAACTATTTATAATGACCACATTTCCATAATCAGATATGTTCTTCTTTACATCTTAAGTGGTGAATCTTTAAGTCTTTGTAAACTTTCCTCTTTGAGTTTGTAGATATTGTATGTCTTCATTTATTATGAATAAGTATTGTTAAATGTGTGCCCTTATGCTAATCGAAATCATTATCGTTACACCAAAGAACTGTAAATTGTATGAATTTTTCAATAACTTAAGATTTCTCTCAATGTAAATTAATAGGTTTTGTGTGTTGCTAAGTCACCCCATTTATGAGCGTGTAGAATAAGCCCCCACTCACATAAATCAGATAAAAAAGTGGATGTAGCTAATTTAAAGAGTGGATGTAGTTAAGTTAAAGAGTGAATGTAGTTAAGTTAAAGAGTGGATGTAGTTAAGTTAAAGAGTGGATGTAGTTAAGTTAAAGAGTGGATGTAGTTAAGTTAAGGAGTGGATTTAGCTAAGTTAAAGAGTGGATGTAGTTAAGTTGCAGGAGTAAATTTACAGACGTGGTCTATATGGGAAATGTCCCTCATAGTGAACTGTATGAAACTTTCTGGAATAGGTAACTCAGTGCAGGAATATCCCTGGCTCTAATGAACCATGGCTGTATAAAGAGGGTCTTTACAGTGTTCAGGTAAAGGTGAAGCTGAATGAAGGTCACTATTGGTGGCAGTTGATGAGGTGTTCCACAGTCTGTATACTGAGTGCTGTATTCATTCAACTTTTTTTTTTAAATAGATGCTTTTGACAAGAGTTGCTTTTGACAACTAAAATTATGCTTTGAGTTAGTCACTGCTATGCCAAAGTTATAGGTGCACTACACAAAGGAAGTTTGACCAATTCTACCTATTAGAATAGCTCCTGCTAAAACAATCTACCTTTTGTCCTACAGGAACCAATCACATGCGTCTGTTTTTCTGTGATCATACCTTTACCTAATTTGTGTTCACTACAGCTTGTTGATGCATTTTTGACATTGTTTATCCATCCATTTCAGTTTAACTGGACATGTTAAAGGAAAAAAAAAACAAGAGGAAATTGCTTACATATCTGAATGAACATGCTATTACAACACTTGTGTGGATTTCAGTATTTATATTTACCGGAAAAATTTTCATTGTTTAGGTTTGGAACTTCCTTTCATGATGATGCCCCACCCACTGATTCCCGTCAGCCTACCTCCTGCCTCGGTCTCCATGGCGATGAGTCAGATGAACCACCTCAGCACCATAGCCAACATGGCCGCCGCCGCTCAGGTCCAGATCGCGCCGTCCCGAATGGTGACCTCCGTTATCAAGGTAAACAAACAAACTAAAAAAAAAAGAGTTATTTTTTGCGTCTGACACATTCTGGAGATAGCACACAGGTGCTGCTGCATAAATCAAGCCTCGATTTGCCACCGCAATTCATTAAAACTGTCTCCTAAAAAAAATTCACTTTACACGAATCAATTGCAGGAACAGAATGGATATCTTATCTGTTTCTGTATCAGTGTGAAAAGAAGAACATTCAGGCCCTAGCCCCTAGCCTTTGGGCTTTGCTGTACCTAATATCGCCGTGGGGTGGGGGGGGGGGGGTGCTGACTCGAAAGTGCACAGTGCAACAGGTGGTTCCAAAGCGATAGGAATGTTTCTTATTGGATTTTTAAATTATCATTGTGCAATTATTAGTGAGTCCTATGTTTGTATATAAAATGAGGAACATGAGCAGATGAAAGGGCATGATTCATTTTTATCATATCAGTTTTTATCATTTATTTTGTGAAGTTATCCTGCTGAGGTAAGAGAGAGAGATTAGGTCGGGAAGGCGGTGCTGTATGTGTCAGGCTATGAAGCCTGAACCGAAGAGACGTAGGCTAGCCTGTGAACCCTGGTGAACGCGCTGTGTAAGAAACATGCCCGGGCAGTGGAGCTGATGCAGACTGGGGTCCAGCAGCCTCAGGTCATCGGCGGTGGCGGTGATGATGATGATGATGATGATGGTGGTGATGATGAGGGTGTTCTCTCTCGATGCGGACGGCAGGAACGCGTCCCTGACAGCCCCTCCCCCGCCCCCTCCATGGAAGACGGGCGGAGACCGGGGAGCCACGCCTCGTCCCACAGGAGCAGCAGCGTGTCCAGCTCCCCCGCGCACACAGAGAGCTCCTCGGACAGAATCCGTAAGTCTTCACATCCATAAGTCCCCACATCCCCACTATCCTTATGTCCTCACATCCTCACATCCTTACAACCCCACATCCTCACGTCCCTACATCCTTACAACCCCACATCCCTACATCTCCACATCCATACATCTCCACAACCCCACATCCCTGCATCCTTACATCATTTCAGATTACATTCCAAATATATTTTTAAAAATAATTATATATATTTATGTTGTTTTATTTTCTGTGGGGCTTCTCCTGATGTGCACGGCTCCCCTGCGTGAAGCTGTGCACCAGAACGGGCTGTCCATGAGCCAGGCGCTGCTGGGCCTGTCCCCCAGCATCCTGCCCGGGCCCAAGGAGGGGGACCTGGCCTCCCACGACCTGGGCCACGACGCCAAGAGGATACACCTGGAAAAAGGTCAGCCCTGCGCGCACCTGTGTGGCATTTCAGCCTGCATAGTGTTTCAGTCTGAGTGGCGTTTCAGCCTGCATAGTGTTTCAGTCTGAGTGGCGTTTCAGCCTGCATAGTGTTTCAGCCTGCATAGTGTTTCAGTCTGCATAGTGTTTCAGCCTGCATAGTGTTTCAGTCTGCATAGTGTTTCAGCCTGCATAGTGTTTCAGTCTGAGTGGCATTCCAGCCTGCATAGTGTTTCAGTCTGAGTGGCGTTTCAGCCTGCATAGTGTTTCAGTCTGAGTGGCGTTTCAGCCTGCATAGTGTTTCAGTCTGCATAGTGTTTCAGTCTGAGTGGCGTTTCAGTCTGCATAGTGTTTCAGTCTGAGTGGCATTCCAGCCTGCATAGTGTTTCAGTTTGCCTGGCGTTTGCCTGGCGTTTCAGCACCTCCAGCTGCATTACATTACATTAGATTACATCACATTACAGGCATTTAGCAGACGCTCTTATCCAGAGCGACTTACACAACTTTGTACATAGCATTTTGCATTGCATCCATTTCTACAGCTGGACATATACTGAAGCAATGCAGGTTAAGTACTCTGCTCAGGGATACAACGGCAGTGTCCTACTTGGAAATCGAACCTGTGACCTTTAGGAGACCTACACTGCATGGTGCTTCACTTTTTTCACGTCCCCTTATCCGCCACGTGTCTTTCATCTATTTTGTAATATCCATTCATCAGCTGGTGCTTTGCATTTTTTACATTGTAAGCCAGAAAGTTTCAGTAATAGTCAATGAAGCCAATGTCTTGAAAGTGCTTTTCATTATTAGGCTCCATTTACACTGTAAATACTTGACTGATATGTTCTGATATATGGTATCACAGTGTGATAGAGCATGAAAACAGTCCCAAGGCTAACCACAGCAAAAAAATAAATAAATATCACAATGCAAAACAAAAAAATGAGCATTAAATTAACACTTAAGTTACAAACCTCTCTTGTCATTAAAACTGTGAATTGGCTCATGTATGCTGAGATGGCCATCTTCTCTGCTCTTGATTGCTTGATGAATGTGTGGATGTGATTAAGTGCACTGCTATCATTTTCAGACTAGTGGGCCCACGTGCAAGAGGAAATCACTCTTTTATTTAGTGAGGGGCGTTGGTTAGAGACCTTATCAGCTGAACCATTCGTTTGATTAAATGTGTTCACAAGCTTTCCGGAGCTTGGTTGACTTCCTGTTTCTGGAGCCGGAGTGTCTAACCTTACCCAAAAAGGGCCAGTGTGGGTCCAGGTTTTTCATTTTAGCCCAGCACTAAGACACCTGATTCTACTTATCAAGGTCCTGATTGGATGATTCGTTAATTAATTGAAACAGGTGTCATGGTGCCGGGCTAAAACAAAAAAAAAAAACCTGTAAACACTCCCGCCCTTTCTCAGATAAAATGTCCATCCCAGATCTTGTTAGTGACCAGCAGGCTTTTCCTGCTGAAATACTGGACCTAATCGCCATTTTGCCTTTGAGCACTTTGAGTTTTTATATCAGCTGAAATCGTTCACACCCGCACTACACCCTGCCATGGAGGGCAATCGAACCCCTGGCTATACGAGATTCTGCGTGCTTGTCCAGTTTGGTATCTTACCTAGAATGCAAAGCAGCGTGTCTGCTTTTCTTCTGCTCCTGCTCTTCACTCCGCTGGTTGTCTTGGTAAAGAATGGTCTGACCCTTATAGCTTTTCTTTTTATCCCGGTTCCGCTCAGATATGTGTAAGGTGAGTGTTAAGGCGTTTTTAGCTTGTTACTGCTCCAGAGGGCATTTTAGTAATGAGCTTCTAGCCGTGTTTATTTCTGAAGGAATGAACCTGATATCTCAGGATGAAGGATGCTAATGTGCTCGTACTGAAGCACTTTGTGTCATCTGTGCGACTAAAACTGATTATCCTAGAACTGCTCTTTAGGAGTAATGAGCTTCAAGAACCTTGCTACAGAAAGGTAGAAAGACTGGAATTTGTTCAGTATAAATTGCAAGTTTGAAAACTTGGTCAGGTATCAACATGGGGTATCTGTGTAACACGGGGTGTGTGTCTAACATGGGGTATCTATGTAACACGGGGTATGTGTCTAACATGGGGTATCTGTGTAACACGGGGTATGTGTCTAACATGGGGTATCTGTGTAACGTGGGGTATCTGTCTAACATTTGGAAACAAAAGGTTCCTATGAACCAGAAATGGAGAGGTTAGCCACTGCAGTTTTCTCTCAAGTATTATTGAATCTGCTGCCATTTGTATTTTAAGTTTTCATTCAAATACTTCAGATGTCGTCTTCTATGGTGATGCATTTATAAATCATTGAGAATTTCACAAAGCGTCTGTGGTGCATTGGGTTACACAGTCGCACAGTCATATCTGTCACAGAGTTAAAGTTAAAGAGCATCTCACTCCAGCCACTGAGTAAATAGCAGAGCTGTGCATTCTCAGGCGAGGGGGGCGCGAGGAAGACGTGCTAATGATTTGAAGCCGCGGCGCAGACACATCGGGCGACGTTTTCCCGGTCGAGTTGCCCGAGGTGAAGACCACTGCCGCACCTTTCTGGAGCTGCAGCAGGGAAGTGTCAGAATACTAATAATGAGCCTGATAGCGCTCTTAATTCACAGGTCAAAGGTCAATAGTGCGTGTCATCCAATAAAAATAAGGGGGGGAAAAAAAGCTTTGGAGAGGCATTAGGATGTCGGAACAGCACGTGTGTTTACCTTATTCAACGCCCGGCCTGGTCTTCCTCTTCTCTTTCAATTTGCATCAACCGTGTTTTATTTTATTTTTTTTCTCCCCCAGTCCTGGCATATTAACATTGTGTGGTGCAGCCAGCCACCTTGAAATTGATGGTTGAACTAGATTGCCTAATGATTTTCATGGGATTTAAAAAGAACGGGGGGGGAGAAGAGGGGGGGAAGAGAGAGAGAGAGAGAGAGAAAAACAATATATTGTTTCCTTGCGTGTGCCATTGCCATTATTACTTAGATACTAAATTCCTAATATGTCACTCAGGTTGATTAGAATTCAGCGCTCTCCAATGTGTGAACCAGAGGTCTCAGACTGTGGAAAACATTTTTATAAAATAATCCATTAATGCAGAGGAGTACAGCTAAATTAGTTAGCAATTTGCTGAGCATGAATTAATGAACAGAGCTTCTCCCAGCTCCCAGAGTTGTAATTTTCATAATAACCTCAGACCTTTATTTGGCAGGTTGTTTAGTTTTTTCGTTTGAAGGTTTTCATTAGTCTAATGAGGACTCTGCAAGGGCGAACAGTCAGCACAATTTACATGGGGAAGCTATCATAATAAATGAGGCAATTTGAATAACACGCACAGGTTTATGCAGCGAGATGAGAGAGATTGTGCCGTGAGATCTGGAAGTAACCAATACATTAGACCGACTAATAACCAAAGTAATCCCAATAAAAGGCTTAAGTGAAGGGAATAAAATTAATGATATATATATTGAACTGTAATGATATGATACATGATGCATTAGATTAATAAAATAAATGTGTGCCATTGTTAAAGGAGCCCCACCATCCCGGCCTTTGTTTACTGCGCTCTTCTTAATTAGGGTTGTTCATCGGATCAGTTTGTTTAGACAAATGAGATAACATTCCAATGGTTTAATGATATGTCTCCACTTGTTTGATCTTTATGGTCTCGGCAGAGCATTAAATTAATTTTATGCATTATACTTTCAATACAGTGAATAGCAAAGCTAGTCCCCGGCATCCCTGAGTGTCTAAGCATGCACAACAGGCCCAATGACACGATGTGTTGCTCTGGACATTTTCTTCTTTAGTCTTTTAGATTTTTTTTTTTTTTTCGCTGTTTCTTTGTTGATCAAGGACAAAAGGCTGTCTTTCTCGATGTAAAAGCCGTTTCTGAACTAGAGTGAGATGATACTGCGTTAGCATATGTGCTGCTTGTGGTCTGCTTTTCAGCACAGTTGTTTTCTGCTACCGCGGTTAAAACCCCAGATTAAGTGACGTATCAGAGAAAACAAACAAAGACGTAGAAAGTAAACCCCATCTCGCGTGTTTACACTGAAATACAACTAACTAATTGAACTGCTGCACAAAGGAAATCTGTCAGGACTGCTTCTGTGAAGCTTGAATTAATGGAACCGCGGGTAGCTGACAAACAAGGAAGTATGAAAGTCACAGAAGCCCTTTTTCTGCACGTCATTTATTTAACATTGTCTTTGTGCAAATGCCCCTGGGGTAAAACCAAATGTTATATATGCGTTGATATATTTTATTATTTTTCCAGGCGTAGACGCAAATTACAAAAAAACAAAAAACAAAAAAAAAGCACCAATTTACAGAATGTATCTGCAGATGATCTTTTCATTATGCTCTTTAAATGCAGATTTATAGTAAGCAGAATAACTAAAGCAGAGAGTGCAGTTTAAATAATAAAGTAAATACTGTGATCTATGCACTATAATATAATGCAATATATCCCCATAGGCCATAGTTTTCATGGTAAATGAGTCAATTAGTATTGTGTCTAAATCAATATAACTAGTAACTGCTCAACAAAGCCGTAAGCCCGTTTAAAATCGGTACTTACTATGTCTTACTCAGCAGGGTTTGTGTTGACTGGTTTACAGTCTAATTCATTAGTCTTCACTTCCAGATTTAAATTGCACTTGTCAGTGTCCAAAGTCATTGGACCAGTAGGGGGCAGCAGTGTTGCCTTTTTTTCAAAAGGGAAAATGTTCACCTGTGTTTGTAATGGAATTGACAGATAACTGCAACATCTCAGTCCCTGGTATCAGGTGATTATGAGAAAAATAAACATTTGTAGAATATTTCGTGGAAGCATCCACGCATTGATGATGCCACCATATCATGTCTCAATTCATCATATCCAAATAATTATATCGTGATATATGTATATTTTTTCAACATTTTTCAAGTTATTTTTTGCAAGGTAATGGTATCTGGATGGACACATTTTTGAAATTACAGCTCTCAAACAAGGCAGAGTGAATGAGGTGTATGCGTAATTGGCTAAGTAGTTTCCATCCACCAGTGCTCTGTTCTATGAACGTAGTCTTGATGTCTGTGTGGTCAAGGTGTTCTTTAACATGTACAGCACAATTGGCAATGTCCTGAAAGGTACACCAGTTCAAATGAGCCTGCAAAATGTCCTCAGTATGTAGTATGGAGACACTAGCACAAAGGGGTCTCTAGTCTTAAGAAAGCCCTCCTTCTTCAACGGCCTTATGGAAGAAGCGCTGGTCATAATTTAGCAAGGAACTCACAGACATCCTCCTAAAGCCGGGTTATAAATTTATCATCGATCTGTCTTCACATTTGAACATAACCCATACAAGCCAAATCTCTCAACAGCTGGTTTTGGAGGTATGTTACTTATGAAGCCCGGTTAACCTTGTTACTTTCCTTTACCTGTCGGTGTTCAGTTATCAGGAATTTTATCACTCAGTAATGCTGTTTATGTGGACCATTAAGGGGTCCGTTTTTTCAATGCGCCAGTGGACCGCACTGTACAATGACACATAATTCTCCATAGCTTTTAGATTTTTCTCCAACTCTTTCCTTTCTTCGCAGTTTCACAGATGACACCATAACCAGAATGGACAACAGTTGTGATCTGTTTGTTATTAAATGGACATTGGAAATTGTTCACATGTCTTTTGTATGTATAGATAATTTGGGCGACACAGGAAAAAAAAAACCACAATCCTGTCTTTAAGAATACTGGATGTATCTGTGATAAGATAAAAAATAATTAAGCACCTTAATGAATTAAAAACCACATGCAAAGAAATTTACTTGAGTGAACTGTGTACACGATAATATCCATTCATGTTATGATTATTATGGTTATACTAATTATTCATAGTTATTAATTATTGATTAATTCATATAATTATTAATTATTGATGCTGTTATATGGTAATGTAACGCTACCAGTTAAATTCGGCACTCAGGCATTTGAACGTTTGCCTCTAATTATTTTGTTAAAAATCCTGAATTTCCAGTCAAACCTTCAGTACCATATCTTGCTGCTAAAGGCCACCTTGATGCACCATGCTGTTGGTTTGTGGGATGTAATATTAGGGGACATTTTTGAAGATAAAGCTTTTTTTTCTTTTATAATGACAAATGTATTTGTCATTATTAAAAAAAACTATTTTATTAACTTAGAAAATAGAAAAATTAGGGGCAATAGAAAAATTGTTGACTTGGTTGATATCCCCAGCTACTGGTCTTAAAAAGCAGCAGTGGATATTTTGGTATTACTGGGGGAATTATGTGCGAACGTGGAAAAATCAACCTAAATCGGCATACATTTAATAAATGTTAAACTGCCAATAGCCCTTCTGTCCTGTTTTAAAATGTCCTCACATTAACCCTTTGACCAACTGGAGTAGTCTAAATTACATTTTGCCAGTGCTTTCCTCTCAGACATCATCAGTGACACTTACAGGTTTAATGTGGATGAAGGATATTGTACAGCATGCTGCAACATCTTTCATCTCATCATGAGTAAGTGTGTTAAAATGTTTTAATTTTATAGGAATACCAGTAAAGACGGTTTGATTAATCCCCAACCGTTTCACGCCAGGCACACTGAAATGGTGTCCATTTAATCTCAGCTTGCCTCTCAGGAACATGGAAATGGATTTAAGGTTCTGGCCCTGTTCAAGAGTGGCATTTATGGTCTGTACAGTACGTGTACATGCCTTTCTGATTTATGGGATCTCCTGGCTTTGACAGAGTTTAATTATATTTATGAATCTTAGTTATAAATATGAATTGAATAACAGTAATTTGATTTGAACGCTACGGGACTACACAAATGTACAGCTGTATTTAGCTGTATTTATAGTGCTCTAACCTCACTGTGCGTGTTTGTTTAGATCAAAAACTATTGATATGGCATTCAGTGTGCATTATTTATTATATTAGCATTTCAATAGTGGTTCTCAAGTGTAAATAATTTCAATATACACTGTTGTAATATATATATATATATATATATATTTTTTTTTTTTTTTTTTTTAGCGTATCTTGTTAACATGTATTGCCTATATATTGATAATTTACTACTTCTAAATGTGTTGTGGAACAAGAAGTGAAAGGATCAGAACTACTTCATCAGACAGTGAGTTATCAGGACTCATTCTTCTAGGAAGACGAGTACTGAGGAGCGGTGAGATTGTGGAGTGTGGAAGTAGGGATATCACTCAGAGAATTTGCCAGCCAGTCAGTCTGTTGAGAAATAGAGCAGCATATGTTTCACATGGTATGCTTCCATGTGAAACACACTTGAAAAATCTGAGATCCCTTATCATGAGAAAGATAAAAAAGAAAGTCTTATCTTATATTGTGATGTATTTCAGTGACATAAAAAAGGACATTGTCGTCTGAAGTGGAGGCTTTCACACCTGTTCTTCTGGGGTTCTGAGCTTGGTATAGCTTGTTGTTTTGCTAAATTTGGTGTGCACAAACATCCGGAATGATTCCAGAGAAGGCGCTTGTTTTTGACAGGAAGTACCTGCATGATGAGGGAAACCAGGAAGTGAAAATCATAGAACGTGTGCTGGAGGTTTGGGGAGGGGGGGAGGTGGAGGTTGGCGGCCCATATTAAATTGCGACTGCAGACTGGGAATCAGTAGAGTCAGATGTGCCAAATTAGGGTTGGAATGAAAATCTGCAGGATGGTAGATCTCCTGGAACAGGGATGGGCAGCCCTGCTCTAGCTGTTGAATGAGTTATGTCTTGTCAGGGTGAAAACCTACAGGATGGTAGATCTCCAGGAATAGGGTTGGTTACCACTGTTCTATATACATATGTATTTCACGTTTTACTGTAACATGATGTGTAATGTTTTTCTGTTAGGCTAGTTGTGACAAAGGCTTTTTTTTCCCTTTCAGTAGACAGCTGAAGCAGATTTGAGTGTCATGACATCACTCTTTCATACGGGGAAGTGTTTTTTAAGCAGCTGGCAGGTGCACATGCTGTCTCTTGTTTTTATTTCTGACATTCAGCAAAGAGAAGAAAGTTGAATGTGGGGGAAAAAGACTGAGAATAATGATCAAACAAAAGTAAAGTGACACACTTCTTTGGTTCTTTTTATTTCATTATGTTCAGGAAACAGAATGGATATTTTCATTTTCAGCAGTATGTATGTAACTATTTCTTTGCACACTAATACACACAGTGTCTTCTATTGAAAGTTCATTTTTTTATTGTCAATGCTTTCTGCTTAGTGATAATGAATTGATTTTGTTTAATATTTTCATTCAGATGCATCAGTAAGGTGTTGTTTTTATTAGCCGATTCCCCTCCAGTCTGCCATACAGTACGTGAAGGTGAATGCGTGAGCCAGCTTGTCTGTACCTGTGTTCCCCACCTTAGCACAGTGACACCTGCCGCTCAGTTTGAGTGCCTTGTGTTGGCTGGGAAACTGAGTCGTGGCTCAAATGTGAGAACCCACTGGAACTACCATAGATGTCAATAACTACTGATGTCTATGGTAGTTCAACAATAATGCTTTTCCATTTCATGAAAATGAGCTGCTGAATTTTTATTTTATTTTATTTATTTTGGAAAATGTCAGGGTTAAATGCAGCTCCTAATTTCTATTATTTTTTTTCCAGTCAAAGTGGAAACTCTCTTTTTTCCCCAACTAAAGTTGAGTTGATCCCTCCATGGTATGTTTAATATCTTGCTAACAGTCTTAGGTGTGATCTTTTAGAAACGCTGTGCTGCATTGCCCTGTTAAAAATAATGACTCGGATTTCAACAGTTGCTTCACATCTGACGCAAGGTGCAGTGCCATGTTCAGGGGAAGGGTTTGATGCTCTCTTTGATGCTCACATCGTTCAGTCTCGATTCTGACTTAAAGCCTAGCTTATGCTGACTAGCTGAGTTTAGTATTTTTTTTTTTAAAGTTCATTAGCCACAAGGAAAAGAAGGTAAGAAAAAAAAAAAAAAAACAAGACGATGAGGTTATGATGATCAAAGGTCCTGTCAGGGTCCCCCTGATGGAGCGGGACGATGGGCGATTCTAATCGGATGCGGGATCAATCGAACTTTGTGAGTGGGGAGGGCGCCGATGGGACGGGACGGCGGGTTTGTCCTCAAGGACGGCGGGGGCTCTCCCGCGCACTCTCCTGCGCGAGCGGTCCGTGGCGTGACACCTCGGCTAATCAGATTTCACAAAAAGGAACGGACGCTTTCAGGAAAGCTGAAAAGAGACGCGTTCTTTTTCATCTTTGAAAATGCCTCTTGCGTGTGACAGAGCGCTTTCCCCTGCCAAGATGTGAGGCTTGGACGGGGGTGGGGTGGGGGCGGGGGGGGTAAATATGCTGTGGTCAGCTCGCCGTGTCTGGTGAGAGAGAGGTAAATTTAATAATGTATTATCGCACTTTGGCGAAGGTGAAAATGTTTGCCTTCTTCTCTCGTTCCCTCAACACAGAATACAAATTGACTTTGAAAAACAAATTTTTTTTTTTTTTGCATTTTTCTGATCTTTCCTGATTTATGCCCATTGGGATTAAGTGGCCTGGTCATGTAGGAAATCAGAGGCTTTCATAATGACATCACAGAGCTTTGCTGTATCTCTAAATCTGCTTATCTTTTTAGACGTGTTTGAATACTACCTGGTCAAAAAATTAGTCCTTTTTTACACCCAGGAATTAAGTTTGTGTTACTTTATAAAGTAGAGTGATCATTTCCGTTTTCTAGGAGTGGTAGAAATCAGAGTTTATTGCTGGTTTGTAATAAATTGAATTTAATAATTGCTGTCCACCCAAAACTCCATGTAGAGTTTTCATCTAATACTGCAGAGCTGAATAAAGCCAAGCATGATGTTTAGTAGTTGTGTAATACCTTAAAAAGTAGCATTTGAAAAATATTTGGAATCCTTGCTTACATCACTGTGGTCCTGTTCAGTGTGTATTAATCTGTGTTAAATGATCACTCCCATGCTTTTCAGGATCTTAGTGGAAAATTAATGGCTTTTTCTTATGGCACCTTTCTGAACGATACACCTTCAGTGGCACATCATGTAAGTGGGTGGCAAGGCACTATTGCAATTGCATATGTTAACTAGTTTCAAAGTGTGTGTGTGTGTGTGTGTGTGTGTGTTTGTGTTTGTGTGTGTGTGCACGCACATGTGAGTGTGTGTGTCTGTGTGTGTGTGTGTAGATGTGTTTGTGTGTGTGCACGTATGGAAGGTGTGTGTGTGTGTGTATGGTAGTTGTGTTTGTGTGAGTGTAGGTGTGTGTATTTCAGTGTGTGGTTGTGTGTGTGTGTGTATGTGTGTATTTCAGTATTTGTGTGTGTGTGTGTGTGTGTGTACACTATGCCCAGGTCTAATGCTATGTTATGTGGTGGCATGCCATTCCCATGAGCTCACTATGTAGGGTCAGTGCTCCAGTGCAGAGTCATCACCCCAATCCATCTGGGTAATAACGTGTGCCAGGAAGGTAAAGGGGTCTGCTCCTGGGGTATTTGGTCTGAATAAGCTGCAGAGTAGCCCCCACAGATTCTGTCCCTGGGGCCTCTCAGACACGAGGGCCCTGGTCCTGGTTCCTAATGGACCCTGGTGCTGGTTTCTAATGGGCCCTGGTCCTGGTTCCTAATGGACCCTGGTGCTGGTTTCTAATGGACCCTGGTCCTGGTCCCTAATGGACCCTGGTCCTGGTTCCTAATGGGCCCTGGTCCTGGTCCCTAATGGACCCTGGTCCTGGTTCCTAATGGACCCTTGTGCTGGTTCCTAATGGGCCCTGGTCCTGGTTCCTAACAGGCCCTGGTCCTGGTTCCTAATGGACCCTTGTGCTGGTTCCTAATGGGCCCTGGTCCTGGTTCCTAACAGGCCCTGGTCCTGGTTCCTAATGGACCCTGGTGCTGGTTCCTAACGGGCCTGGGAAGCAAACAAATTTGTAGGTGGACAGTGTGAGGGTCTTGGCCTCTGAGTTCACTCAGGAGGACTGCGCCCCAGCCAAATCTGCACTCTTTAACCCAACCTAGCAGGAGGAGCTCTCCTAAAAATATGCGGGTGGTTCACCCAGGGTTAAACGTTGAATCGTCCTTTGGTCGTCTTCCAGATATAAAGAAAGAGTTTTCATGTCCTCTAACTCCCCTGATGCCCATCTTCTGGCTGTTTTAAGATTCATGCTCATTTTTTTCACCAGTGTCTTCAGTGTAATTTGCTTATTCGCATACTTTGAGCCACAGCTTCTCATGCATTGATAAAGTCAATGAGTAGGCAATGAAGAAACTTTCATTGTGTGTGTGTGTGTGTGTGTGTGTGTGTGTGAAATATCTGTTTATGTGACTTAAAATAGCTGTGCCAAACACACACAAACACAAAAACCTGAAATAGAAACACGGTAGCCTTGTAACGTCAGATTGGCAGGTTGTTTGTGACAGTGTTATGGACAAACAAAAGCAGTATAAACAATATGAAAACTCGTCATGTGATGAAGACCCATTTCCTGCTGTCTTGTGTGGCAGGAAATGGTTCAAACCCCTTCATCACCCTCTGTGGCTTTTTACAGAGCACAGTTTTCACTGAACACACCGACAGTCCTGCTCTAAAATAAACTGTCCTTTTTTAATTAACAAATCAAACAATCCAATGACAGTGGCTATCAGTAGTATTTATAACACAGATTATTTTACTCCAATTAAAATTCAGTAGATATAGCACCATGTCTAATACCCTGTCTATTTTAGCTGCTGCTTCAAGCAAATTGGTTATATCAACTATTTGAGAAGTGTAAGACAAGTTGAATGCCATACACATTTTTGGAAGTGATATTTTTAAGAGTTATGAGGTACCTTTATAAGGAGTTGCTTCAAATTTTATATAATATGACCTGGATTCAATCAAAATGGGTTCTTATCTGTCTCTCTGTGAGTTTTTAGGTATGCTAGTGTTGGTTCACAAAAGCAGTTTTGGCGAGTGATCATCAAATTAATTCAGTTAATTCTGTTTTTGCAGCACAATTGATTTTAATTGTTAGTCACCATTTTAAATTGGATCCAAGCCCATGCCTTGTTGAAACACCTGTTAAAGGTGTTGAATATCTTTAGACCTTTGAAGTTTGTAACCATCTGTGATTAAATCACCAGAGATATTGTTGAATGTTGGTGCAATTTGCACAGATCGCACCTGTTTGTACTAGAGGACCCAAGCAGCTTTTTCCAGCATGTTTATATAATGTCCATATGAATATTTTTTGGCTCGCAGATTGTGAGGTTATATTCTAAAATTAGTCCTTGACACTGCATTGCATAATTTTGTTGCAAAAAAATAACATGTAATATGGACTTTTAAGTTGTAACTTAATGCAAACATTTAGTATCCAAATTATTTCTATTTTGTTCATTGCATTGAGCGTATCCCTTATAAACAAGGCACGGATAAATTTTTTAAATACATTTTAGTCAGAGCAGATTTCAGCCTAGATCTTCACTCATGGCCTCTAAGTTGAATGCCACTTCAGAGTCTCAATAGTGATATACTGATATATATGTTTCATATCTCTGCTCCTCTTATGCACCAGAAATGTAGCAGGTTTAATTTACATTGTATGAAAAAAAGTGATGAGAAGTACCTTATGAAGCTTTGTGTGTCATGTTCTGAATGACCCGTTTCTTTCATAAATGCTCCTCGGCTGGTTTACTGTAGACTTCTCCATCAGTAGTATATGCTACTAAAACCACAGCTTTGGCCTGTGATCTGCCTAACCGCAGTGAATTTTCATCTTGACTGTGAAAAATAAAAAGGAAGAAAGTCTTACACTTCTTTCTTTGACGTGTAATGTGTGAACCGAGAAAGTGGTGCAAAAACAAAACTGAAACGTACATTGCCGTCAGATTTAATTACCGTTATGGAATATGATCTATAAATGTGCATTTAACACTAATAAGAAAAGTGGAACAGTTGCATTTATGTCCAATGTGCTTCTTAAGCAGATTTACTTCCTAACAAAGGGGATGCTGTATTAATTCAGTCACAATGATTTTAATTAGCATTAACAGCGGTAGTTACAACAAAATCATAAGTAATACTGGAATTGTAAACACCAATTAGCTTTTATCAAAATTTAAATTAAGTTAATCTTGTACAGTTGTGAAAAATCTGTCCTTTCCTCTGTGTGCATTGCAGAGAACATATTTTTCTCTGTGTGCCTTTTGACAGAAGCGCCATTGCTTAGGAAGCAAACGCACTCAGCAAGTCATTTGTGATTCAAAGTATGAAATAATACATACAATGGCAATTTTCCCAGTTGGGTGTCAGAAAGGGTTGACCCCTTCATGAATTTTTTATTTGTTTCTGTGTTTTTATGCCCTCATAAACATAATTAAGGAACTATACTGTCTGCTTGTTTATATAAATCTTTTTTTCATGCATGAACAATAATTGTGTTTTTGCTGCCAAAGCAGTGTGTACACGAATGCAAATTTCTGTCTTCTGTTCAGTCCAACTGCTGCCCACCTTTCCATAAATTTAAGAATGGAATTAAAGCAAGTTTTACTTTCTTTTTTTCCCCCCCCAGCGACAGTCAGTACGTGACGTTCTGTTTAAACACGTAAAGAATCCAGCACTTTTAGTGTGTTACTGGAAGCTAAAGGCACTGTGAGTTGTGAGCGAACCCTTTGGTTTCAGGGTGATGAGCGGCGGTTTCCGTTACAGATCGTCGTGTTTTTACTCGCCGCGCTCGCCGGACAGCTGAGCGGGGGTTTATGGGAAACCTCCGCTTCCTCCTCCGACCCGTCCCGGGGTTCTCGTTTTCGAGTTTGAGGACGTTGTGAGTCAAACCTTTAAATTTTCACCGCGCTGTAATTACTGGGCGATACTTAGCCTTTTATATCCTCTAACTGTGAAGTAAATCAGGCCTAATAAAAAGGAAGAGGGGAGCGGGAATAAGGCGTGCCGCGGACTGTTTCTCTGTGTTTTAATGGCTCTGCCTCAGCGTTTGAGCGTCTTAGCCAGGATTCGAGTCACCTTGACTTTGCGGCAGCAGCAGAGAGTCGGTTGCTTATCCTCCCGAACCCCGGCCTGTCAATTAGGTGTTTAAAAATTAATCTCTTTAACTGGAAATACCACGCCGCCGTTTCCTCCGTCTGCAAATGGAGTGTTATTAATTCCTGCAGCGCAAAGCCAGTGTTATGAATAATGTTATCAAAACAGATTTCCACACGTTTAACATGGCGGCCGGTTAAGTATTTTTATAGCTGTGAAGGAAGTGAGACTGGATTTGCATCCATTTGTGGGGAGATAGGAGTCAGCCGAGGTTCTTAAGCCCGGCTTTTTCTAAAGTTTACATTTCCATTTCCTTTTTTTTTTTTTTTTTTTGTCTTTCATCTTTTTTTTTCTTTCTGAAAAGCCGCTCGGCACACACTGAGTCTGGACCGGTGCCAGTCTCGGCTGAGCGGGGCGACATCCATATTCCTGGTTGGGTTGCCGTGCCACAGGACTGCATTAATATGTCTACCCGTGTCCTCTGAGTGTGGGGCGTTCGGCTGCAGTCACGTAGCGCTGTCTCTCTCTCTCTCTCTCTGACTCTCTCTCTCTCCCTCCCGCTCTCTCTCTCTCTCTCTCTCTCTCTCTCTCGCTCTCTCTCTCTCTGACTCTCTCTCTCCCGCTCTCTCTCTCTCTCTCTCTCTCTCTCTCTCACTTCCGCGCTCTCTGCTGGGTGTGCGAGCTCCTCTGTCACAGTTTCCCTGGAAAAAAACAAAAAACAAAAAGGTGCTGATATTTGTGTCATCTTGTGTTTGCTTGTTTGAAAAAATGAGCACCTCTCTTTCATAAGTGTCCTTTAAAATTGAGGACATGATAAAATATTTAAATTAAATTAAACTGCTAATTGAACTGTCATGAATAAATAAGTTTACCAAATTATCATTTTGTCACAGCTTAGTGGTTGTGATCACGGGAAAAATGCCAATAGAGAAACAGCAGTAGTATTGTTTCTGTGGATGAGAGACCAATTAAAACAATCAGAAAAGTATTGTGTACATAAATATAGATTTTTACATATGAGTGTCAGTGTTATGGGCAATAGGATGTGTGTGTGTGGCTGTGCTTGTGGGTAGGTGTGTGTGTCCTTGTATACCACCCTCATACTGATTTTTACTTTTTTGTCTGGATTCTGGTAGTTTCCAGGCCTCACAGGCCTGCATTTGACCTGAGGGCTGCATTTGACCTCACAGGCCTGCATTTGAACTGGCAGGCCTGCATTTGACCTCACAGGCCTGCATTTGACCTGAGGCCTGCATTTGACCTCACAGGCCTGCATTTGGCCACTTTGAAACAACAAAATATGCTATGAAGTGGACTCTGATTCAGTTTAACTACAGTGTGCATTGTCCTTTACTTTTAGTTATGACTTTTTAAGCAAGCATTTTTTCATCACACATTTTATGATGATTTTAGGGAACACTGAACTCAGTAGTGTGTGAAAAAATGCCGCTTTCTATAATTCTTTAGCCTCGCCTGCAGTACAGGAAGTGCATTGTGATTGGACACAGTCTGAGCAGGCCACATCAAGGTGTTACTCCACCAAAAACATTTTCATTAAGTTGTGTAATATCAAATTTCCCTGACCCTGAGTGATAGCAGAAGGAACTTTAAAACTGCCATTCAGATAAAGCCTGATCTAAAAGGCACCAAATTTTTCTGATCCGTCAAAGTTTATACAGAATCGGTTTTTTTTTCTTCAGTCCCCCCCCCCCCCCCCCCCCATGGTTTGCTTTCATAATCATCTCGGAGGCGCATCCACCGCGAAACAGACAGCACGGCTTTTACGCAGCAGTCTCCAAACGGCCGCGCGATCCTTCAGACCTCTAGACCTGAGGCGAGGCGGCGAGGACACGCCCGCTGCCTCCATTCCCCGGCGGAAGAGGGGCGCACCGCTGCCTCCATTCCCCGGCAGAAGAGGGGCGCACCGCTGCCTCCATCCCCGGCAGAAGAGGGGCGCACCGCTGCCTCCATTCCCCGGCAGAAGAGGGGCGCACCGCTGGCTCCATTCCCCGGCAGAAGAGGGGCGCACCGCTGCCTCCATCCCCGGCAGAAGAGGGGTGCACCGCTGGCTCCATTCCCCGGCAGAAGAGGGGCGCACCGCTGGCTCCATTCCCCGGCAGAAGAGGGGCGCACCGCTGGCTCCATTCCCCGCAGAAGAGGGGCGCACCGCTGCCTCCATTTCCCGGCAGAAGAGGGGCGCACCGCTGGCTCCATCCCCGGCAGAAGAGGGGCGCACCGCTGGCTTCCAGCGAATGAGCACGCTGACCTTTCTGCAATAAATATGACGCGGGGAGTATAAATACTGGCCGTATCTTGTCCTTGGATGCTGCGGTTCGGCCCACTAAATTTTCCGCGCTCCCCTATTTTTACAGCTGAGAGCTATCGGCGTTCTCTGCACTGCCCTTTATTGTCTGTTGATGTATATTTAGGGTCACACCTGCTTTAATAGATTGGGTTTCACAAAGTGTTTTCAGTCTAAATGCAGTCAGCGCCATTATCGCCTGCTCTGTCGTTTTCCAGCCCGGTGTCGCTAGCTCTGCAGACCGCGTGTTCTGGGCGGGGCTAATTGCCTCCTCGTTTGGAGCTTGGACATTTTGAAATGAAACCTCCTCGTTGCGCCCGAGCCCATGTTTGCTTAAATGCGATTACCCTGTGAAGAGCCCGGAAAGTGCTTGCTTTAGCACGGGGTGGCGTAGCGCTACAGCTCGCTTATTGTTTTATGACGTGTAATGCACGCGGGTTTTTTTCACAATGCATTCTGATGCGAGTGCGTGTGCACGCACGCATACCGGATGTGTTGGTTCATTTGAGCTTCAAGGCCTCACGAATTTGCCTGTTTTGATTTTTTTTTTTTTTTTTTCCTGAATCGAGTTTCAGGGGGCCAGTGCTGAGGACATATATATATATATATATATATATATATATATATATATTCTGATTTTTTGAGTGTTACTTTATTTTGTACGGTGAGCTGTGGATTTATGAGTCCTGGACTCTGGATGCACGCGTCTGTGGAGCCGGCTTCCTCCGGCCTTGAGAATGCGGATCCATTTATTAAGCCAAAGCGAAGAGGACTCATTATTTCCCGACGGTGGGAGAGTGGTGACACTCCGAATTGGTTATTAATGGTAAAGCTCTGTCGTAGGGCTGTTGAAATTTAATGATATCCTACGAGAAAATATGAGGGTGTCACTTTCCAAAAAGTCATGCTAAATGTCAGCTTTTTAAAGGCCTGACGCTAATTTTATGCCTGTGCACAGTGGTGCTTCGGAGAGCGTTTAGGAAAACACGGGCCAGTGAGCCTGCTTATTATCCCGCTCACCTTCTCTCCTCTCTCCAAATGGGTTTGTGCAGCAAGCGATTTAATCTCTAAATGTAGGGAACATTAGGGGAGGGATGCGGAGGGGAAAAAAGGGAAGAGCGGAGATAAGGGGCGGCGGGAGCCGAAGGTAAGCTGCAGATCCGCGCACAGACCGCTCGACCACTCCACTCCGTCTCTCCGAGGGGCAGGGCGCGAGGCTTCGTTTGCATCTCCGTAATCCAGCGCTTTGCTGACGTGTTTATAGCGCTGCTGTACAGGTGCATACTCTTTTTATTATTATTATTTCTGACAGTGCAGGACGTGTGCGAGGCAGTAATATGACCTTGCCGTATCGACTCAATATGGAGCCCCTTGTAGTGTTTATGCAGATACTGCGTGTGCACTGGGCTAGATGTGGGGATGAAAGAACTATTACCATAACATGTTTATGCCATTACTTTAGATTTTTAGACTTTGGTGGCCAGCTAACGCCAGCCGTTGTGAAAATAAACACTACGTCGACTGTATCATTTTTAACCGCGCTATGCAGCACGTACTAAGTACACTATGGCTTCGGACTAAAAACTAAACGTAAAATTTTCCGTAAACACCTCGACGTCGGCGAGGGAGTTGTTCTCGGAGCCCGTCTCCCACACACATCATGGCTCTATTAATAAGAACAAATATGCAGAATGAGGCGCGGTCCTCCGCGCTCCGACCCAAAGGTCATCAGCGGCGAAACGGCGGCTGGGCGCTCCTTCAGTAACACTGGCAGGTGGAATTAAATTTAATTGTGCGCTGAAAGCGCCTCTCTGCCTCGTGGGGGGGGGGGAGCTGACGTCCGCCAGGTTTTTAGCCTCCCGCTCTCCTGCTGGGAAGAATGCAGGTTTGCAAGGACACTGGCTTCACCTGTCAATATATCACCGTGACTGCCCTGGAAAACCGTGCCCTGCCCCCCCCCCCGCCTTCACCCCCCAGCTCTGAGGGGGCTGTTTGCACAAAGGAGGAACGCCGGAGACGAGACAGACCCATTCTACCGCTCCAGCACCTCGAATTGAAGAGTTTGGTGGTGAAAGGCCCTCTGGGATTGCTTGTTCATATGCAGGACCTCCTAAAGCATATGGCACATTCCCAATTCGCAAGGTCAATTACAGCCGTTTATTTGGATCTTTATTTATTCCGTTTTTTTTTTGCATTTGCATTTGCAAATTGTCTTTCTGTAGACCTGTCTGAAAACAGCCCTTCCTTATCTCACCGGCTGTAGGTCGGCTGAAGGGTCTGTCTGTCTGTTCACACAACATTTCCGTCAACAACAGTTTTTAAGGTTTTGAATTTGCTTGTCCTTCCCTAGTATATGTACTGAGCCCAGAGCTTACAACAGTATAAATCTAATAGCATGTAAATTGGAGATAAGGCCGTAGCCCTCTGAGTGATATTTTTCTCCTCCATAGTTTGTCAAGTCAATTCCTAACCCACTGTCTTAGCGGCGAAACACAAAATAAGGACAGAGAAAATTAAGTGGAAAAGTGATTTATCACCGCTACTATACTGTCAAGGACTCCAGAGCCGCTAAGAGGGGAGCTGGGGGGGCGGGGGAGGAGAGGGAGGGAGGGGGGGCATTATTTTAAATTATGGCATTACATTCAGAATGAATTGTATTTACAGCGTCCCATTTTTATTTGTGGCTCCTATTATCCGGCGAAACAGTTGTGCATGAAATGTTGTCTGTGACACAGGTGACCTGAAAGGATTTCATAAGTATTTCAGCACGGCGAGCTCGAGAGAGAGGGAGAGAGAGAGAGAGAGGCTGTCGCATCTGCCGCTGGCACGGCGACTGGAGAAATATTACCTGGAAATGGGGGGTTCAGTCCCGCCCGATCCGCCGCTTCGGCGTCTGTCGCTGTAATTAAGTTGCAGTCGACGATTCCGAAACCAACGGCGAGAAGTAAACATCGGAGTGTGTGCCAATGTTTAGAGCCCCCCCCCCCCTCCCCGTTCCGATACGAGTGGGAAACAGGCCGGGGAATGGGCCGGGAAATGGGCAGGCCGGGCTTTTGTGAAAATGACATATTGTGTAGAGTGTGCTTAGCGATGGAAATTCATTTATTTAGTGACATTGCCACACTGAGCTGAAATGCCAAGCGCAGAATGTGATGTGTATTGCTGGCCGCATTGCCGTTTTTTATTTTATTTGTTTATTTATTTATTTTTACAAGTACCACACGTTGGCTGGGGTTTGCTTGTTCAATTGCGCTAAACTTTGAAAATCAAAAGCAGTAATTTTTGTTTTATTCACACAGTTTGCCGAGTTCCCTAATGACCAAACACTAACTTGCCAAGCTGAGTTCGTGAAGAAAAAAGTGTTTCACTTGTAAATCCACAGTTTAAAACAGATTGAATCCAGGTTCCATTGTGTCACTTTGTAGGATTTGGTTCATTGAAACCATGTAGTGTTCTTTTTTAAAATGTATTTGGCTGTATCAGCTGCCTTACCTTGGGCTAGTCCATACTCAATGACGGATCCATTGTTGAATCTCTATTTGGTGAATAGCGTGTCCCGTTGCAGGTGTGTGTATTCTAAAGAGAAGGGTCTCGTCAGGACTGCACATTCACCTGTAGGATCTGCAGGACACATTCTAAATGATCAGGAATACTTTCACACCTTGCCAGGTGGTTTCTGGCCGTAGATTAAAGAGAAATATTTATTTGAATCATGTAGTCTACTGAACAATTACATCAGAAGTTGCTGATTTGGAGATCTTGGGGATTATTATGGATCCTGCCACTACTTATTGGCAAATATTTATCAGGTTTCAGCTGTAACGCTTGTAGTTGGCAGCTGCAAGGCGAACGTAAAGAAGCACAAGTACTATGCTAAAATACTGCAATACTGATACAGCAAAGAGAAGCAACAATCCGACAGGGCTCGTTCAAAAACCAGAGTCAACCATGGAATTGCTTTTCCTCGATGCCGACAGGTATCGAGAAACAGAGATAAAACATAAACGGATAGACGGCATAAATATAGGTAAAGAAATTTAAACAAAGGTGAACGGGCAGGGTTGAGGATGGAAGAGGAGATTCTTTTCTTGTAAACAGGGGAGCAAGGCTAAAAATCTTGCCTTTAACATTTTCCATTCTGAGTATTCGAGTAGCTTCAATGCTGAAGCTAAAACAAAAGTCAGGATATTTGTGCAGCTAGGGCTCACAGAACACTTTATGTTGACTGATGATTTTAGATATTTATTTTTCACTGGCAATATAATTCAGACAAAGTAAAATATTTATGTACTCAGCAAGATAAGATATTGATAATTGTGTTTTCGTGTTAAGTGAATTATCACTGAATGATCATCAAGATTGATCAAACAAGTCTTACATTTTGAAATGTGTAAAGGTTTGCATTTGTTTTCATAATTTAAATCTTTAATCGATATGTGCAAATTTAAAATGATTTGTGTGTGTGCGTGTGTGTGCACATATGCATGCATATGCATGTGTGTGTGGGGGTGTGTTTGCATATGCATGCATATGCATGTGTGTGGGGGGGGGGTGTGTGCATATGCATGCATATGCATGTGTGTGTAGGGGTGTGTGTGCATATGCATGTGTGTGTGGGTGTGTGTGCATGCGTATGCATGTGTGTGTGGGGGGGTGTGTGCATGCGTATGCATGTGTGTGTGGGGGGATGTGTGCATGCATGCATATGCATGTGTGTGTGGGGGGGTGTGCGCATATGCATGCATATGCATGTGTGTGGGGGGGTGTGTGCATGCATGAATGTTTTTCATCATCAAAAATTCCCCGTTACTCAAAATTGCTTAGAGGGAAGGCCAACTGTGTCTAAACAGTCATTTGTTTAACGAATGATTTATGATCATTGTCAAACAAGGGACATGCTAACAAATCAATTACATTTCTCTAAAGAGAAAGCCTGCCTGGTCTTTTACATACTGTACCGCACTGCATTCTGGGAGTCCTACCCTTGTGTTTGTGCTGGGGCAGGAAGTTAGAATGCAGAGCTCCAGGTGCCATTCTGAGAAGAAGAACTCAATTCTGCTAAAGACCTGTGTGGTTCCTTTCACTCAGGGACCTTGCTTTGTGTGTGTGTGTGTGTGTGCGTGCGTGCGTGCGTGCGTGCGTGTGTGTATATGTGTATATGTGTGCTCACATGCTTTTGTGCATGTGTGGGTGGATGTGGGTGCAAGAATGTGTACTTGTGTTTGTGTGTGTGTGTGTGTGTGTTTGCATCTGTGCATATGTGTATATATACACGTGTGAGTGCATGTGTGTGCATTTGTGTGTGTGTGTACATGTGTGGGGGTGAGTGTGTGTGGGCATTGGTGGGTGGGTGATGCACAGCAGCTATTTTACAGCAGTACAGGCTCATATCATATTTAATTCTTGTACTATTTCCTAAATATTTCGCCACTGAAATTGAAATGAAAATTCTGCCTTTTATTGGCCACATTATTACAAAGACCATAGATGAATTAGCAAAATATGAATGTCAGTGAAAAATATATATATATTTTTTGTTGAAATTTCACTCCCAAAGATTTTACTTGTTTAGGCAGTAGATTGATTCCTTGTTTTTCCGCTGCCTGTGGTTGGCTGTGGGTGGGAGGCGACTATAACAGGTCCAGTAAAGTAGGTGCGGTAATGAATATCATTTTTATCTCGTCAGATCAATGATTTTATTAATAACCCTTGTCTCAACATTAACAATTGCGTTCATTCAACCTTTAATTAAATATACAATTAAAAATCAGGATCAGATGAAATTCTAATAAACATAGAAAGTATTAGTGTAATTTTTCACCCATAAATTCATCCTGAATCATCGCGATTTCTTCCACAGTCAGTTAGCAACACTAAAGCTGTTGACAACAATATGTATTCTTTTAAATGAAGTGAACTTGCGTGATGGTGCCATCGCTGCGTTGCTCCTGTTTTGATAGGCGCCATTTAACTTGAGGAGGAATTGAATGTGTTGCATTTTTTTTATTGCAATTAATCATCCCGAGCAGACAGCGTCTGAGGAGGGGGAAACGGCGTTTGTGTTCTCGCCGGACGGCTGCAGTTTAAGATCCGCTCCCCTCCCTCCCTGAAAGGGGGCCAGATCGCGGGGCCCTGACGGCAGCCTCCTAACACTCAGCTGTTGGTTAGCTGATGTTTCCCGGGCATTTGCAGATGTCGGCTATAATCTCTAATGTTTTTGCTCAATCTGCTCGGGAGATGGATGAAATAAATACTTTAAACTAATTAATGTAAGACCAGCTGTTACCCAGACTTGGCAGGCGTTAGTGAATATTGATGGCGGAATAGCCAGGCTGCTCGGCTTGTCGTTTATCTGAGTGTAATTTAGATTGCTGTGTAAACTTATATAATGCCGCGTGTGGCTGGATCGCACATTTTAATAGGAACGCGTGAAATTAAAATTCAATATTAAAAACTTTTGAGAGTCAGGCAGGGCCAAGGGAAGTCATGGGAGTTGTGGGCCGTGTCTGTAGGCCTGCTGGAGATGCTGAAATCATAGAGTTGGGTTGAACACAATCAGTCTTTAAACCCTAGAATAACATGTATATGCCCTTACATATACATATACATATACATATACATTGATATACAGATACATATATATTTATATTCTTATACATTGATATACAGATACATATATATATTCTTATACATTGTTATACAGATACATATACATTAATATACATATAAATTGATATGCATTGATATACGTATACATATATATTGAAAGATGTGTATATTCATAAAAAATCTGACTCACCCATAGTTGCATTTCAGCATCATGAGTTTGCAGCTGTACTTCTTGTCAGCATGAGTGATCTTTTCTTTTCTTTTCTTTTCTTTTTTTTTTTTGCAGTTTAAATGTTCTTTTTCCAGTTGACGTCCTCAAATAGAAAAATGTCATTTTACAGATTGCGAGTTTCACTGTATTCAGCATCATTACTGTTACTCACTGTCTCCAATATCAATGGGGGAGACCGTTTAGAGTTTGGATTTGTTCAAATCATTTGTGTTACCAATATTGGTGTCCTGATGTATCCTTTATGCTTTTACTGGTTATATCTTCATTTTTATTTATTGGCGTTTACATACATACACTTATGTATCAATCGATTATTGGAAAAATGCTTGTGCGTTTCGCGTGTGTGTGTGTGTGTGTGTGGGTGTATGTCTGTGTGTGTGTGTGTGTGTGTGTGTATATATATATATATCATGGACAGTAATATTTTTATCAGTCTCTGTACAGTTTCCGTTCTGTCTGTGCGATTTATCAGTGTGTTGCTGACGGAGGGGCCTTGGGAGAGCGGTGTTTATTTAGATGTCGGGGGCCCCTGGGTGTGACAGCTCCCAGATAACGTCATCCGGCCCGCTCCCCTGTACACCGCCGCCGAGTTACGATGGCAGATGGCGGGATTCGCCCTCGCCGCCGTGATGGATGGAGCATGATGTCATGGCGGATTTGACGAGCGCCGGTGGGGGCTCGCGAAAAAGGGGAGCGGGGGGGGGGGGGTATGGGGGCCTCTGAGGGGGCCCTCCCGTGATCCGGTCGCTTTCCGATTCCCAATCCTGAACTGGGGTGACATCTGCTAAACGGTGCACGTGCAAATTTGTGTTCTTTATGATATTGTTTAACCCTTCGTAGCCCCGCCCCCCCCCCTCCTCCCACACCCTCGTCAAAACATAATGGGATTGGGTCTCAGCGGGCTGGAAGACGATATTAAGCAGTCGCGCCCTGTTTCCTCGGGGCCAGGGCCTGTTTCCGCACGGTGGATGGGGGCAAACGTTCGGCACTTTCGCCTCCTCAGTGGGGAGATTAGGGATGGGGGAAGCCCACCTCTGTGCCTTTCGGTGCGGTGTGCGCTGGTGGGCAGCTCCACGACCTCCACCCGGGGTGCTGAATGTATCAGAGAAAGGGTGAACGAGCCCCCTTTTTAATGGGTTTTCTGTGTCCTGTGTGTCCTATAGTTGAAGAATTAATTAACTTATGGAAAGCCCCTGGCATTATAATGTGCACTATTCAACAATGACTCCAAGGCGAGCCGATGTGCAATATCATTTTCTTTTGCCTTACAGTATTTCAAAAGGAAATGTATATCAGTGTTGAAATGTATCCATTTTACTGTCATTTATTTGCTTTTAAAAAAAGAGTCCCTGACCAAGTGCAATTTGCATTACATTACCGTTGGGTGAATCTCCTTTCTGAGCCACTAGGTGGCGTACCCTTTAGAGCAGAATAAGGATGTGCTAATGTCAATTAAAAACATGATCATTGGTAGTGCTGTGTGTAATTCTGCAAAACAATCATGCAGTCAATATAATACCAGGCTCCACAATGTGTATTTCTTGCATTCGTTTGTGAATGTCCACTTCTGTTTCCCTGTTGATATGCTTACGACAAGGTCAATAAAAGGCCTGATTTACACTGGGGTCTCTACCAAAATTCAATCAGGATTTGGGTATTTTACAGGCTTGTGTTTCCATGTTTTCCGTCATACTTCATTCAGCTAATCTTTGTGAATTAAAATAAATAAAAGACGATTTTAGACATTGTGCATAGCATAACAGGCATAGGGATTTACAGATGTTCCAAAATGGCTGCCAGTTTTTGGGGGGGGGGGGTTTATCACTTTTATGTGATTGTATCTAAGGGTATGAATGAAATATAAATCTGAGTTAATTTATTGTAACTATATGGAATGAAAAGAACACAAAATGAACGACATTTCACAACTATAAGCCGCTTTGTCGAGGTAAAGTTAGGGGGTCAAAGGTTAGTCCAGTTGTCAAGTCTTTCTGGAACCCGCAGCCCTGCCCGCACTTGGCCGATCTTTGCAGCTGCCTGGCCGCCTGACCCCGCCTTGTTATATAAATGGCTGGTGATTGCGCGGATCAGCGCCAGAGGTCGTCCAGTCTGTCGACATGGATGTTCAGTTCGTCTCACAGCTTGGGTAAGAGCAGAGCCTTATTGCCCATATTGCTTTTCAAAGCCAGCTTCTTCCAGGGATTAAATATGTGCCCCAAAATGGCTTGACCGCTGTGCTGGGGTGGGAGGTAGAGGGGTTTTTTAGGGTGGGGTGGGGGGGTTATAAAATTGATACATGGTAAATGGGGGGGGTGCCCAGCTCATTGCCATCTGGCCTTTTCCTGGGGAGCCTGCCCCCTTTGCTAATCCGGGCCTGCCATATGGGTCTGGTGGAGAGGCAGCCTCCGCGTTTGAAAGCGGGCGTGCCATATGGATTGGGTGGGGCTAGCTGAGCTCTGAACGTCTGTGCGCCTTGGGCGCTCTCTGGGACAGAAAAGAAAGAAAGAAAGAAATGTTGGTAACTATAGAAATGTTGCATTAAACAAAAGGGTGTTTCTTTCTGAACAAATGGGTTGATTGTTTTGATGTAATTGAAGGTTGTGGAGCTGTTATGAGCAGCACACACAGCATCAATAATCAGGGTTTGCACACATACACACACTCACACGCGCACACACACATACACACACTCATGCACGCACACACACACACATACACACACTCACACACGCACACACGCACATATACACACATACACACACTCACACACGCGCACACACACGTACACACACTCACACACGCGCATATACACACATACACACATACACACATGCACACACACACACACACACACACAGCATGAATAATCAGGGTTTAAACACATACACATACACACACTCACACACGCGCATACACACATACACACACTCACACACGCGCATATACACACATACACACACTCACACGCGCAAATACACACATACACACACACACACACACACTCACACACGCGCACACACACATATACACACATACACACACTCACACACGCACACACACACATATACACACATACACACATGCACACACACACACACACACACACACAGCATGAATAATCAGGGTTTAAACACATACACATACACACACTCACACACGCACACACAAACACACACACAGCATGAATAATCAGGGTTTATTTGGAGATGGGAGATGGTGGCTATCAGTCAGTTCCAGCTGATTGTTTGTGCTGTGTGTTAGTGTAATGTTACAAAACAATGATCCCATGCCCACATACACATACACACACACACACACACACACACACTCTTTTGAAGCAAGGTCCAAATTTTTTAATGTTTTATGTTGCTTGTTGTGGTGATTCTGGTTTGATGGTGCTGTTATGAATGGCATTAGTTAGATTATAGCATTTGGAATAAAGGCATCGCAGTGTGGCTTCATCCTGTCAGTTATGTCTTTCATTCACCGGGCAGCCGTGGAGCATAAAGGTTAGAGAGCTGGCTTTGCCTCTCCAAGGTTGCGGGTTTGATTCCCAGGTGGGGCATGGCCGCTGTACCCTTGAGCGAGGTACTTAACCTGCACTGCTCCAGTACACATGCAGCTGTATAAATGCTCTTTATCTGCAGACTGTACGCTGTGAAAGTTGCTCTGGATAACAGCTAAATGCCTGGAATTTAACTCATTTTATTCCATCCCTGAAATGCTTGAATTATACGGTCCTTATGCTCCATGATGTTCTGTCTGTTGCTGATATTGTACAGTGTCTTCTTTCTGATATAAACTATGAATTTCATTGCATATTCTTAGATATTGTAAGTATTTCTTTCACCTTTTGCTCTTCAATGTTCTCCATATAATTAAATGTGCTTAATCTAGTTTTGCTATAATAAGGTATTATTATTATTATTATTATTATTGTCATCATCATCATCATTATTATTATGTTTATTATTACATTTTTATTATTATTGAACAATGAATGAACACTTCTGATCCATTTAAACGTCCTCAATCTATTGTTCTGCAATCAGTGGGCTGGGAGGGAGTCCCAGTTTTTGTGTAATAATGCTCATTGCTGTGTGTTTGGACTCGGACTCTGTGGTCTGTGTGTAATAATGCTCATTGCTGTGTGTTTGGACTCAGACTCTGTGGTCTGTGTGTAATAATATTCATTGCTGTGTGTTTGGATGCAGACTCCCCGGTCTGTGTGTAGTAATGCTCGTTGCTGTGTGTTTGGACTCAGACTCCCCGGTCTGTGTGTAGTAATGCTCATTGCTGTGTGTTTGGACACAGTCTCCCCGGTCTGTGTGTAATAATGCTCATTGCTGTGTGTTTGGATGCAGTCTCCCCGGTCTGTGTGTAGTAATGCTCGTTGCTGTGTGTTTGGATGCAGACTCCCTGGTCTGTGTGTAGTAATGCTCGTTGCTGTGTGTTTGGACACAGTCTCCCCGGTCTGTGTGTAGTAATGCTCGTTGCTGTGTGTTTGGATGCAGACTCCCCGGTCTGTGTGTAGTAATGCTCGTTGCTGTGTGTTTGGATGCAGACTCCCCGGTCTGTGTGTAGTAATGCTCGTTGCTGTGTGTTTGCAGATGAGACGCCGATGTGCACACCCACGGCCAGAGACAGCTACGAGAGACTCGCCCTGTCGGGCCAGACGCTGCCTCCTGGGTTTCCCTCCCCCTTCCTGTTCCCCGATGGGCTGTCCTCCATAGAGACGCTCCTCACCAACATACAGGTACGCATCTCCTGCCCCTATACCCCACTCACTGCTGTGTGTGTCTGAGTGTGTGTGTGTGCGCGTGTGTGTGTCTGAGTGTGTGTGTGTGCATGTGTGTGTCTGAGTGTGTGTGTGTGTGTGTGTGTGCGTGTAAGAGAGAGAGTGTGTGTGTGTGTGAGAGAAGTGTGTGTGTGTGAGAGAGGGAGAGTGTGTGTGTGTGTGTGAGTGTGTATGTGAGAGAGAGAGAGAGAGAGAGAGAGTGTGTGTGTGTGTGTGTCTGAGTGTGTGTGTGTGCATGTGTGTGTCTCAGTGTGTGTGTGTGTGTAAGAGAGAGAGTGTGTGAGTGTGTGTGAGTGTGTGTGTGTGAGAGAGGGAGAGTGTGTGTGTGAGTGTGTAAGAGAGAGTGTGTGTGTGTGTGAGAGAAGTGTGTGTGTGAGAGAGAGAGAGTGTGTGTGTGTGAGTGTGTGTGAGTGTGTGTGAGAGAGGGAGAGTGTGTGTGTGTGTGTGTGTGTGAGTGTGTATGTGAGAGAGAGAGAGAGAGAGAGTGTGTGTGTGTGTGTGTGTCTGAATACTGTTCTAGTGCATGACTGGGCCCCCCGGACTGGCACCAAATCTGGACCGTGCCAGGGCCGACTATGCCTGGCTGTTCCACTTGTGAGTGATTCTTCTGCCATTCTTATATTACTACCTTCATTAGTCCCTTCATGAACACCTGCCTGCCTGTTTATTGCAGTATTTCCACAGGTTGTACCGTATGTGTTTTGCCCAGTACACCTGACAGTAGGATGTGGGGGGGGGGGGGGGGGTCATAGTGTTTGACTATACATAACACACACTGCAGACGCTTCTACAGTACGTGCTGTGTGAATTATACATTTGCGGCGTTAAGTAAGTCTCAGCAGGTCCGCTGTTTCAGAACGGATCTGAATCCCCTAAGACTACAGGTAGATTGAAGCGCACGGTGTAGTGCCACCACTCATATCGCCCAGATCATTTACCGTGTGATGTGGACATCAAAGGTTGCGGGGCTCCGTGGAGCCCAGCTCTTATTAACCCCGCGTGTGCTGAGCGTGAGCCTCCCCGCGCTGCAGCAGCAGAGTAAGCCATCCTTCAGCCTGATCTCTGGCTGCAGATTTGATGGAATATCCGAGCGGAAGTCAACAAAAGGAGACGAAGCAGAAAATTGAGATAAGGCAACTTTATTAAAATTGGGGTCAACAAAACGAACAATTAATAAGACATAGCCCATTGCATTCGGTTTAATTGCATGTGTGAAGGGAATAATTGTTTTGATATGGTCGCAGCACCGCTTGTCAGCAAGCATGCAAATGTTTCTTTGAACATTATCTTGACTAAAGGCCACTTAAGCATCTAAGTCAGATCTCATTTATTTGTACGATGACATATTTCTTTACTCTGGAAATCTTAATTTTACTTACTGTCCTGTTCGTTACTACTTCTGCATTTTATATGCCTCAAATGTCAGAGGCAGTACTGGACAATGGTTACATTTGTGCGTAATGTGAATCGAGCATGATGACATTCTTCCAATAATTAAATATGTTTATGAATAGTTTCTCTGTGACCATGTTATATTTATTGTGTTCATTTTATTGTGATAGTGGGGATGTTAGAAACAGGCAAGAAGAGAGATTGACCTTTTTTGACCTTTGACTTCTTTGACCTTCTTCTTAAACCTCACATGACCTGCAAAAATTTTTCTGTCTCCACCTTTTCCTGTTTCCTCAGCATTCTGGCCACACCTTTTCCTGTTTCTACAGTATTCTGGCCACACCTTTTCCTGTTTCCTCAGCATTCTGGCCACACCTTTTCCTGTTTCTACAGTATTCTGGCCACACCTTTTCCTGTTTCCTCAGCATTCTGGCCACACCTTTTCCTGTTTCTACAGTATTCTGGCCACACCTTTTCCTGTTTCCTCAGCATTCTGGCCACACCTTTTCCTGTTTCTACAGTATTCTGGCCACACCTTTTCCTGTTTCCTCAGCATTCTGGCCACACCTCTTCCTGTTTCCACAGCATTCTGGCCACACCTCTTCCTGTTTCCACAGCATTCCGGCCACGCCTCTTCCTGTTTCCACAGCATTCCCGCCACACCTTTTCCTTTTTCCTCGATTTAAAGCCCTTGACCCCTCCCAAAATACTCTGAAGTAGTGTGCTCCGTCCCTTTCTCCATTATGTTACTGTTGCGAAGTGTCTCGGATAGGACTTCTTTGATTTTTTTTGACACAGCCCTTGTATTTGCAAGGCTGATCCAATTGAGCATAAGGTAGATCCTTATGAGTGTAGTTAAGTTTGATTGAATTGCGTCCACCCTTAATGTGGCTAAGTGAGCTTTGATTGAATCCCAGCCTGTGTTTCTAAAGCAGTTCCTGAGCACTGACATCAGCAGAGACAGTCTGTTGCTAATTTCAGTTCCTCCGGTTGCTCTGTCCAGGGGGACCAGATTGAATGTTGCACCAGTGTTCTTCTGTATCTCCTGCTGTGGGTGATTTTTGCTTGACACTGAGGCTAGGTTATTAGCTCACCTCTCAGTATTTTATGTGCTGTGCTGTGCTGTGCTGTGCTGTGCTGTGCTTTGTTTTAGCTGATCATTCTGAGGCACATTTTTCTCTGCGTGATCTCGGAACATACATTAGTGTATTATGAATAATTCCCAAATATACCAGGCTCAGACTCTTGTGGATTTGTCAGGGCCCTACGTTGGGAACAGTTTACACACACACACACACATGCCACACACATACCACACACACCCACACAGACACATACATACACACACTCACTCACACACACATACACACACACACACCTGGACACTGTAAATATGATTATCTGTTTTTAGAGCTGGGTGCCTTTGACCCAGGGCTACTAACTGTGTTTTACATACAGAGTGTCTGTGGACTATGAATAACAGTTCTGGATAATTTTAGTGAAACGGCGAATAGTTCTACTAGGATCAAAACAGCATACATAATAAAGTTTTTATTTTATTTTAAAACAGATCAATAAGCTTTTCTGGTAATGCAGTATATGCGTAATTTTAGAAATGGGGAGGGGGGTCTAGCTGCAGAGAGAAGCATATGTCTGTAGTCCTGATGAATTATCAAACTGGGGGGGGGGTAACATTGAATTATCAGTGCTGAACTAAGAGACTTGCTGACATTAAAAACAAAAGTGGTGAGGGGTGGGGGAGTGCGTGGGGGGGGGGGGGGGGTATATATTTTTGCTATAGCTAAATTGGTAGGCTAGTCCTCCGGAAGAAAAAAAAAATCTAATTTTCATAATCAAATACAACCAGCATGCTTTTGCTACTGTGATATACAGCATGTTTGGTGGAGCCTTCTGATTTCATGGTTTATTAAATAGCCAGCTGTTACAACACCAGAATAAATTTAAGGAAAAAGGGGGGGGGGGGGGGGGGGGGGCACATCAGTCACATCCTCGTTCCCCGCCGCTCTCCGTTTACTCGCGCGGGGCTGCCCAGAGTAAACCCCGTCACCGCGGAGACGTGCGTGTTTAACGGCGGCGTCGCCGCGTTCAGCGGGTCAACTGCATTTCCTGTCTCTCTCACCGCGGCCGCCAAATCGTCGCTCACATCGCCGCGCTGTAAATAAGAAAGGAGCTGCGATGGAAAGGACGCTCGGAAATCTATTTCCCACGTCTTAACACCGGTGTTCATTACACAGTAAATATGCCCCCCTATAACTGTATACATTAATAATTGTGTAGGTACTTTTTTTTTTGTCCTTATGGGGCTTGTAAGTATTGATTTCAGTTTGAAATGTACATGTGGTCCGGACACAGTGAAGGAACAGAAGCACAAATATGCAGCTCAGCATTATGTCTCTCTTGTGAACTGGAGTAACTCTGCTAATACAGAACCTCCCAGCCTTGATATGGTTCATGAACCGGTGTCTGAGAACGTTGTCCTTTTCGGTTTGTTGTGACACCCTGGTTGGCGCAGATTTCCCATAAGACGGTGGTCTCAGCTGTGAAACCTGTTCTCCCCCCGTACTTATGACATTTTTATTCAGAAGGTTCGAAGCTGTGTGTGATTAAAATTGTCCCCCTTTGTAAAAAAAAAAAAAAAAAACGCAGGGCCTCTTGAAGGTTGCCATCGACAACGCACGGGCCCAGGAGAAGCAGGTTCAGCTGGAGAAGACGGAGCTGAAGATGGAGCTCTTCAGAGAGCGGGAGCTCAGAGAGACTCTGGAGAAACAGCTGGCCATGGAGCAGAAGAACAGAGGTACAGCACCCCCCCCCCCCCCCCCTTACTGCACCCCCATTTAAGAACAGAGGCACCTGACCCCTTTTACTGCACCCCCATTTTAAGAACAGAGGCACCTGACCCCTTTTACTGCACCCCCATTTTAAGAACAGAGGCACCTGACCCCTTTTACTGCACCCCCATTTTTCACACATTCACCAAACCCACCTCTCAATAACAGAGGTAGCAGTAGTACTTGTGGCATTTATTATAATAATAATAATAATAAAGATCATCATCATTACCATCAGCATCATCATACGATAGTGTGTTTATGTATTTTATATACTATCATACATCTCAGGCTACTTTATAGAGAAGTGTGGGGGGGGGGGGGGTTGGGGAGAATGTGGATAGCTCACCTGCAATAGCGCCGATTTGCATCTTACATCATGTGAACATTACGTGAGGTCCAGTAACATGAATTTCTTTTGTATGTGAATTCTATTTACGATCCATGCCTAAACTAAAACAGTCGCTATTTTTGCCCTCTTCTCGGAGGGTCACGGGTTCATTACCAAGCACTTTAAAACAGTCGAGGACTTCAAAATCTGTTTGTTTGTTCCCAGAGATCAGTGGGGTGTACTTGGGCGTCCAATGATTGACTAGCCTTCTCTGCGTAAACCTGATTCATGTGACAGACTGAATTTCCAGCTCCACAGTCTGAACCATTTAGCCCAAGAAGCGGCTTTCAAGTTAATAGAAACATAAATGTAACAGGATTGATTGTATGTGATAAAAAAAAATAATACCCATAAAATTGTCTGTGCGAAACAGCGTTGCATAATAAATATATTTATTATAATTTAAACTATTTTGATTTGAAAAGCATTACCGCTGCCTGTTTTAATATCATAGTGCTTCCAGTTATAAATTAAGTATTATTCCCATTCTATTAAATAAATAGCTACTCAGGATCAGACTTATAATTGTAAGTACATATTATGATATTAGTATGAATGATTTATAATCTCTGTAAACAAAAGCGTCACAAAATGTGACTTAATATTCGCGTGCTCCGCGTGTCTGCGGCACATAATTAATCAGTTTTAATTTAATAAGCCCATTTCTCAAATGTGTCTTTATAAAATTTACACGTTTTGCCGAAATGCCTCTGGCAGTTTCCCGTTTAAGATTCAGCGTTGTGTTGGAAAGACCTCACTTAGTAAATGAAGTCCTGTTATTGCTGGTGTGAAAGCTCGGGTTAAGCCCCGCTCGTCTCTAACACACCTTCGCAGTCTGAAGAGCTGTAAGCAGGCGGACCGTGCTCAGGTGCTCAGGTGAACCCGTCGCTGGTGTCAGGTGTGTCTCTCACTGCTCCCCACCCCCTCAAAAAGATTAAAAGTACCAGGCCAGCGAGATTCCCTCATATTATCTGACACTGTCTAAGTGTGTTAGTCTGCTAGGCTTATTCTACTCATGTTAAACTATGTGTAATGTAATTTGTGTAACAGTGTAGGCTATGGTAATTAAAAGTTAATTAAAGATTAATCAAGAAGATATTTAATGAAAACTTTTTTGTATCTCTGCCTGTCACAGTCTTGGGCTTCTTCAAGCAAGTTCAGAAACTCGTCTGGAGCGAAGTTTTAATTTATTTAATTACCTGAACCCAGGTCACCCTTGAGACTGTATTTTCAGCATGACTAGCAATTTTGAAAGAGTTATAAACATGATAATGTTGAAAATGTGGTTCACAGTAACCCAAAGGGTCTCGTAATACATTTTTGAATTAAGTAATGAAAGGAACATGGGCTGATACGCTTCAGTTATCAGCATACAGCGATAACACAAAATAAACGTTTCGGTTTGTGATAACCATCTCAAGCAATCGAAGAGACATTTTCTCCTGTCAAAAAAAAATTGAAAGCACTCTGGTTGAATTTCACTGCGTTGAGTGAGTTATCTAAGCTTCACATGTAAGTGTAGTGGCACAGGGGGTAAAATTTGAGGATCAAGACTCAGACTCAACGGACTGTGACCTACAGACCACAGCAGAAAGGGTTCACTTCGCTTTGTCCCAACACAGGAAGTGTGGGTTTAAATATGTCTGATTTAGTGCCTTCTAGTGAACTGCTATGTGACCACAGGCAACCAATCATCATCATAGTGAGATACCCCTCTCCTCTGATTGGCCCTTTCTCTCTCTTTGAGGAGTACTGTAATGATAAATATGGCCATTGGCCCACAGTGCGGGGGGCATAGCTGGAATTCAAGGGCTGCTATTATCGATTAGAAAAATCAGTATTATAAGAACTGGCCTATTCACCCTCTACTGGTTAAGCGATGCTACTGCAAGAGCTCTTCTTCCGCCCCTTGATGAAGTCAGTACCTTGGGGACAATTCTCTGGCTGCTGCCTTGTATCCATAGTCATAAAGTAGCAGTTTCTGAAGTTTGTCATTTAAAATTATGGAGGAAGCACAATGATTCCTCACTGAAATCCAGCCAGTACACTTAGGTCTGAGCTCTCCATTGATGTTCATCATTAAGAGATTAGGAATGATTATTGATTTCTGAAACCAATGGTGTTTCTTAATTTGATTATTTGTAATTAAGGGCTTGATGGTTTGCTCTTAGTTGCCATACTTTGTGCTGTATGAATAAAGCTCTCTGCTCGTCCTTGTTTCTCCACAGCAATAATTCAGAAGCGGTTGAAAAAGGAGAAGAAGGCCAAGAAGAAACTGCAGGAGGCGCTTGAGTACGAGTCAAAAAGACGGGAACAGGTAGAGCAGACTCTGAAGCAGGCATCACCGACAGACAGCCTCCGGACTCTCAACGGTGAGGCGTTTCAGCGGCCGGAGACCGTACCGCACACAGGAACCACACACACACAGGAACCGCACACACACACAGGAACCACACACAGGAACCGCACACAGCACACACAGGAACCACACACACACACAGGAACCGCACACAGGAACCAAGAACCACACACAGGAACCACACACACACACAGGAACCGCACACAGGAACCAAGAACCACACACAGGAACCGCACACACACACAGGAACCACACACAGGAACCACACCGCACACAGGAACCGCACACAGCACACACAGGAACCACACACAGGAACCACACACACACACAGGAACCGCACACAGGAACCAAGAACCACACACAGGAACCACACACACACAGGAACCGCACACAGGAACCAAGAACCACACACAGGAACCGCACACAAGAACCACACATTAGACTGATGGTCTTTTCAAAGATATCTACAGTAGAGTGTGTCATGAGGAGATGAAGACCAGCTTTTACAAGTCACTGCAAAAATGCCCACTTGCACGGTGCTTTCTGTGTGTATTTTGAAGCACTTTCGCAAAGTTTTTTGTTACTTTTTATTTATTCATTTTCCAGGAATCTGCAGTGAGTTTCAAAAACCTATTACATATACAATTACGTGTTCAATTATAATTGTATGACAGACTACTGCCCTGCAGTAGTCAATTTATGTTTGTAATTGGCTGAATAATTAATAGTAATTTGCATTATTAATTCCAATTCATTTTAATTGTATGTTAATGTTATTATATACAGGTACTAGCCACTCCCTTAGTGTGTGTGTGCACGTATGTGTATGTGTGTTCATTTGTGTGTGTGCATGTGTTTGTGTGGGTGTTCATGTGTGTGTGTGTGTGTGTGTGTTCATATGTGTGTGTGTAGTGTGTACTATGACATTCAAGGCCCTTCCTTACCCTCTACAGATTCATCCCAATCTTTTTATCTCTTTGAATATACCGTGAGTGATTTAGTAAAAAATAAAATAAAATAAAGATCCTCTTACCTGAGGTATCATTGGTATTTAATCATCATTATCCTTCCATTTTCCCAGACTCACTGACCCAGGACATGGAGCCTGACCGCACCAGTGGCAGACCAGATGCTGAGAGGACAATACAAGGTACATGTTTCTGAGAAGGCCATAAATCTGCTGTGTGCCGCAGTCTGTGAGCTCGGGCTTAACTCAGCCTGCTGTTCAAGCGTGGAGCTCGCCATCTGGGGCGTTCTCCAAGATCAGGAAGAAGGTCGAGATCGCCGTCGCCTTTAAATAACAAGCGGCGCACTTTTGGGAACTCTGTAAATGAGCAGTCTACTGTGTTCTGTGCTGTGATTGAAAAGAAAAAAAAAAGAAAGATCCACAGTACTCGTGTGGGCACAAACAGGTGCCTTCATTAGAACACGTCTGTAATAGAAGCACAGGGATGTCTATGCAATTCACCAGAAATGTGTGACAGTAACCTGTTTGTATTTGTATTTGAGTGTATGTGTGCGTGCATGTGAATGCGTGCATGTTTTGTGCGTGTGCACATGTGTGTGTGCAGGTGCCTGTGTGTGTGTGTGTGTGTGCGCATGTGTGTGTGCAGGTGTCTGTGTGTGTGTGTGTGCGCATGTGTGTGTGCAGGTGTCTGTGTGTGTGTGTGTGCGCATGTGTGTGTGCAGGTGTCTGTGTGTGTGTGTGTGCGCATGTGTGTGTGCAGGTGTCTGTGTGTGTGTGTGTGTGTGTGCGCGCATGTGTGTGTGCAGGTGTCTGTGTGTGTGTGTGTGTGTGTGCGCATGTGTGTGTGCAGGTGTCTGTGTGTGTGTGTGTGTGTGCGCATGTGTGTGTGCAGGTGTCTGTGTGTGTGTGTGTGCGCATGTGTGTGTGCAGGTGTCTGTGTGTGTATGTGTGCGTGCATGTGAATGCGTGCATGTTTTGTGCGTGTGCGCATGTGTGTGTGCAGGTGTCTGTGTGTGTGTGTGTGTGTGCGCATGTGTGTGTGCAGGTGTCTGTGTGTGTGTGTGTGCGCATGTGTGTGTGCAGGTGTCTGTGTGTGTATGTGTGCGTGCATGTGAATGCGTGCATGTTTTGTGCGTGTGCGCCTGTGTGTGTGCAGGTGTCTGTGTGTGTGTGTGCGCGCGCATGTGTGTGTGCAGGTGTCTGTGTCTGTGTGTGTGTGTGTGTGTGTGTGTGTGTGTGTGTGTGTGCAGGTGTCTGTGTGTGTGTGTGTGTGTGTGTGTGTGTGTGCGCGTGTGTTCTTTCTCAGCCCTTAGTTTTCCTCAGTTCTGTAATATAAGCCGAAACGTGTTTAGTTTAAAAAATGACTGCAGTGGAATGACAGACCTGGTTGATGTGGAGATGCGCTGGAGCTGATCTTTCCAGAATGGGGCATTTGTGGAATTCTGGGCATTTCACCTGTTTTAATGTCCACATGAGGAAGTGAAAACTTCAGTGTCCGGGAGACTAGCCGTTAGAGCCATTTTACTGTTAAAACTGTAGTGTGTAGGTTTTAAAAAAATTTCTGCAAAGTTCTGATTGGTATTGCAGCTGAAACGCTGCTGCTGCGTGTTAAGTGTCATCCTAGACGCAGAGAACATTAATATGTTCTTCATGAAGCTGCAGAAGGGGATGAAAGTCAAAGTGTCGGTTAGCAGTTATCTAGTAAATGAAGTATATGTGCTTTGACAGTGTGTTTTAGCATGATAGGTTAAATCCTTAGCGGTTCAGCTCTTAATACACCTTATTTGTGCCGTAAAGATCCAGAAAACCAGAACCTCATGTGAAAGTTTTTAACGGATAGCCCTCCTTCATGTGCACATGTGAAGCCATTGACATTGAGTCCTTGAGAAATTCAGAAATGTTCCAGTTTCAAAAGAAAATAATGTAGCTGTGTTTGAGAAGCTTGGAAGTGCATTTTCAGCTTTCAATAAATCCTTAATTACTGTGGGTTCCATTTAAATGGACAACACGGCATTAATTCATATAAACAAATCTTGTTTTAATATTAATAGACTTGGAGCTGGCGGGTAACATTGTTTTCAGTCTCATGGGAGTCTAATGTATTGTTTCAGTTTCCTCTTCGATTAAGTGAAAGTTGAGCGTAGAGTTAATGCCACTTGACCTTCCAAAAGCTTGATGTTTGAAGGCAATTACTGACCTGTATGGGGTGGGGGAAGATCGGGCTTTCATTTAGGGCCAGCTAAATTCTGTGGGGTTACAGTGAGCTCATGACAGCACCTTAAAACTGGGGGGTGGCAGCATGTTGCGCTTGGACAGTGCATTTATCTTTTTACATACATGGATAAATGTATATGATAAATATGAATATTTATGCCATCGGTCATTATGCAGTTACATTTGCAGCAGAAGCAGAATTGCGCATGGATCTCTCATCTCTTGAATGGGGTCCACTAGAAGTCTTTCTGTTCTTTTGCGTTCTGCTTCATATATTATTTACAAACTGAAAGTTTCATTTCACTAATGTTCAGTCCAGCGGCCGTGCCACTCCAACCAATAAAAACAATCCTATTTAGCAAACTAGATTATACTGGCTATTCCTTTACTTTCCTTTAAGCATTGTATGGTAAATTCAGTCCATAATGTTATCAGAAATAAAACGATAGTGTAACAGGGCTTTTCACCACTCTGGTATTAAAAAAGACCAATGCTTATACTATGGACAGTGTGTATTACAGTAAGTATCCTTGATAAAATCATCTTCATAAAGCCAATTTTTCAAATTACTGTTGATAGAGCATAATCTTCCTTCCCCATGACCATGGACCACACAACCAAAGCACCATCTGGAACGGCACCATTTTTATTTTTATAATATTTTTTGAGGAAAGCTTAAATTGTAGTAATAAAAATGCTTGTGTTGATGTTTATGTTGATTAGTGGATACCAGCTGTCAGCACAGGGGTGTGCGATATGGCCTAAAAAAATGTTCCAAAAATGTGTTTGCTTTCTGGCGATAACTGAATTTTTTTTGTGGTATTTTTAAATGTCTTTTCATCATGTGTTAGGAGACAAACCTTCTTACATGTGTGCTTAACGGTCATAGTTTTGCCATTTACATCATGCCACAGAAAAGATTTTGGTCATATGTGATCAAAAACAGAACAAAATTCCATCCATTATCTATATCTGCTTATCCTGGTCAGGGTCGTGGGGGGTGCTGGAGCCTATCCCAGCATGCACTAGGCGAGAGGCAGGAATACATCCTGGATAGTCGCAGGGCCCACACACCTTTCAGTCACACACTCACACCTACAGGCAATTCTGAGTCCCCAGTTACCCTAACCTGCATGTCTTTGTACTGTGGGAGGAAACCGGAGTACCTGGAGGAAACCCAGACGGAGTCAGTTTAACAGGTGAACAGGTGAGACCTGTGATGCAGTCTGCGGGTCATCTCCTCTCTACCACAGTGCCTTTGTCTTTGGACATACACAAAGACGAGTGATGTTTCCCATTGATCATTATTCAAACGCAATATGTTCCACACATATTAGAGATGATCCACAGCAATGCTGTCACAATTCCAGGACAAGCCACATATAAGCAGAATGCATGGCTAACCGCAGATTTTGTGTGATTGCAGAAACATTTGGAATGTTTACAAAGGTCAAGCATCACACTAAAATGCAGCCTCACTGATAACTCATAACTGCCTGGTGCTCAGTTCACCAAAATGTCAATCCATTCCACTTTGCAGAAGCTGTCCCATTTCACACCCTTAGAAGACCCAAATTGATTTGGAACGCACTTTTTTTCTCTTTCTCTCTCTCTCTCCGTCTGCATTGCCGTTTTAAAACTACGTTTGTATCCTTGAAATAAGGATCTTATGTTTTATTTTCATTTTAGCTGTGTGTTCCCCAGAGTGTATCCAATAATGTTGGAATAAATTCTGCCTTTAATTAGGCCCAGCAGCCGCTTGACAACACTACTCTTATCATTTTGAGTGGTCTCAATTTCCTTTTAAAAATACCCCCTCTTAAATCTCTCGCAAAGTGTGCGAAATTGCATGGAAATATTCAATAACCTTTAAAAGCCCCCTTAACTCATTTTTATGAGCCTACTTTGGGAGAAATCTTTGGGAAAAGAATTTGAACTATTCATATCACCAGAATGTGTGCTTTCTCTTTTAATTCGGGCTCGGCATAATTAGATGTCACGGCTGATTCAATAGAGAAATGTGAAGATCAAAGACGGAAACCGTAAATGGAAAAATCATATACTGCCCTATTAGCAATAATATGTACTTGTGTTGGTAATAGGATACATTAAATTTCATACCAAGTTAGTGCATTTGGTGGCTGTCTTTTATTAAAAATTGATGTCAGCCTGAATTCAGTGATGGAAATACCACATTGTGCCACAGGCGTTATCAGATACAGTTCATATTGTGTACACCAGCATACTGTATGTCCTTTCTCTCAGTTCTCTACATTTACGCATGCATTTACATAATTTATTTGTTTTATGATACACGTTCTTCTATCAGTAAAATTTTAATGTTATTTTTATTTTATTTTATTTCTTTGAATTTTATGCTTTGTTTTGAAATTTGGAAAAATTTATACTGTTGTTAAATGTGGCTACACCATCGATTTGTTTAAAAAGGATTTCTGCAGACAGAAGAACCCGGTGTTTCACTATTCTCTACCGTAGTTTGGCATTTTGGCCATCTATAACCATTAGTTGCTAATTCTCACAATTTTATTGTCAAATCATTGTCCTGAATGTATAATATGGAGGATAAATTACTACACAGGACATCTCTGTTCAGTTATGGGCACCTTTGACAATAATCCATGGGATATTGGGTTGCTGTGCACCCAACAAAAGCTGTATAATTGCTCACCGATAGCCAAAGTGAACTGAAGGTATATTAATAAAATTTGCATGCACACTCACACAAACCCAATCCCCATCACAGTTATTAAGCCCAGGCCCTGCATCATGCTTTTCTTTGCTTTGCTGCTGTGTGTGTAGAGAGAGAAAAAAATGTTAATGAGAGCGTCATTTTAGAGAACTAATTATTTCTATTTGTCTTGTGTCACAGTTTCTAATTCTGCTACATTAACACAGTCTGTGTTTATTAATTGCTTTTCCAGTGTTTGAATCCATTCCAAGAATGAGCTTGCGCATGTTTCCCGGACTCCGAGCTTCTGGGAGAGCGTTTCGCTGCTAATTCCTGCGCGGCTACGCTCCAGTATCTGTCCAGCATCGCGCCTGAATCTGGTGGCTTGCCACTTGATGTGTTTCTGCAAGTTTACACGACCCTGGGAGGAGAGATAAAGTTCTTTGTTGCAAGATTAAACATCAAAACAGTTAAAGTGAAATTAAAATTAAATGAATGAATCTCAGTGAAGCAAAAAAGGCAGTAATTAATGGCTCTCTTAATTGTCTTCATAAAATATTTGCATGGGCATAATTTGCATAATTTACATGTATTAATTAATCTTTCAAAGGAATTTTATGCTGAGAGAGGCCAAAAATTCCCTTTGTTTTATTTAGCATCTAATGAAATATTTATCTTCTTTAATGAACTTTTCATCTTGATTTGAATTTAAAAATGCTAAAGTTTTAACATATTTTAATGAGGGTTTTCTTTCATAAAACAATGTGGAAGCCTTCGCACATTTATCATGCCAGAATATTGCTGTCAAATTTTCCATATTTCATAATATTTCACACTCTTTCACTTTTCATAGCACATTCTGTAGTGAAATGATATCCCCGTTGATGTTTATTATCTTGATTCTCCTAATAAATAGCCATTGTGGGTGAGTTGTCTAATACAACACGGGTTTTATATTGTTTTCATTTGGGAAATAGGCTATTATTTGTTTGCCGGTCTACAGTGAAGCAAATCACAGTGCTGCTGCCCATTTGTTCTATATTATCAAAGGGGCAGATCTACTGAAAGTAATCGATTCTGCTTTTATGAAATCCACTATGCCAAAACCTGACAAAAATGTGGCATATACACCCATTTTATTTACATTTTACCTTAGAAATGGCAGAAGACGTCTGGACATTTTCCCCTCTGGTGTACAGTACTGTAGTGTAATAATGTGCATTGACTGACAGAAAAGCAGTGATTTCCTGGCCCTAACCTTTAACCTTTAACCTTTAATCAGGCTGTGCTTGTCTTTTGTGTTTTTTTGTGTGGATTCCACTCACTGTGTGAACTCTGCAGGTCATTGCGCATGAGAACCCATTGTGTGGAGCATTTGAAAATAAGCATATTTATCAGTTGTTTTAAATAAGCATATTTATCAGTTGTTTTAAATAAGCAGCCAGTAACGGGTGAAATTGAAATTGCAGTAGTTCTCGGGGGTAAATGACCACGCATTGCTGTAACCAGTCATTTTTGTGCAAAAGGAAATGCCCACTCTGGGCATTAAAGTAAAATTCACATTTTGTTTCCATCTAAAAATCTGCACTGGTCTGACGCTCACTCAGTCCAAGAGGTTCAGGACAATTCAGTACAGTGCTACGAGTAGTAGTATTATATTTACATTTTTATATTTACAGATTAGCATTTAGCCTATCCTCTTATCTAGAGTGACTTACATGTACTAGCATACGCAAGGACAAGGCTAGAACAGTGCTAGACCTAGAAAACCAAATAAATCAATTGAGAATGAGATGCGATACGATACAACTTTATTGTCAGTTTGCACTGAAATTCATTTTGCATCCTCAGTTAGCAGCACACTGGTTTTGGTTTAGCAACAGGATAGACTGATGTATAAAAGAATTATTCAGCCTGTTGTGTTTAAATTGAGGGACTCTGAAACGCATATTAGAGGGCAGAAGTTGGCATTCTCCATCTGAACCTTGGGCTCTGAAAAGTAGTTTTTGCATCACAATGACAGAATTTGTTCATTTCCACCTAAAGAAACACAGTGACACTTCCTTAAATGGGTTATTCACAAAAGATACAAAAGATAGCTTCCTAAGTGAACTTATTTATTAAGTTAAGTGCATGTAGTCCCGCAATCCCCAATTTAATATCTGAATTGATTTAATTAATGTAAGATCTTCACTGGAAATGCAGATTTTATGATATGTAAGAGCAGTTGTGACACTTGAAGTCCATTAAAAGTACAGTGACAAACAGGCAGGGTTTCTGGGGGGGGGGGGCGAGCAGAACTAAAATATGTCACATTGTGTGTTTGACCATGCTGAGAGCGTATATTGACCTGTCATTTATTTTTAGAGGAACTTTCATGCTGTGAAGTCTAACACTAATAAGTTTAATGCTATAGTGCTGTTGCCTGAGAGGTCCAGGTCTGCTGGCTGTGATTAGTTCCTGGGTTTGTCTTTTCCTGCGATGGCCTTTGTTCTCTTGTGAAAAACAGGAGCACGACATGACAGTTACCTGGTTTGGCGGGGTTGCTAAATCAAATAAATAGCTGTGTAATGTGCATTGGAGAATGGTTTTCGAAATGGAAATTTTCCAAGTGGGGGGGGGGGGGACAAAATCCAAACATTAATAAAAACTGACAATCCTCAAACAACATCCCGCTACATTGCAGTTACTTTGCAGCTTTGGCTTCCCCGTGCCTGCGTGTCACTGGAGACCATGCAGCGCTGATCGGGTAAACGCTAACAAATATGACTCGGGACTGAAGCAATTTAGCGATTTGAGCCAAACGTCTCCACTGCTCGGGAATCCAGTGTTCCGCCTGTCGTTCACTCCAGCATGTCTGTCTGTTTGTGACCTCACGGATTGGTCACATGACCCCCCCCCCGCCAACAAGCACATCGCCTCCCCAACCTGCCCGTGTTTTCCCCCACTTCCTGTCCCTCGGCGTGTATTTCCTGTTCAGATCCAGTTATTCAGACGCGGCGCTGCCCGTGAGAGGAAGTGGCGCGTAAGAAGGGCCGCGGTGGAGGCGTTCTTCCTCAGAGGAAACGGCGGGGTAATAAACGCCGGGCGGGCCCCTGAGCCGCCTCTAACCGATGCTTTTACCGGCTCCACCGTGCCGCGGAGCGCACCGGACTGAGCCGGTTTAGACTACAGGTGTCTGGAGACAGCATCAGAGAAGAATGGCAGCCATTTTTATTTTCAATAATCACCGCTTCCTTAGGGGAAGTGTCAGCTTCTCGACCGCCCTGCAGTGTGTTCGAGCGAGCTAGGGGGAGTGCCTTTAACATGTCTGCCGTGCTGTTGTGAGACTGAGTTCAAAGGATATCATACCTCTGATATCTTTAACACCTGTAGAAGGTTAAATATTAATTGCTGTCTTTGTTCCCTGGTCACTGCTTTTATGGATTATTTGTGTGTGTGTCACAAGAAAAGGAGGGTTTTTGTTGGATAAACTGGGAAATTCTTGTATCTGCGTGTCCTGCGGACAGTTTGTGGAGTCATCTTACAGTACATCTTCTGTTCTATTCCACTATTAGGGGCGACATAGCTCAGGAGGTAAGAGCGGTTGTCTGGCAGTCGGAGGGTTGCCGGTTCAAACCCCGCCCTGGGCGTGTCGAAGTGTCCTTGAGCAAGACACCTAACCCCTAACTGCTCTGGTGAATGAGAGGCATCAATTGTAAAGCGCTTTGGATAAAAGCGCTATATAAATGCAGTCCATTTACCACTGCCCTGTGAGGACCTCTTCTTCAACCCCTTCTTAATTCTGAAGGACATAATGGAAGAGTTTTCTTTTCACATCTGTGAACTGAACGCAGAATAAAGCTTCTCCAGTTGGCCGTGGTTTTTTATTAATTTATTTATTTTTTACGACTTTCTTTCTTTCAGAGAGTTAAATTGTTTGTTTGTTTGTTTGTGTGCTTACAGATGGAAGGCTTTTTTTGAAAACAACAGTGATGTACTGAGGCCGTGTTGTGGAGAAGGAAGACCAATCAGCGATAGATTCCCGAGGGCCTCCCACCCGGTCGGCGTGGCGACCGAGGCAACCTGCGCTACTTCTGGCTGTTCCTTGGACGTGTGTTTGTGTAGCCACAGACAGAAGGACGCTTGTGTCTAAATGTAAAATTAGAACTGTTTTTCCTACAGACACTGACATCACATAGTTAATGGGAAACCAGGCCAGGCGTGTGTCCTGTGTTACAGGTATGTGAGAAGGCTCGTGATTCTGAAGGCTTAACGATTGAGCACAGGTGACAGTACCAGGAGCAACACTGGCAGTGATATTTCAAACAATTACACAGCACTGAAGATTTTTATACTGTATTTAAACCAGCGAGAAAGCTTTGAAAGAGGAATCTGACTCAGAGTTTCATGTTTTGTATTCTTCAGTAAAAATTAACTATTATAGTTAAAGTCCAAAATTATCACAAAAAAAGAAGAAAAAAAGTGAGCTTCTTAAAAAGTGGATTTAACTATATGTTGATAAAAGACACAACTAATGTTTGATTTAAATGTTTTCTAAATTAGAAGTAAAACAATCCAACTTCCTTTTTACCATTGTTGTATATACCAGATCAGAAATAAGGTTCACTCACTCTATAAAAAAAAGAAGTTCATTAATATGGTATGTGTATATAAATTTAAGAGATGGTATTGTGTATGCAGTAGATCTATTAGAACAACAATAGAAACATTTATATTGAATTTATAGTATCGTTTATTTTCTTTCTGTTAAGCCATCATTCTGTCAAATAGCTGCCATCTTAGTTGAACGCATGCAGGCATGTAAATGTTTGTCCTGGAGTTGCAACAATTAATTAATTCTGTTTTCTGCTGGAAGCATATCTGGGGACGATACAATCAAAGTCCAGAGACGCGAGGTCCTGGCTTTCAGTCATAGGTTTATGGCTGTTTTTGTTTGACTCTTTGTTGGCTGTTATTTGTGTTGTGTAAGTATGTCATAGAGGTTTTTTCCAAGAAATTACCTTACTTATAATTCATTATTAAGTTAAGGCCATATGGCTTTGCAGTTTGATAGTGTCACCCAATTAAATGTCTGAAAACAGCTGCTGTTATTTTACGTATGTATTTTTAATGTTCCAGTTTCAGAAAGAGAACATTGTTAGTGGTTATGGCAATATTTGACCATTTATTCTCACAATAGAACACTGCTGGTTTTAATTCACCACCTTGAAACGACTTCCAGATATCCATCAATCAAGCCACCATGAGCTTTGGCCTTGTCCACATATAATGATATTACTTATTGATTAGTGAGTAAATTTGGTGGTTTTTCTGTGTAACCCTTTTCTTTCTGTTCATCTTGGTCCACAACATAAATCACCATCCTCCTTGATGTAGGTTTTATGCAAACATGCATGTTTGAACATGCAGGAGGTCTGGTCTTTGCTGTACATTCTCTGTGTAATGTATTGTTGAAAATGGAGTCCAAACAGCCATGTGCTTTGATTGAATCTTCCCCTTGATGTATTGATTCATCCCTTTGACCAACAGGGAGCTCAGCTGCGGTCTGTGTTTTCTCCTTGTGTACTGTTAGGGTGTTTCTTTGTGTAAATCTATCTAGCCATCTCTCTCACCTTCTCTCTCTCACTTTCTCTCTCCCCCCTCTTTCTCTCTCTTTCTCTCAGACACTGTCTTTCTTTCTCTTGCCGTTTCTCCCAATTTCTCTCACTGTTTCTCCCCCTCTCTCACTCTCCCTCTCTCCCTCCCTCTCTGTTTCTCCCCCCTCTCTCACTCTCACTCCCTCCCTCTCTCTCTCTCTCTCTCTCTCTCCCTCTCCCTCTCTCTCTCTCTTTCTCTCTCTCTCTCTCTCTCTCTCTCTCCCTCTCCCTCTCTCTCTCGCTCTCTCTCTCTCTCTCTCTCTTTCTTTCTGTTTCTCAAGGAATAATTCCTCCTCGGTTCACATCCTGTGCAGATAACTGGAAATAGGCCGATGGCACATACTGTTAATAGAAAGTGTTTTTTCAAATTATCGGAAACGCGGAAACTGAGTTGCCACTAATCTAACACTTTTAACACACGGTTATAATGTTTTGAAACAATGCGAATGGGACACTTCAACACCTCACCTTTTAAAAAAACAAAAAAAAAACTAACTAAATCTTGTGAGAAATACAAAGTGATTTAAAACTGAACAGAATTTAAGTCTCTGAACATGTTTCAAAAAGGCTTAGGAAACTCAACAATACGACGGAAAACACAAAGCAGATATGCTGCCGTAGGACCTGAATGAGGTTTACTTAGTTTACTCTAAGCGCTTAAAGAAAAGGACGTATTAGATAGCTGTTTATTCCCATAAGTAGGTGGGTAATACCAAACTGCATAGTTTAAAGTCAATGGAAGCAAAACACAGAGTAAGTTCTTCAAAACATGGCTCAATTATATCAGTGATATAATTCCCACAGCATTCTGTTTGATTCAGGCTACGACTGAAATGCAAGCAGATTCGCTTATTTTAAAATGTGTGCTAGCTGGGAAATATGGCATTTCATAACAAATCCAAAATATGGTTTTGAAGTAGTGTTTCGTTGTTGTGTCAGAACATTCAAACAGTGTCCTGAAATGTACTGTATTATCTCAACAGTGCAGACTGTAACCATGTTGAAAGAATATGTTATTTCACTTTTATTTCACTTTATTTTTTATTTTTTATATATATTTTTTGAAGAGTTAAACCACTGAAGCCTACATTGGATGATCATGCCTTTAATAAGAGATATTAAACATTTAAAAAATTTGTTACATATTTATAAATGGCATAATTTAAGAAATAATTGCTGAGGAATATGCTTGACAGGTCTAACATTTGTAAGATTATGGGCAGCTATTTTTATAATTATCGTAATAGTCATGATTATTTTAATATTGTTCTCAAAACATTAAATTCATTCACAATTAAAAATTGTCAGCCCATTTATGTAAGTGAGTCTAATGAGGCTAGCACGAGGTTTACCTTTTTCATTTCTAAAATATTTAATTTGTATAATGTATAACGTTACATGCAGGTATACACTGTAGTGAAACTTAAGAGCATATTGTTCCCCTTTAGTTTGTATTGCAGTACAGGAAATTGTATGAATATTTAAAGAAAGGATGGTTCATGAGGTTTTTTGTTTTGCCTATCATTTCAGTTTTTTTTGCGTGTGTGTGTGTGTGAGAGAGAGAGAGAGAGAGCGTAGGTGTGCTTGTGTGTGTGTGTGTGTGTGTGTGTGTGTTTTATATACCTTAGTGTAACTCCATAATAAAACTATGTGTAAATGAGCATCAGACGTAACTCTTTTAAGTGTAAATAAATTATTTTATGTGTAAACGTGTATCAGAGTAATTCCAGGTATTGGAAAAAGACTGTAAAGTCATCAATAAACTCTGTTTTTTTCTGAGTTCACCTACCTACATGTGAAAATGTGCACTGAAGGTTAGTAACTATATAACAAATGTAAATATTTCTGAATACATACATGGATTCAGTATTTAAGCTCTTCAGTGATTCTTTGCAAAAAAACACAATTACTTCCTAATTAGCCATTCAGATTCTCCACCCACCCCCAGAAAAATGCCTGGATCCAATTAAAACTGAATCAAAGCACAAAGCAGTTTGGCCCTACTTTTTAATAACTCGTTATAAGCGGTGTCAATTTCTGAAAAATAACATTGGCGGACAGACCAATTTACTGTAGCGAACTACAGTATATATTATAAATGACTAAACAAGCACATGATGAGATTATATTAACGATTCCAAATGTCCCACAAAATGGTGGTGATATTTAGACTGTGTTGGTATAGAATAAAGATCCACGGACCTCACGTTTGGTACATACACAGCACACACGGAAATGTATTATCCATGCATCCCAGCATGCATTCTGATTTCTACTCAAAATATTGTTGCAAAAGTGGCAAATTGAGTCCACAGAACTTTGTAGGTTTGTTGCAGAAAATATTACTCCCATTCGGACTTACACTTCACAACAAACAATCTGTCCTGTGGTCATTGTATTATAATGTCTTGGACAATTATGGAATTTTTATATTTAGTTTTCTGCTTTCCTGTTCAGTTTGAAAAATATAAAGTTGATTCAAGCAGCATTAGTGCATTTATGAATTTCTCAAAATGTAAAAAATGGAAAAGTTATTAATTTATTGAAATAAACAGTGGGAATTCATTGTGTCCTTTTGAACACACGTCTTTTAATAGCAGGCTTCCAAATTCCGACCTGCTGCTTTTGTACGCGTTAAGGTGTGAGATAGTTTGGCATTGCGTTGATTCTTGTTGACTGAACTGAGTGAGCTGTGAGCTGTGAGCTTCGGTCCTGAGTCTTCTCCTTCTTGTTCTGCGAAGCTTTGTGATGTGTGTGAGCTGAATTACCTGCTCCATAAATGAACTCATAAATAGTTTGTGCAACGATACAGAGGGGGCGGGGCTCTGGCTCTGTCAGAAATAGACCAATCCATGGTCTGGTCATGGTTTAGGGACACATCAAACAGGTCACACAAACTACGGGTTTTTTTCCCCCAAGGTTTGTTCTGTTCACATGGTTCACAAAGGCTTTGCTGCAATGCCTGTTATCTCAAGGCCCTCAAATAGAGGTTCAGATTCAAATTCAAGGTCCTCAAACAAACAGAATGAAGGGATTCAATCAAGTCTTTTTCTTTTCTGTACTTTTAAGTAAAACGTACGAAGGCCAGGTTCTTCAGAATGGTGAATTATGCCGTTTTAATACAAACAATATGTCTGACTTTTTTTAAATACTTTTTTTTTATACAATGGAGTTCTATGACTTCTGATATGCTGGTGTTGGCTAGATGGACAATAATTGCTCACAGCATAAATTAATTGTGAGTTGGAAAGTCACATTATTGGTTTTCGTATTTCATGTTGATGACACAGTAAAAAAAGAAGAAAATTACCAGTGTTATCCTTTAAGAATGTTTAGGAGAATCAGGCATCTTAATGGCAAAGTATGACTCATTAAAAACAAACCTATAAATTACATTTTTTAACCACAAATTCATGAATCTCGAATCCAAATGGAATTGAATCGAGTGAAGCAAACTTGCGCTTTTGTGCAACATCATCATCAGTACATTACGGCATATACATTATGTTGTGTGGAGAAAAATGGCAGACTTAATTTGTTCCGGTACAAAACAAAGTTGTGAACGAAGCACAGAGTTGTGTGATTAAGTCTGGGCGTAAGAATTTGCTTGGAGTTAGTCCACTGATTGATTGATTAGGACTGATGCAAACTGAAATGACATCATACAATCTGAGATTGTCAGTACTTCCCTCTGCATTATCCTTGATCGACAGTATTCCTGTTTGGCCTCACTCCCTATTCAGGCCACTTAATTATATACAAATACATATTCATTTGGCATTGTTTATTGTATTAGTATTCAAATATAACACCTTGCCATTCCTAATGCATAAGCTACATGAAGTTGTGTGTGTGTGTGTGTGTGTGTGTGTGTGTGTGTGTGTGTGTGTATGTGTTTAATTACGATACAAAAATCTACATCCCACTCTCCCTGGTGGCCACAGTCTGTGGCAGGTTTTTTTGAACATGAAGAGCCTGTCTTTGTATTTCTTTCTTTTGATGGTTTCCTTGAGAATGTGCCAGAGAAACAGGAGGACATTTTGAGGCCTATAAAAATGAGTTTCACGCAGTAAATGAAAACAAATTGACAGCAGTCAGCTGTTTACAGTGCAAATTGTTTTTATATTTTACAAGCAACTGCTGTTCTGTGAGCTACTGGGCCGAAAATCATTGTAAGAGCACACACCGTGATTATTGTTTAATAAGCATTTTTTGCCTGCGCATTTCTTGCCAAATAAGCAAACAGTTCCCATTGAATTGATTTATTTATACATTTCCCGAGCATATAACGCTCTTATTTGCATCCTTTTTGTGAGAATAATGCCTACGCATCAGGCGCCATTCCCTCTCCTGGAGCAAGGTACGCCTGCTCGCCTCTACATCTGAGCATTACTGCACAATTGGGAGTCCTGTTTTTTTATTTTTTTTCCTTCCTTAAGCCTTCTTTTTTTAAATACGTGCACACTTTTGGTGGCCACCAGAGCTTTTCTGAAAGGTAACATCTGGTAATTAATCATAAGTGTGCTGGTATTTAAAGTATTCAAAGGCTTTTTTTGTTGAAATGTAAAACATTTGCTCATCAAACAGCAGGAATACAAGTCCAGGCGAACGCAGTCAGGCTTGGTGCTGTTAAACAGTGCGTAAAAATGCTGTACGTTTTTCAGAAAATCTCACATCAAATTATTGTCAGAATCGCTCCACTTGAACCATGCAACATAACAACAGTCGCTGGGCTTGGGTTTCTTCAGTTTCTGTCTGGTAAACATTTTTTATCAAAAGTAATTGAACATTTATGGCCTGAAGGTATATGTTGCTCCATATTTTCAGTTGAATTATTTATCCCTCTTCGTGACAACACAATGAATCTGTACTCCAAAGTAACGCTGGATCCATTTCCATTCTTACTGGTCTGTTGTCATTTGTGCAATTGGCATCTTCCAGGATAAATAATTAATGAACTGAAGATGTTTCACCACCTGGCAAAAGCCTATTTTTTCCATTTGGTTTTCATCCATATTTTTCCATGAAACGGTGCCATTTAATTTCAACGATTCTAGGAATATCACCAAACTTGAACGCGAACGCCATTAATATTGTGAATGGGGACGGCTTGTATTACAGGTGTTCACAGGGAGGGTGCAATCGATTGGTAACAGGTATCTTATTTCAAACGTGTGAGCCAGGAGAAAGCAGGAATCGACGCCGAAAGGCGAATTTCTCTTGTCTAAGCGATCCTTTGTGAAATCTGTTGACACAGCAGTGCATTCAGAGAGCCCATTTTGCATGCTTTTTAAAGCGGAGCCTTCACAGGGTGTAGGAGATGAATAATTGACTGATGCCTGCATAATTCAGTGCAGCATTGTAAAAATTCAAGGTCTGGCACATTTCAAGCTTTTCGTCTTTATTGAAAATGAGGTTAAAGTTTCAATCAACCTTGAAAAAAAATACATTTAAATAGGCAATGAAGTATGGTGTCTTCCACTTACTCCTGATGGAGTCCAGTCTTTTTTTTTTTTACGCAGAAAGGATTTCTATAATTTTTTTTCCCCACTTTATTTCTTCAGAAGAGATTTCTGTACCTCACATGAAATATTGCTTTAAGAACTTAACTGCAGGGATAACTGTATTGAAAACAAAACTGTGCAGAGCTGTGTCAGATCCTTTGTCTTATCATTTTCAGTGAATCAGACCTGGAAAAATGCGCTGAATAATTTTGCAGTGACCAGTGTTTACAATTCAACTCATCTCCACGGATGAGTTGGAATCATTTTGAACTTTTCAGCTAATGACATCTCATGAAGAGTTTGGGGGGTTGGGGGGGGGTTGTCTCCAGCCTCTCCAGCCACCGAAAGAAAATAAAAACATTTTTGCCTGAAGCCAGATATTTCATATGTGTGCATTTTATACTTGATAAATCCATAATACATTCAGCATAATCTTAACATGACTGTCAGGCAGAAAGACAAAAGTTTGAAATGTGCCCAAGCAGCAAATGATGTATCTGCGGCAAACTAGCTTGACTACTGCGTATTTAACAGTCAGGTCAGTCCTGTCACCGGTCAGTCCCATCGCCACGGCAGCCCCATCGCCACGTCGGTCCCATCACTTGTGTCAGTCCCATTGCCTGTGTCAGTCTCATCTCCACGTCAGTCCCATTGTCCATGTCAGTCTCATCGCCCTTCAGACCCATCGCCACATCAGTCCCATCACCCACATCAGTCCCATCGCCCGTGTCAGTCTCATCGCCATGTCAGTCCCATCGCCCGTCAGACCTATCGCCATGTCAGTCCCATCGCCTGTGTGCTCTGCCAGGATACTCTTCATTCACCTTCAACTCCCTTCCAAAGGTGGTTATTCTGCATGCTCCTGTTTCAGTTCTACTTTCTCTTCTGACAAATGCAGCTTTTTATTGTAAATCTGTGGTGGTGTATTTTAATCGGAGATGCATGGTGAAGCTATTTTATTTGCTAGTAACTAGACATGAATAATTTTCCCTGTGACCAGTCTGTCAAATCAGTGGCTCTAGTGGGTAATCGTCTGTCTCCTCTTCCCCAACTGACTGGGGTACTCTTTATAAGACTGTAATATTTGCATTAACCACTTTCTATAGTAGAGTATGTTACTTTAAGGATCTTGTTCGTGTGGGCTGGGGGAATATCTGTTTTATGACAGGTAAGTAGGGCCCAAACAGAATATTAATAAAATAAAGAATTAATACCAGCTATTGCTCCAGAAGGGCAAATCAAAGGAGATGAGATATTACTTTGAAAATGAGGTGACTTCAATAAAACACTTTTAATTTATATTACTTTCAATCATTATCACTTAATGAGCATTACCCACTGTGTGCCTTTTCCCTTTCTATCTACGGTGTTTCCACTGTGTCAGAGCATTGAAATGCAGCTACGCTCTGTTATAGGTTTTTCACTGCGGTATCACTTCAATGTCATAACAGGTTTATTCATTTTTTAAAAATCTTTTCTGGTGAAAGATAAACATAATTAGCATTTTCATTCGTTGGAAGTATACATCCAAGCTAATGGATGTTCTCAGCAACTTAATTCAAATTGTGAAAGTCCTGTTATTTCTCCAAAGAAAATGTGTGATTTGGAGCAGTGCTTCTCCACCTTTTTGTCCGTGTCAATATTCCGTATTTTGTAGACCTCCCCAAATCTGAAATGTAGGATTTCTCAGGCAAACCCAATCAGCATCACTTACTGATTTCTAATACCACAGGTAAGTGATAACGATGCCTTTTAGAATGAACAAAAACAGCTAAATCGACAGAAAGAAACCAGGACTTTAAACTCACCGTGCGCGAGCGCCAAAAGTAGGTGTGACTGCTCAAAATTAGCTCTCAAACTGCAGACGTATGGAAGTTTTTTCATCAGACACCTGGACTCAGGTAATCGGTTAAAAGGCGTCGGCCAAATAAAACGAGCGCAAATTAAGATGAAGGGAAGCGGTCGCATTTCCGCCTCTGCGGGAAAAAAACGGCTCGCCCCCGACCCACGTGGAAAGCGGCGCACGGCTTGATTGAGCAAAAGATAAACTTAATGTCACCTAATCAGAACAGACCGTTATGTATTAGCAAAACGGCAAAACAGAATTATCTGACAAGGGGAAGGGGCACATTATCTAAATTAACATTTCGCCAGCGTGAACATGGAAGGCCACGGAGGAGAGCAGGGGGACTGCGGGAGGACGGCCTGCATTTAGACATTCTGCAGTAATTATTAATTTATGCTTGTCTGTGGTCTTAATGAAAATGAAAGCCAGGAAAGGGAACAGGGAGGGATAATGTACCATGAAATTGAGTTTCATTTGTACAGGGGCCACCTTTAGCTCTCACTTTCTCTACAGGAAATGAAGCCAAATGGAATTCTTGTGAGAACAGGTTCATGTTTACTTTCTTTTTTTTCTTCTTCCCCCCTTCCTTCCTGTTTCCTGGTGGAGACGGGGAGCCCCTTTACTCTCCCTCTGCTCGCTCAGAATTGGGGGGGGGGCGTCCACGGTCGTCGCCCCCGAGTCTTCTTTGATGCGGCCCCTCGGATGACAAACGAATGGTTATCGGACATCAAAGGGCTGCAGCTAATGACCTGTTTCTGTCCCGTGAACTTGGGAACATAAGAACTGAGATTATGTACTCAGACATGTTTTTTTTTTTTTTTAATCACCGTTGGTACAGTAGTGTTGAAGTGAATACAGGCTTCTTTCATAAGCTTCTCTTCACTTCATGCGCTTGGTATTGGTGTTTTTGTCTGAACTTTGTTGAATGCTCCGCAGTTACAGATGAAGTGCTGAGTCACCTTCGCGGGACGCGGTCAGCTGTCCACACTTTCAGAAAAAAAAAACTTCTTTGGCTTGTCTCCGTGGGGGAACCCTTTTTTTGTTATTTATGGGACCCTCTATGGCAGGTGTGAAAAGTGTGAATGCTCCCGGGTTGTGCCATTTTTCCTGGCCAAAGAACCCGGGAAATAGGTAGGGTTCCTCTGCGGAGACACAAAGGGGCTTTTTAAAACCCTTTCGTCTGAAAGCGTAGGTCCCCGATGCTGTTGATTTTCCCTTTAATGTGAGAAAGATGAAACTGCAATAACACAATTAACATTTGCATGGGGGGCTGGGGGGGGGGGATGTCACACAAAATCATCCAACACAGGAGAAGATTCAGAATCAGTGCGTTGGAAGAGAATGGAAGTCCGATTCGTCCAGCCGATTTCAGAAGTCCCCTGTGGACTCGCCCCCACAACCACCTGTGACTCACCGGACCCATCCGCACCCCCCTCTGGGTGAGAATTATGAATTATGAATTATGAATTATGATTTCATAAATCAGAGACACAGAAGGGAGAGACGATACGAGTGACATCCGGGACAGCTTAACGGCGTGTCATGAATCCCCTGAGATATACAGAGATGTGTAATAACTGATTTCAGCGATACAGACTTACACATCTTGGAAATGGTGTAAATAGCACAATAACTATACATACACAAACACACTATAAATATATATATGCTTTGTGTTTGTGTGTATGCGTGTGTGAGAAAGACAGAGTTTGTGTGTTAAAAACTGAAAGCAATTTACTGTTGGAACTAGGAGACGACAATATTTAGAACACACTCACTGGCTGCATGCCTGAGAAGAGGCTTGGAATATTGCCCCCTTCTGATATCCAGTGATGTTTTGAGAAAATCTTGTTCTGGGTAAAAGAAATTTCAAAGATAGCTGAACAAGAAGATTTGACTTGAAACCTGCCTTCATCAGTAGTGTGTTTGAGCAGCAGAATCCGATCCATTTAATTGTATTCTAACCCTCTTGGGTGGCATTTACTTGTAATGGTGAAGTTAAACCAATATACTGCTTGTTTTTAAGCCTTCTGTGTTTAAATTTTTTAAAATTTATTTTGTATTAAATGTAAAACGATGATATCATCATGTCTCCATAAATGTCAGGTGGGCTACAGTGAAATACATACGACAATGGACTCTCGCATTTTGAGATAACTATGTTTCATTTACATTGGTACACGGTTTAACAGCTGCTGTCCATCTTATAGTTTACACAGAGATTTACAGAGACACAGAGATTTATTTCAAAAGTACATGAAGTGAATTTGAACACTGATGTCAAGCTTTTTTTCCCCCCCATTTGCAACCATTCCGTCTCAACTGCCAAGTGAAGAACAGTTATTCTGTTTGGTTTGAATGTAATATGTCTTCTTAACGTCCAAAACATCGGATTTTCCGCTTCCGATTTTCCGAAAACAGCAAGGAGGGCATCCTGCCTTCACGGCAAAACAAATGAAATGAAATAAAGCGGAAAACCCTTGTGTCCATGGCGACGAGCGCCCCGGTGGATCGTGGGATCTTCCCTTCGTTCGCCGGCTCTGTCGGGAGGAAAGGGAGAGGAGTTGCCGTGCAAAAAAAAAAAAAAAAAAAAAAGCACATAAGCTATTAACCTTCCCTCAGCTCATCAGTTCTGTTCGGCAATCTTCCTGCAGGACCATTAGAATACCCCAAAGAAATGACTTTCCAATTAAAGGGGATCTGAGAGGGGGACGCCTTTTTTTTTTTTTTATCTCCGACTCCTGGAGTTCTTTATTCCAATAATTCAAATTGGAATTGATTTTTCAATTTAGCCGCTGACTGCTATGGACGCACAGCGGAGAGGACCGAGTGGAGCTGCATTCCTGAGATATTTGTCATGGCAGTGCGCCCTCCATAAACTCACGGGGGCCCCGAGTCCTTAATGCATTTCCCTCCGTCGCTGTCTCACGCAACAGACTTCAGCCCAGCATGGGCGTGAGCACAAATCACATCAGGTAAGGCCTCCGTGGTGGTCTCCACGCGGGTCTCCGCCTGGTGCCAGCGGGTTTTTTATTTCATCTGGACGAGAGCACTGTTGATGTTCAGGCAAATAAGATGGCCGTTTTAAACATCGAGGCAAAATAGATTCTGATGCAAATGGCTACCCCGGTATTTACTTATTTATTTCATTCCGCAAAACGAATTGCAGTTTAATGATGCGAGGAACCCCTTAATAACAAATCTTTAAAACGTGACGGCGTACCTGTTGTCTAAACTGTTTGTTTTCATACCTCCTTGAGATATGATGGCTCTTAATCAAAACTTAGCTAGCACATTTAGCAGATGCTCTTATCCAGAGAGACTTACACAGAGTGCTTTTTTTTTTTTTTTTTTTGCATACAATCAATTTATACAGCTGGATATTTACTGAAGCAATTCAGGTTAGTTGTGCAAGGTACTTAAACTACCTTGCTCAAGGGTACCTTGGCAGCATCCCAAGGCAGCTAAGTGCTGAACCCACAACCTTTGAGTCACAAATCCAGTTCCTGGGCCATTATGCTCCACTGCCAGGTCACACGGCTGGACTCCCAGAGCTGCCGCAAGCAGTGAAGCATGAGGTGGGGGGGGGGGGGGGGGGGCTGTGATGCAACCCCAGTGATTGGCTGAGGAGCCTGACAACAGAATTATTTAATATGCAGTTTTGCAATATGTATTTATCTGACTGTTATTTATTTAGATTATATGTATATATATATTTGGCAAGAAATCTCGCAATATTTGTAATTGCCTCGATTATTTGCTCAGACATTATTTGGCGGTTTTGGGTAAATTGTAGCGTTTGTGCGACCGTGTATGATATGCAAATCCGACGCTCATGGGCTGTCTGCCATTGTACTCAGAAATCACTTTGAGCTGTTCCACATTGTGCCTTTCTACCCTGGTGTAAATTGCTAACGCATATTTACATATTCTCTTGTTGATTGTTTAATCAACCAACTACCTTGTGGTTAATCGAGTGTGTAGTGTGTATCAAAGTGTACTGGACGTCTCAAGTCAGTGTTTTAACCCTTTTTTGTTCTCCTTGCCCCTGAAACACTGCAGTTTCATCTTTGTGTGTGTGTGTGTATGTGTGTGTGTGTATGACTCTTCAGGTACAACTTCACGTGTAGATTTGTGTGATTACAGTTTGGTATTTAGGCATCATTTAGGCACACAAAGTGAGATGTGCAGGCCATGGATTGCAGGGGGACAAGGCAAGGAGAGTCACTCAGCTCAGAATACTTACTGAGAATGAGAAGCACTGGACAGGAAGCAAATACAAAAACACGTACACACACACACACACACACACACACTCACAGACACACACACACCCACACCCCCTATACACACACATGTGTACACACACACATAAACACACGCACACACATACAGACACACACCCCCCCATACAACACACACACTCACACACACACACACACACACACACACACACACACCCTCACCCCCTATACAAACACATGCACAAACAAACAGTTACTTAGTCGTCACCTCCTGTGCGAGCTCCCTGTAACTAATCCGAGCCATGGCGAGGCCTGTTTTCCACACTCCAGGCGGGGGGGAAACGGTTATCTTCTCTTCGCGTCTGAAACAGATGTTGTGCGCTTTTCAGAACTGCATCTAAAAGCCCGCTCTTCGCTCGCAGCCGCCGCTGACCCATAATGAGCATTTATTGTTTCCCTACCATGGATACCACTTTTATAAGGGCGGTCGGGTTCAAGGCTAAATTATTTTCGCTCGCTGTCGTACGGAAGCGTTTAGAGGAGAGACCGCCTTTTGTGGACTGATGGCTCAGTCTTTAGTTCCTGACAGCTGGGCCGGCTTGTTAGGTTCTCTCCTGAGTTGTTTAATATAGTTGTGCTGCCGGAATTGTATAGAAGATTAATGGACACACAGGCAGCGTGGTGGTTTGCGAGGAGGTGCAGGACAGAGCAGGCCAGCCGCCATCTGTTCGTTTGCCTTTACAGCTTTTTTAATGGAAAAAGCAAACAGCGGGAAGCTGGCCCGAGCAGAAATCCTGATTTCTATATTACTACAGTACACAAATACATCCGTTCGTTTGGCCGATAAATCAACCTTTCTTTTTTCTTTTTTTTTTTTACGAAGGACACTCCCCGGTTTTTCTTTTCTACCTCGCAAACAATCACGCCCGGGTGTAATCTGCTGCAGTGAAATTGAGATGAAAGACGATTTTTTGGAGGGAAGAAAAGGCGATTAAGCAGAGTGCTCTTGAGGCAAAACAGAACTTGGCATTTGTTCAAAGGAAACGTAATCAAATTTAAAAGGAAATGTCACGTTTGGTTTCTGTGTACTCTCCGGCAACACGATGCGAGATCTGAACAAGAAAGCAGCCTCACAAATAATGCCCAGTGTACCAAATAAGAGAAAATGACATTTTAATCATCGAGCTTTAATCATGGACACATTTTAATACGGGGAAGAAATGTGTGATCTAAAAAAATAAAATAAAACGCTTATTTAGAGAGGGAGTTTCTGTATTATATGAGAGTTACTGTATAGAGTTACTATAGTATTCCTTGTTTTCATTATGTCAATACTTCTTAGTTTATTTTATGATTTTTAGCACTAATATGGAAAATATGCAAGAAAGCGCATTTAGTTCCTCCAGCGTTATTGGTGTTGTTCATTTTGGTTAAGTGCTCATCTCGATTCTCACATTATTCTTTAGTCTTGTGTGATTTCTGCTCATTTATAATCGGAGTGACACGGTGATTGGGGGGAAAGGACGTGTGGTTTTGTAATTGAGTGCTGGGTACTGCATTGCTGTTGTACTGTAGTCTTGAGTAAGATACTTGGACTGAACTCCCTCAGTAAGCATCCAACAAATATAAATGCAAACTGTACATAAAATGCAAATGTATGTTTCCCTGGATAATCAATAGACGGGGGATTTATGAACAGTAAATGAATAGCAAATTGAGAAGCGGCCATGTTTTATAAATTATGACACAGGAAACTTTTTCAAGCGTAAGTATCTCTGTGTCATACAACGCTCCACAATTATCTCTATTATATTTCATTTTGATTGATACCGTACGATATAGTGGGTAATAATTTTGACTAAATGAAGCTTTGCGGAAATGTAAGAAGGGAATTGAATGCCGTCGCCTAAGACGTGTTCTCTGAATGTGGCTTTTTAAAATACTTAAAATGCTACCTTAATAATGCAGCTAGTCGGGTTTGATCAAAAACACATAGCATTCTGCTGCTGCACGTAGAGATCAGGTTGTTGCAGACACAGCCCAGGTCGAGCACTGCTTCTGTGCTCTTTGGTTTAACGTTCTAAACTGCATTGTTTGATTAAGGAAACTACAACTGTCACCACGAAGTTATGGATGAGGTGCTACTGTTGTAGGTTTGAGTTGGGAATGTGACCTCACCTGCTTCGATTTCATGAAAATACCAGGTAAAATGGAAGCTGTTTTCACACTTTTAATGTGGGGATCAGCTGGATCCAAACAGTTTTCTAGACTCAGGTGTCAGTCCTGCAGTGTAAACGATATTTCCTGAGAGTGTAGGAGTCTGCTCAGGGTGTGAATGGTGTAAATGACCCCGTTAAAGTCTGCGTTTGACAAGAGCACCTTTTGCAGGCGAGATTTCTTACACGCATCCTGCGCAGTTGTGCTGGTGATGGCGTTATCCAAGATAGGCCTACCTCTTAAATTACATCATGATGTGCACACTGTGGCCTGTTCATATTCGCACATGAATACAGGGAAGCTGAGAGCTAATCACTGGCCTATTTAACTAACTATGACGGCTGAAAAGTATGTTCATTGTGATCTCATTGCTGTTGTAGAGTAGAAAGTGCCACAGTAGGCTGAAATTCAGCTGACCATTCCCAACACAGAAGAAAGAATGGAGCAGTACTGTCTTAATCTACTCAACGAAATGACTCAAATGAAATTGCTGGTATCTGGATTTGTGACTATTCAATACATGTAAAACTGAGAAGGTGGGGGGGGAAAGGCAACAGGTGATGATTTGTTTTCAAACCTCATCTGCAGAATATAATCGTTAGAGTTTGTCCAGAGCGATTTACACAATTTTTCTGCATTAAAAAAAATATTATCCATTTATACAGCTGTATATATTGACACAACTATAGGTTAAATACCTTGATTAGGGGTACAAGAGCAGTGTCCTACCTGGGAATTGAACCTGAAACCTTTAGGTTATGAGCCCAATTCCTTACTCATTATGCTGTGTGCCTACTTTACCCATCATGCAACACTCTTTCTGTTTCAAGATGGATTATCATGAAACATTACGTTTGTTTGTGGGCTTCAGAGGTGCTCGTTCATGGTGAGGCTGTGTGAATTCGCTCAATCGTAGCATTCTGCTGCAATAGATTATTACTGATTATTACTTGACACTTGACACTGAACACACACCTGAATGCACCTTAACACCTGATCCATACAGATGGGTGTGTTTAGAGTGAAACGCCTTTGGGCCTGAAATTAGTGAGCGTATACAGAGCTTTAGAGAGTCTCACCCAAGGCTGTGTTTTTTTTTTTTTTTTGGTTTTTTTATTTTTGGACTGTCGTCTGTACCCCACACAGCGCTGTCCACGCCTTGTCATTTAGCTCATTCTGTGCAGCGTCGCAACACCGAGGATCATGCGAAAATGTAAGCAAAGTGAAATTAAATATTTAACGAACCTGACACGGTCGCTGTCTCAGCCCCATCGCTCCATCGCGAGATACAAATGAAGATGTTCAGATGCACGTTGCGTGTAACACTCAATCCCCTCCCGGTGCTGTCAAGAACACCGTGCTTTATGGACTTAAAATAAATCTCGCGCTAATCTATTGAATACCTGACACGGGGAGCCCAAGGTTTGCAGGCACTTAGCTGAGTAGCACAGAAAGGGCTGTACATTATTTATATACGCTAATGGCTCGGCTGTGCTGTCTGTGTGAATCTCTGACAGCCCAATCGGCTAAAATAGCTACAGCTGGAACCGAAGTGATACATTTTCCTGGGTATTCCTGTCCTGGCTGGCTGATCAATTAGAGTCAGTTCTTGTCTTGTTAATGCTTTATCTGAGATTATGCTTTTAAAAAAGGGGGGGATTCGAGGATGTAGTGTGTGCCTTCCTTTTGCCCCCCCCCCCCCCCCCCCCCCAAAAAAAAAAAAAAAAACTAAAACAAATAAAACAATGCATTCGTGTCGCGGCCGTTGTAAGTCAGTGATAGTAGCGTACGCTCAGCAGATATAATGTCATGATAACACCGGTGTGTTGGAAGTGTGTTTTGACACGCAGAGTAATGCATTATTCAGTCGGGACATTAAGGAGCGGCCCTGCGCTAGAATACTGTACATGTCAGAATGCAAAATTGGGCATACACAGTGGAGTAATCTATATCTATGTATCTGACTGTCTCCTCGCCTGCCGGCATGTCTGTCTGTCTGAAACACACCCCTCTTTTATTTATGAGCGTTTTAAGTCCCTGTTTCATATCATTTACATTTATTATTATAGATATCATACCAGACATTTTGGCCCTGTTTCATTCTTGCACGTATTTAAGTTAAGAGGCAAGGTTGATTGGATCCAGTCCTTTGATAGCAATCTGTTGCATAAAGATTTCTATTTTGTAATTTAAGAAATCTTACTAATTTGCTTCGGAATAAAAACAACAGACAAATTACATATATTTTCCATTAAGAAACACCCACAAAAAATATTGTTCTACATTACTGGCATTTTAGCAACTCTTTTTGCATTGCATTTATATGCAATACAAAAAGAGTGAGCAATGCATTAATTTATACAGCTCGATATATACTGAAGCAATGCAGGTTAAGTACCTTGCTCAAGGGTACAATGGCAGCATCCTTCCTGGGAATCGAACCAGCAACCTTTAGGATGCAAAGCCAGTTAGCCTGGTAAATACACACAGTTCTAGTGTTCATGTGCCCAGGTTTGATGGGGCTGTCTGAAGTCTGCTTGCTAGGGATAAGATGAGGTTGGCTTTAGCTAAAATGTGCTTGTAAAATGAGACAGGTGCATTCGTTTGCAAGTAAACAATATTTTCTAAACCTTTAATGAACACCTCACGTAGCAGTTATTTAAAAAAATGAAAACTCAGACATTAATTTTCTCTCACCCTCCATCAATTAAAAAAAGGCAATTCTGACAGCCAGAATGGGGCTGGCCCAGGGGACAGTTAACCCCTGGGCTGCTGGTGAATTTCCACGGTTATCTCCAGTTTTGGGGGGAAAAGATACTTAACCATCTGCACTCCAAATGCCAGTGTTCTCTGCAGTCCGCTGGCTGACAGAAGCCAGCTGGAGTATGGGAGGAAGTCTCAGAGTGGCAGTTTACATTTAAATCAGGCCTGAGTCAGAGACCCTGCAGTTTACATTTAAATCAGGTCTGAGTCACAGACCCTGCAGTTTACATTTAAATCAGATGTGAGTCAGAGACCCTGCAGTTTACATTTAAATCAGGCCTGAGTCAGAGACCCTGCAGTTTACATTTAAATCAGATGTGAGTCAGAGACCCTGCAGTTTACATTTAAATCAGGCCTGAGTCAGAGACCCTGCAGTTTACATTTAAATCAGGTGTGAGTCAGAGACCCTGCAGTTTATATTTAAATCAGGCCTGAGTCACAGTCCCTGCAGTTTACATTTAAATCAGGCCTGAGTCAGAGACCCTGCAGTTTACATTTAAATCAGGTGTGAGTCAGAGACCCTGCAGTTTATATTTAAATCAGGTCTGAGTCACAGTCCCTGCAGTTTACATTTAAATCAGGTGTGAGTCAGAGACCGTGGTCCACATGTTGTTGTTTTTTTTAGAATGACAAGAAAAGAAGAAACTTTAATATGACCTGTCAGACATCCAACACAATGACAAGTGATTGTGAGTGCATGCCCAATAAATAAAGGGTCCTGTGGACAATCTGCAGGTTGAAGAACTAGATATTTTTTAGAAAACACCTTACTTCCTGAAAGAACTGGTTGCAGAAGGTTGCAGGTACTGATGCCAGGTACATCACTGCACTAGTAAGCAAGACTTAAATGTATTTAAATTTCTTTGTTGACACTTGTTGCGTTATTTGTTAGGAGTTTTGGTGGACAAAATAAGCAGTTGAGTCGTTGGGTTAATTCGTACTTTTGTCACTCTTTTGTCTTGCTGATCTGGTAATGCATTCAGATTGGTAGCACTCTCAAGCTGTAATGGAATATAGTAACATTCAAAACTGATTGTGGTAGCAATTCATAAAGAGGACGCATTTAAATATGGAGACTGGAGGCAGTGTTTTCTAAAGACGGTGACCACAGAGATTGGAATGTTGCAATACAGGGGACAATGTGTATCTTTCAGTGCATGTTGCATTTGTTAAGTGCTTTTAAATGCTCAACATGGTAGAATTTCCAGTGCCTAGTTTCAATACTGGTCCAGGACCACAGTGGCTTCAGAAGGTATAGTGGTTACAGAACCTGAATATTCAGAATGTTCCCAGTTCCATCAGCAAGGAGCTACACCTGAACCTGTTTTCAGGAGCATAATTTCAGGTGTAAACTGTAGCCTTTCAGCAGGTATATCCTCTAAAACAACATGCAAAAAACAAACTAAAATTTAAATCAACTGGAAGGAATTTATTCACAGATATGATGTGAACCATTAAATAATGGAACCACGTCAACAGTAAGGTGGGTTGAAAGCATAACGCCTGATATGAAGAGTTCACACAAGCACAAATATTGACAGTGATCATGCAAAGCTAGGTATATGTCTTTTTTGTAGACTTGGGCATCCTAGACATGTGTGTTGAGTCCTGAACATACAGGAGATAAATATTAGTTATTAAAATGTTCAAATATTCTTTTAATTTCATATATTTTCTTTGTGGTAATCCATGATGTGTATTCAGATTTAAAACCATATTCTTAATTTTCATATTCTGAAAGCTGTTGATAATATTTAAAGTTATTCAGTGATTATTCAGTTATTTCTGGGACTAACACTCATCGCGCTGTAGTTGGTCTCCCATATAATAACAGATTATCTCCCTAGCAACAGATGAGTGCAAAATAAAATAGAGCAGGAAATATGAAGTATATAATTCCATCTGTGAAAGTTAGTTAGTACTCTGGAATAAATGCTGGGTTGTAACGTGGGGTTTTGCACTGAATACGTGATTGCGTCTGACTGCGGCAAAAAACAACCGATTCTCTCTGTGGCAGCGTATTGACAGACCATCTGCTTCCCTGCCATATAATACGGGAAACACACACTCAACCTGCAAAAGCGTCACATCCACAGACACACGCTCAATCTGCAAAACCATCACATCCACAGACACACGCTCAATCTGCAAAACCATCACATCCACAGACACATGCTCAACCTGCAAAACCATCACATCCACAGACACATGCTCAACCTGCAAAACCATCACATCCACAGACACACGCTCAACCTGCAAAACCATCACATCCACAGACACATGCTCAATCTGCAAAACCATCACATCCACAGACACGTGCTCAATCTGCAAAACCATCACATCCACAGACACATGCTCAATCTGCAAAACCATCACATCCACAGACACATGCTCAATCTGCAAAACCGTCACATCCACAAACACACGCTCAATCTGCAAAACCATCACATCCACAGACACATGCTCAACCTGCAAAACCATCACATCCACAGACACATGCTCAACCTGCAAAACCATCACATCCACAGACACATGCTCAATCTGCAAAACCGTCACATCCACAAACACGCGCTCAATCTGCAAAACCATCACATCCACAGACACATGCTCAACCTGCAAAACCATCACATCCACAGACACATGCTCAACCTGCAAAACCATCACATCCACAGACACACGCTCAACCTGCAAAACCGTCACATCCACAAACACACGCTCAATCTGCAAAACCATCACATCCACAGACACATGCTCAACCTGCAAAACCATCACATCCACAGACACATGCTCAACCTGCAAAACCATCACATCCACAGACACACGCTCAACCTGCAAAACCATCACATCCACAGACACATGCTCAATCTGCAAAACCATCACATCCACAGACACGTGCTCAATCTGCAAAACCATCACATCCACAGACACATGCTCAATCTGCAAAACCATCACATCCACAGACACATGCTCAATCTGCAAAACCGTCACATCCACAAACACACGCTCAATCTGCAAAGTCAAGTCATTGAGATTTATATAGCACTTTTTCTGACCGAGTCAGCACAAAGTGCTTAACAGACATTGACATGTACACACAGGTAGAGAAATACCCATGTGTACATATGAGTATAGTAAAAGAAAAAACTATTTATTATGGTTTAAAATAAGTAATTTAGAAACATACATCTGGTTAAAGCTTGATAAAATAGAGATAAAAAAGAATAAAAAACCATCACATCCACAGACATGTGCTCAATCTGCAAAATTGTCACATCCACAGACACACGCTCAATCTGCAAAATCGTCACATCCACAGACGTACACATTTGCATCACAGCATGTTTGCCTCCAAAGAGGCTTTTCACACTTTCCGTGGTGACAAATAAATATTTGCTTTTCCGTCCAACGTCCTGTTGTAGGCCTGGAGGGACGCACATAAGAATGTTCTGGAAAAAAAGCCAAAACGGTGGAAGGTGCGGGCCCCTGGAGAACAGCATTGCCTGTTGTAGGGTTTGTGAACGGGGGCGCGGTGTCTTTTAAGTTCTCCTGTGCTCTAATGGAAATAACATGACAGCACTAATGATACATTAAAGGTGAGGGGGACTGTTGCAAAAAAAAGAAAATATTCTGCTCATTTTCTAAACCTTTACTGGCAAACATAAAAATCTCAGGAGGTTTTATGATTAGTAGAAACAGTCAGCATCTGTGAGGAGTTTTACTATCATCCCATTAACAAACAAAGTTTTTTTTCATATTCAGTTACAAGGGCGACATGTTCATTGAAAAAACAATAAACAAAGAAAAACAACTGACTGCATTGTTTTAAATTATTTGTGCAATTATTGCTTCAGTAAAACTACAGTGTACATTGTCCTTGTCTGAATTTGAGCAGTAGTTTTTTTTAGCAGGCATTTAAAAAAACATTATTCTGTAGAGTTCTGTAGAAATGGGCACAGATGGGCTCTGGGTTTGCTCACGTTTGTAAAGACGTTCGCCACAAAACCAAGCTTGGCCGCAGAGGTTAAAAATCCCAGGTTTGAACTCTGTTATGACCCTGTTATAACCGGCTAGCTCTAGCAAGCGGGCAAAATGAGTTTTCCCCCGTCGAGGGGAACGTGGGTTTAAGCTGACCGGGACCTCTCAGGTCCCCGCTGCATTAGGTCCTCCCCAGGACCCACAGACCTGGCCCCCCCAGGTCAGTGAGGGAAGCCGGTCCAGTGATTAAGGCTGGTTAGCTTGCAGTACCGGGTAATTTATAGTGCAGGTAACGGTCAGAGTCTCAGGGGCAAGTTCATTGGAGGATTGCGTGTGTTAAACGTCCATGGGCCGCATTTTAAACATTCATGAAACTGAAAATTGGGAAATGGGAATATTGCTACGTGTTTTTGGAAAGTAAAGAAAAAATGAATTATTTCTTAAATTCTTTACTCACATTTAAATGACGGCAGTGTAGTATAACCTAAAGGTCACAGGTTCGATTCCCGGGTAGGACACTGCCGTTGTAACCTCGAGCAAGGTACTTAACCTGCATTGCTTCAGTATCCATCTGTATGAATGGATGCAATGTAAATGCTATGTAAAAAGTTGTGCCAGTCGCTCTGGATAAGAGTGTCTGCTAAATGCCTTTAATGTAATGTGATGTTACATTTTAATGACAAAAAAGCAAATAGAAAATAGATTTCAACCAGGGAAAGAGTGGGTACAGATAAATACATGAAAATCTACAGTATCTGAGTAGCCACCAGATAAAAATCAGCTGTGCACAAACATAATTCCCGAGCCTAACCAGGAATAGAAAAGATTCAGTGTGGGAAGAAATGGCACCAATGCAAGCCGTGAAGCTGAAATTATAATCATTTTAATGTACAGTTACTTAAAATGACCAATTGTCTTTAAAATCCACTACTATCAGTAACACAAAAGCCAAACTTATTTCTGCAATATACAGCAATCATTTGTTCTCTTCTTTCCATAATATTTGATGCATGGATCACTTTAATTACATGCAAATTAGTACTGCAGTTTGGACTGGATAACATACTGGTATATGTTTTATGCATTACTAACTGTGTCTGCTTCAATCAGGTGTAGCATGATGGTAAATGTATATGTATACTGTACATAACATTCATAATTAAACCAACACTGCTGTAGAATATAATGCATTTTCATTTAGTAAAGATTGTATGCATCCTTTTTTTAAATCAATGGACACGTACTAAATATTTACCAACAATTATTCTGTGGCTTCAGATTTATTGAAATTTATTATAAATTAACCTCTGTAACCTCACTTGCAGAGAAATCGCATTAAATATATCTTACTTCTTCAAGACACGGAGCATCTATTTGATGCTTGGCAAATGCACAAGCCCGTTACTGTGCATATGTCATTTTATTGTATGGAGAGAAATGGACAGAAGAATATAATATGAAGACAAGCTAAATCAATTAGGTTGAGCCTATAGGAAATGAACGTAGCGCAATATTATTTAGAAAAAATATATATGATTATAGCATCTCTGATCATTACTTGATAGAACAAGCTGACAAGCAAACTCTATTAAGCTGTCTTCAAATATGCAAAATGATATGATTTTACAATGATTATATATTCACTTCACAGCTGGCTGGCTTTGTGCATCTCCATTTGTCATTGACTATTGTGTCCAATTATATGATTAGCTTTGAAAACTGCAGCACTTTGAGAACCCTTATGTGTTACATTGCACTGAGTGATTCACAAACAAAGTCATTACAACATGTATTCACACATATAAAATCACAAACAGATGGCCGCTGCACACGCTGGCTGGTTTGTTTTCAGCGCTGGCGGCTGGAGAAAAAAAAAGGTATTTTTTACTTAGCTTTGTTTAATGCTGACGTTTTTTTATTCCCGGAGAGCAGCAGCTGGTTGCCGAGCTTTTAAATCTGCTCAGAATGAAAGACAATCTTGTTTCCATTCATTCCCGCACAACGAAAAGCTCTTGAAGATTTAAAATGAACAAGAACGCTTTGGAGATAATTCATCATCTCTTGCAAGACCAGACAGGAGATTTTGGCGTTTTAATGTCAATAAGTACCTGAGGTCTGACTCACATACGTAGAGAACATGAAATTCTGGAATACGCGCTGAAATAACGATGACCCTGTTGCTAATAACAATTTATGAATCCAGTCTGAAATTTATAGCAGTCTTTTTGGCCAAACAACTGAACTCCTGTAAAGCAGCAAGCGTGTTTGTAATATTTACATAGCGGGAGAATATAAATGAATAGCTAACTCCCAAATGAAATATGTATGACTTTCTGTTGTCTTATATTATGCAACAATACAAATCAACATTTCGGCCAAGATGACCTTCATCAGTATTCTTGGAAAAGGTCATCTTGACTGGAATGTTGATTTGTATTGTTGCATAATAAAAGACAACAGAAGTGGCTTGTGTTTGATGCTGGGCTTATTCGATCATTTAAACTGTGCTTTCCCCCAGCTCCCCAGCCCAGATTCCTCAGTGTCCATGCAGACTACATTGGTAAATAGGAGGAGGGCAAAGGAAAGATTAATTTGTAGTGGAAACCTCACTTTCCAACAGGGCGTGAAATTAAGGCCAGCCACTGGCAAAAAGCTGGTCAATTTTTTCTGTGGCTGGTAAAGTAAGTTTGTCTACTCCACCAGCTGCTTTACTAGGTAACCACCCATCACTTGGAGATCCAGTTCCATTCTAAATATCTAGCGGTCTGGTAGAACTGAAATTGGCTGGTGAATTTTGGGATGCACCAGCCCCTGTGGCCAGCCAACAAAAAAGTTAATTCAGCCAGACCTGCACTTGCATTTAGTGACACCTCTGTGCCTCTGAGCTGTATGTGGACTGACCCCACTGATCCCCAGGAGTGTCACTAATCCCTTATGGAATCACAAAAATATTCACTGAGTGCGGATTGGGCAAATGTCTCATCCACTGCTTTTGATTGGTCAGCATTTGCAGATACATTTTGTCTCAGTTTACCGAACGGTTGTCGAACTTCTCACCAGACGTTTCATTTGGTGTGTGTGACGCTCTGCTGGCTGTTAAGAGGTTAACAGGATAGGAGCTGGGGAAATTGAGCTTGAGACGAATTCTTGTCCAAGAATAAGAGGAAGAGGACATACTTATCTAAACAATTAACTGGAGAACTTAATGGTTACAACTAGGGCCTTTGTAATAGACTGTGCTTCTTACAAAGGAAAGGTAAAGTAATAGGTGCTTTCTGTATGAAAATCAATAGATTTCTAAAAACACCATTGTTAAAGATATGCCTCTGATGTGTTGACTTTAATTTTCCCACCATTCCCCCCATTCCCATATCCATCCAACTGCCAATAATGCATCAAAAATATTCGAGTTACCTGCACATCAACGCCTGTACGGTTCCTCAGGGATTCCTCAAGGACATATTTTAAGCCCTCTCCCATTTCTGAAAACACGTCAATGACCTCTGTGTAGGATTCACACATCACCCCAAGTGCTTTCTCGAAGTAAATGACACTGGAGTCCACACCACCAATAGCTACATTGATTTAGTAGTCATTAAAAGCTCAACATAGGCCTTGGCCCCATGCTCAGATAGCTCCATCAAATAATTTGTCAGTTATGGTCATAATGTGTACATTTATTGACCCACTTAACCTCCCTCCCTCCAGTCTTTGGCCTACACATTTGCCAACAGACTGCTCATCATCATATTTAGTTACTAAAATGCCTTTTCAACACCCCGTGAACCAAATGTAGATGAAAATATAATCAATCTGAATCGCAGCATCTACAGTAAAATGGTCTGGTACGCTGGTGAGGAATTGGTCTTGTAACCTAAAGGTCACAGGTTTGATTCCAGCTTGTGGTGCTTTTGAAATGCAGCTACATAGCAGTTTAATATCATACTTTGGTCATAAAAACTTTGTTAGTGCTGTTATGTTCAGATGCAACCATTCCTCGCTCTCATTCTCTCTCACCTTTTCTTCTTCGCTTTGGTCTATAACCTCTCCTTACAGCCCTCTGTCTCCATGTGTAACACAATTCTTTTTTTTTTTTAAATAAGAGTTTCTACTTTACCCCTTTCCTACTGGCTCTCCACCACGGCCGTCTGTCGCGCTCGAAACATGAACTCTCACAACATCCTGTTCTGTGAGCCGCAGAAGTCTTGCCACTGATTCATTCCCGTGATTTTCATTTTCGGAGAACGAATGAATGACCAATAAATAAAACTAAAATTAGAAATCTGCAATCCCATACTTCCATCTAGTGGACATAGAAAAAAGAAGAAAAAAAGCAAGAAAAAAACAATTACATTTGAGCTCCGAATAGTTTTATAAAACAGTAGCCCTTGAGCGTGCACTTGTGTAAGAGGTGAGAAGACACCTGCGCAGGAGAGAAGGTAAAATATTGCTCATTTAATTAAGTTTTGACTCATATGTATGCATAAACTTCGAGAGGTGATGATGAGAAGCACTATCTACAGTCATATGCTGCCATCTAACGGAAAATATGAAAAAACGATTTATCTATTTATTTGTTTATTTATTTTCATTTTGTTAATTTCATTTTTCGTGATTACATTCCAATAACAGTTATTATGGTTTCCTTTATTTGCCAGGCAAATTATTTATATGTAGCCTAGTTCAAAATAGCAGAAATCGTATGTATTGGGCTTGACATTTCTATTATGGATGAAAATAACAGAATAGGTACAAAATATCAAAAAACTATGTTTTGTAGTTTTTTTTTTAAATATTTAATCCACTTTCCCGTTTATTAGTCAGATCGTCGGCACACTTGCTAATCAAGGTAAAAGAATGAAAACGAGTTGAGAGACCGATGATCAGTTTAAAGGAAAGTTTTAATCCCCACGAATTTTCAGCTCACCAGCCGCCGCTACTCTTTAAAGTGAGACATAGCTTCTAAAATTGACTGTTCAAATGAAGTCAGACACCCTGGCTTACGTCCACCGACATAGACCGTACTCATCATGCATAGCAGCATCTTTCTGCAGGAGAACAACATCTCGTTGTAATAGTAGCCTACTGCCGAGGAGGCGTGTTAATGAATTTTGGACCTCCTCGGTTGCCCTCCTAGATACCCTTTCCCCTCTCCACCCAAATAGATTTCTTTACTTTAACTTTTATAAGTTTTTGTCATTTTTTTAGTGCCTTTGCACCTACCGACACTGCAGTGCGCAGTACGGCAGGATTTGCTTTTTTACTTCCTCTGCGACATGTTCACGACCACCGGCTCACGGGGACTATGTAAGTTAGCTAGCTAGCGTGTAGTGCAATGGTAACGTTAGCCAGCCCATTTCAAGCCTTGTAATAGTACTACAAATGCTATATTGTTGCAAGCTAGCTAACAGTATCACCAACAGCTTTGCGTTGTCATTCATTCCTGGTGTACAGCCGGCAATATAAGTCCTAGTTAGCTGCGATGCGACTGTTGTGCAGTAAGTTAGCTAGTTTGCCATTTGTGGCTACTATCCGCATGTCTGATGGCGATTAAGACTGGCGAGACACTCAACGACAGAAATAAGTAGCTGATGGCTATTCGGATACATTTCCGTGTTCGGTGATGCAGCCGTAGTGATCAGTAGTTAGCCTGTTTCGCTAGCTAAAGGGCACGATGATACATCGAGATTTACGGGATCTGTGGCTGTTAAGTTGCCGAACGTTAAGCTTTCTGGTTTATATATTAGGGCTTGGTTGGTAGTTGCTAGCTAGCTGCAATTTATTGTTTTGGCTCGCTTAACGGCCAGGCAGTTTGTTCGTTTTCTTTTAGCCTTGCAACGGCACAGTGCCAAGGAAGTGACAAATTCATTGTTGAAAATAGTGTTAGACTAATTGTAGCCAGCTCAAATTTGTCTGCGATTTAAGCACTGAATGAAGACTTTGCCTGAAAGTGTTAGGACTACACTTTTCTGATCGATAAACCCACTCTTGTGTGTTGTTATTTGACAGTTGTAGTTTCAGCAAAGAAAAAATAAATATAATAATAATAATAATAATAATAATAATAATAATAATAATAATACTTCGCATATAACGGTCAACGGAAACCTGTTCCATCCACTGGTTGCAAAACTGAGTCATAAGTTTGTGCTGCAGCTTAAACCGACATCCTCTTGTGATCGTTCACACAACTGGAAATATCTACGTTTTTAAATGATGTCACGGTGTCACTGTCTATTATTCTCTTATAGCCTATAGTCTTGTGGGCATGGATTTCCTGTGCACATACCGTCTCAATCTGCAGTTGGCGTCGCAGTGACAGGTGGATACTGCCTGACACTGGTGTGCGTCCTGTGTGTTGTGGCCAGTTTAGCGTTGAACTGGCCCTACATCTAATTTTTTAATTATGGGTTCTGTGTGTTTCAGTATGTTTCAAAAAATGAATAGAGCCAGCTCTCACATTTGAAATTCCATATAGGCCATTTGCTGTTTTTTTTTTCCTGTTTAAATCTTCTTGGATTTGACCAATCATATTTTAAGGTATCTTGAGTGGTAACGTTTAGACTTTGGATAAGGTTGCTGATTGTTGTGTTTAATAATTTATCCTGTTGTTCATTTAAAATATCTGCTGACTTTCTATATCTGTTAGGTGATAATGAGGCAACCAACTGCTCATACAGTTTCGCCTTTAGGAAAGCTTACAGGCTTTCCAATACAACCATAAAGTTTCCTCTTTGAAGAACACAGTTTTACCAAAGAAGGAAAACACAGATTGCATGTGTTTGTATTGACAGTAAAATTGCTGTTACACTTTCAGTCCTCCTGACCGTTAGTCTTGATCTCACGGTGCCGTTGAATGTTAACCTGGCTGGGCTTCCCTCTGTGGTAATACAGACTCTGTTTTACTCTGTCACACAGATAAGGCCCCTGTGACTAAAGCACTGCTCATCGTTCCCAGCGCTGTTGCCTTACTGTTGACTGTGGTTTTCACGCAGTACCAGGGTCTCTTCCTGAATAACCTGCGTGCTGTCACACAGGACTATCAGGTGAGAGGGGAGGCTGGATTAGGGTCAGTCAACACAGCTCTGATGGGGGGGGGGGTGTCTAATGAATAAAGTAACCAGGTGTGATATGGAAGTCAGCTATGGCCGGGTGCTGTTGGGATTTGATTGGGCACCCTTTCGAACAGGTTAATCCTGTTGACGTTGACTCTGAAAAGGCAGTTATTCTTCACGGCCACCCCTTCTTATTAGTGGGTCTGACTATTTCAGCCACACCCACTGCTAACAGGTGCATGAAATCAAGCATACAGCCATGCACTCTCCCTTGACAAACATTGGCAGTGGAATGGAACATACTGAAGAGCTCAGTGACTTTCAACGTGGCACTGTCATGGGATGCCACCTTTCCAACATGTCAGTTTGTCGAGGTTCTGCCCTCCCCTGGTCAACTGTTAGTGCTGTTATTGTGAAGTGGAAATGTCTTGGAGCAACAACAACTCTGACAACTGTTGTCCAAATTTCAGTGGAAAGCCTTCCCAAAAGAGTGGAGGCTGTTACAGCAGCCCATGGTTTTGGATGTGTGTGATGTTCGGGTGTCCACATTACCTTTGGCCATGTAGTGTATCTAAGGTGCTCCAACTGGTGTGACACGGACACATTAAAATGCTAAATGTGAGTGTGTTTGTAGCATGTGTGTGTGTGCGTGTGTGTGTGTGTGAGAGTATGTGTGTGTTTGTGGTTTAAAAGTAGTTAGCAATGTAATGCCAAAGGCTGTTCTGTTTCTCCATAGCCTCAATGGTACGGTAGGATGGTGTCTCTCTGTTTGTTTGCTCTCTGTCTCTGTAACTCTGTTCTGTCTGTTTCAGGTGTGGAGGCTTGTGTGTGGCAGGCTGGTCTGTTTGGACTTGAAGGACACGTTCTGCAGCTGCCTCCTCATCTACAACTTCCGCATTTTTGAAAGGCGATACGGCAGCCGTAAATTTGCTGTGAGTGTAACGAGCGCGCTCACGATCTGAGTCCGAGGCGGGATTCGAACCCCGGGCCTCTCACTCGTCCGTAGATTATTTTAGGCAAGCACGTTACCAGTCAGCTAAAGGCGACATCGCCCCTAGCCAAGGTCAGGGAGTGTTGTCACGGTAACTTACTACGAGACCTTTGCTTTACCACAGCGATGCTGTGCTTTGCCAGCGAGCTAGCTGAGCTACACCCGCTACGTAAACGCCCCCCCGCCTCACGCGTTACATGAAGCCGTGTGTGATTGGTGCGTTCTGCAGTGCTCCTCTGGAGATGGTCTGTTTGATGTGGGAGACCGGTCTGCTCGGCACCAGTGCTCTTACAGACCTCTGTTGATCTAACGGAGGCGCCTGCTTGTCCATGGGGATCGCCACATCAGTAATTTAGCAGCGCTTGGTTGTCATCTTTGCACAACTGATGTTGTTGAGCATTTTAAGAGGTGTTTTTTTTGTTTGTTGTCGATTTGACAAATTATTAGTGATCTAAAATTGAATTCCAGTGACTGCTTTTTGATAAAGAAGCTCCAGTCTTATCGGAACATAAGCTTAGTATGTTGTCGGTTTTGGCTTGCAGCTCGCATTAGTCAGAAGGGAAGCGTTTGGAGTGTGGTCCAGTCGCCGTTACAGTGCTGTGCTAGTTTGGCCTTAGAATCTGTCAGCAGCACTAATGACTACATAAAGTGACGCTTCTGACTCAAGCCGCAAACCTGTTTCGATCTTAGTCAGGCGTGGGGAGGAGCTGCTCTGCATTACCGCGCTGCAGACCCAGGCAGAAGCACGTAGAGCCTTGCGGTCCGTGCGTGAGGCGCTGTATTTTTAGCTCTCGTCCGTAGTTCAGCCTCAGTCAGCTGTGCGTCTCTACAGTCACTCTTGAGCACATAGCCGTGGTATCTGCTGTTCTTCAGTGTTAAATTAAATTGCGATTTGGTGCAGTCCAAATATGATGGTGTTAACCAAAGTGATTTGAGTCGATAGTTCTTGACCTTGGGACATCTAAAAGATTTCCCATGACCAAAATGATGTTGTATTCAGGTACTGCACAGGTGGACAAGTTTTAACAACCTTTGCTAAATTAACAAAAAAAAAAAAAAAGATACAAACACGATTTTACAATTTGCTGTTCATAAGTATATTTTATATTGTCATGAGGCAACTGCAAACTGGACATAAAGATGATATAATCTAGAACCACGAGTAAAACAAATATCCTTTTTATTAGTACAGAAGAAATTAAGAAATATTCACATTGAAATATTGACAGTGCAGTACAAATTAAGTGGCTTGGTTTGCCACTTGTCTCTGAGCTGCCCCCTTGTTTTTAGTGTCTGGTTGGGAAACCACACATTTCTGCCACATATAAAATACTTTTTATGTGCAAACACAAATCTATACATTCGTGATTCTCTTTCGAATTTTTAATTTCCAGGCGAGCGCCAGTACAGTGAATGCTTTTATTAGTAATAACTAGTAAAAGTGAAATTTATTGAAGAGTATAGCAAACTAAATTTGATGGTTTTTAATGGTGGTTAAAGAAGAGGTTGTACTGCAGTCTTTCTGTTGGAAGACTGGATTGCAGGCTATATAAACAGTTTCTGTGAGCACACTTTTACTTACTCATTAATTGCAACACTGTGTTAGGCTAGTTTCATTCACATTTAATGAGCCGGCTACTGAACTATTACTTTTCAATGGAAAGTACAGTCAATTTTTTATTAATTTGCCCTTGTTGTTTAGTCATACAGTATACATACAATAGATTGTATCTTAAAAATAGATTATTCATATTCAATAATTCACCCTTACACATAACAGATTATAGACTAATGATTTGCAGATGAAAACTAGGAATTTCTAATCGGAAAAGTGTGACTTTAAAACGGAAGAATGCACCAGTACCTACGTTGGCAGTTGAGAATGAAAGCTTTTTCCTAAATCGTGCGAACACTGCCTGTGATCACTAAAGGAAGTCCTTGCTTGGGTTCTGACTTGCTCTCTCTCTGCAGTCCTTTCTGCTGGGAACCTGGGTCCTCTCGGCGCTGGTGGACGTCCTGCTGGCTGAGGCTCTGTACCATGCCTTCCATCTGGGGGTGGAAGTCCTGCCGTCAGGACCGTGAGTCCTCACTTTTAACACCCTGTCCCAGTCTGTGCCGTGTCCTGGCCTGTCCCAGTCTGTACCGTGTCCTGGCCTGTCCCAGTCTGTACCGTGTCCTGGCCTGTCCCAGTCTGTACCGTGTCCTGGCCTGTCCCAGTCTGTACCGTGTCCTGGCCTGTCCCAGTCTGTACCGTGTCCTGGCCTGCACACTCACCCCACTCACATTATCCTAATATCACTTAACACTCCGAGTATGTGGCTCCCCAGTCCATCCATCCATCCATCCATCCGTGATCTATACCCGCTTGTCCTCAGCAGGGTCACAGGGGGTGCTGGAGCCTGTCCCAGCGTGCATTGGGCGAGAGGCAGGAATACACCCTGGACAGGCCGCCAATCTATCGCAGGGCACACACACCATTCACGCACACGCTCGTGCCTATGGGCAATTTAGAGTCTCCAATTAGCCTTACCTTCATGTCTTTGGACTGTGGGAGTAAACCGGAGTACCCAGAGGAAACCCACTGGCTCCCCGGTGTCCTGGTCAGATTCACAGTCCGGTCCTCTTACTGGGGGTGTGTAATTATAGGCTCAGATCAGTTGGCTAATTCGCTCGTGCGGATGCATAATTAAGCGATTAAATACGTACGTGCGCCATATAAAGTGCTACAAATACAGGAGGCCCAGTGCCTCTGCCGTGACCACGCAAGCGTTTCGGCGGTGGGCCGGATGGCTCGGGCGGGGGCTGCTGATTGGCGGGGGCGAGGCTCAGATGACGCCGCTGGCGAGGTTGCTTAGCGACCGCACGCTGCCCGTGCGCACGCTCTTGCGCCGGACGCTGCGCAGGTAATTCCTGTAGAGGATGACGCTGATGACGCGGTCCTGGAACTGCTTGGACACGATGTAGTAGAGGATGACGTCCAGCACCGTGCTCAGCGTCATCATGAAGGTGGTGAAGGCGGCCCAGGCGCTGTAGCCCCGCCCCTTGGCGCCCAGGAGCTGCGCCAGGAAGCAGACGTGGAAGGGCAGGAAGCAGAGCAGCACCTGCACGGTGAGCGCCACGATGATGCGCACGGACTTGCGCTTGACCTTGGGCTTGAGCCGCGAGGTGCGCCCGCGCGCCAGGCTGTGCACGATGACGGCGTAGCACACCACCATGATGCACATAGGCACCAGGAAGAAGCACGCCAGCCGCACGAAGTTCACCGGGTTGTTGTGCCGCAGGTACTCGATGTCGCGCGTCTTGGCGCAGGTGGTGAAGTTGGCGGCGCGGTCGGGGTCGTTGGCGGTGAAGAGGAGGGGCGCGGCGCTGCCCAGGCACATGACCCAGACGCCCACGCAGGACACGGCGGCCTTGCGCACGTTCTTCAGCTCCTTGCTGTGCCGCGGCTGCACGATGGCCACGTAGCGGTCGGCGCTGATCAGGGCGAACAGCCACAGCGCCATGCAGGGGTAGAAGACGGTCAGCGCGGCGCTGACGCGGCAGAACGCGTCGCCGAAGGGCCAGCGGTCCAGCCCATAGTACGCCATGCGGAAGGGCAGCAGCAGGATGAAGATCAGGTCCACCACGGCCACGTTGATCATGTAGATGGTGACCGAGTTCCGCTTCTTGGTGGTCATGCTGAAGACCCAGAGCGCGGTCAGGTTGACCACGATGCCGATGAAGAAGATGAAGCCGTAGAACACCAGGCCGGCCAGCCGGTACTCCCTCGGCACCAGCTCCTGGAACACTCCGCTGTCTGTCTGGTTCTGATCCGTTTCCATGGTAGCTGAAAAGTGGACAGTAATGGCACTGTGTAAGCTGACCATGAAAAACAAGACCAGGTCAAAACCTAGTATATGGCTGGACCTAACACACGTGATCTGGCCGACCAATGGTGTAACTTCATAACTCGGCCGACCAATGGTGTAACTTCATCATTCACTCAGTCACTCAGTCACAGACATTCGCATTTGTAGGGCTGGCCCCGCTGTTGCTGTCCAGCCAAAAACACACATACAGTGCACTGCTACTGTATATAATGTACACACCGAGAGGCAGGCAAGGTGGGACAGGAGAAAACGCAGCAAGCAATTTAGGCGTTAATGTTTCTCTGGTGGTACAAATTATAAACGAGCTTCAACAATCTCCCTGATACAATCAGCACTCTTAGTGCAAGACTGTGCGTTTATTCCACTGAGTGCTTCCCTTATTACAGGCTCTGCAGGATAGATGCATTTACATGAGTGTCACATCGTGTCACGTCAGATTTTTATTTTGTTAACTGCAGTGCTGTGCGGATCGGTACAGAATATACACATACACATGTCCATACTTTGCAGCTATCTATAGTTAAACTTCCTGTGGTTGCTTACTGTAAACCCTTGTATGAAAGATAGTGGTGGAAAGTCGTCCAAATACAGAAGTCCTCTTCAAGTGCATCGCATAGGACAGTTGCTGTGGGCCTTCGGAAAGCCCCTTTTAAACAATTGGCCTATCCGGACTCAGACAGGAAGCAGCTGTCCTCCAGTTATTCTCATGTCCTCTCAGTTCTGCTGTCTGCTTTTTTAGGTCTAACGTAATAACAATGCCAACTTGGTAGCATCTTGTCAAGTGCTTCGCGGGGTAAAATGTTTTTTCAGATACAGCTGTTTTCTTCTGACGGCTATAGGTTTCTCACCCTTAGCCATAGTGTTGACTGGTTAAAAAAAAAAAATTATAATGATTACAGGGCTTCCTCCCTGTTGTAAATTGATGAGGCCAAGATGTCTGAAGGAAGTGTCACTTACTTTAATTAAAAGTGAGGAACATGTTTTGCCTGTATATTTTGAGTAAAAGTAAAAAATGATCAGGATTTTTTTTAAAATGGCACTGATATTACAGAGTTTCAGTAAAACTGCGGTGAGTATGTGTGGGTCATTTCAGAATCTCCTACACAAGTTTCACAGAATCTGTCAGAATGTTTGGGTGTGAGAGCTGTCAACATTTCTGACCTTTCTATTAGTTTTCCGAATTAGTCAGTTTAATACCTTTACGTCGGTGTTTGTATTGTGGCTGTTTGGGGTGAAAATGGAAAGGGTGGGGGGGTGGGGTGTTGGTTTTTGGGGTGTACAGTGTGGGGTGGAAAGAGTGAAGTATCTTCCGTGATGAGTTTATGAATACCACCCTTACAGTTGAACAGTATGAATACCACCCTTACAGCTGTCGAGTAGGAAGCATCCTCTGTTGCATGTGGGTTCTGTGACCCCGACGGGAACTGTGATTAGAAATAGATTAAGGTGCCATCTCACTTCTATAAAACGCCTAGCAGTGACACATTTTGAAAGAGTCCTGTGTCCTGGGAGTTTATAGATATCGGATGTCATAGATATGAGCACAGTTTCAGAGGGACGGAGACCATGAGTGGCCTGTGGTTCTGTGAGAAGCGAGACACTTTCCATCTCTGGATGAGACTCACAGGAGCCCGACATGGCAGACAGTGTCATATCCAGGGAGCATTTATCGTTATGAGAGATGTTGTTCTAATCTTGAATGTATAGCGTAATGACTGCTCCATACAATGGGCTTAATTCCCTATCGAGAGGTTGCCATTTAAAGCTTGAATTGTTCTAAAAATTACATTTCAGTTTATACAACGTTGGACTTAATTTCTAAGAAAAGACCCAGTTATGGGTATATTATAACTTACAATCATAATATATATAGCTGGATATATTCTGAAACCATTCAAGTTAAGTCGTTTTTTTCCTTTCTTTTTTTGTACTACTGACGGGATTTTTTATAATTGAGGAAGCTTTAGTTAGAAAGTGAATCTATGCACAACATTTTAACCATAGAAGAAAATAAGATCTCAGCTGAGAAATGGAAGTAGAAGTGAAATTTAAAAGCTGAACTGACGAGATGATTGGAAATCTTATGATCACTTTACTGTTGTGTTGTCCTCTTAATTTTGTTTCTTTGGTTCAGTAAACATCATCTTTAGCAGGCAGTGAACACCCCTGATAGGGTTGCATGCAATCAGAAGTCCTTAACCCCCCCATCAAGGGTCAAATAACATGCAGTCACTTGCCAAAAATGTCCAGAACTGCCCAAGATATGATGCTGTGTGTGAGCAGTCTTAAATTGAAACATTATGTAGAGTCCATTATCTGGGTCGTACTGCATTGTCTCATAGTCCCCATCTTACAGGAAGCGGCGGCTCTGTCGAAAGAGAGCTGTGGTGGACGGCGTATCACGGCGATCTCCTGCGATCTCATCTTATCTGAACCGCGCGCGGTGTGTCGTTTTTGGAGGGAGGCCGGAGAGCCGATCTTACCTCCTGGCCGCGTGTCCCCTCGGACAACCGCTGTCTCATCGGGGTACTCCTGCGCCTCTCGCTCTGCAGGACGCGCGCTGTAGCCTCCGGCCGTCTCTCCAAACACCACGCTTTGTGTCTGGAGAGGAAGTGATGCGAGCTGTTATTTCGGGGGCAGGTTCCTTGCAGTTGTAGCCTGTGTGAAGCCCCTCCACTTCCTGTCTGCAGCCCCTCCACTTCCTGCCTGAGCTTCGTGCTCACGTCGACAGGTAGAAGAGAAGAAGAGAACAATTGCGTGCTCCCGCCATGGGAACGCGTACAGTGCGATGGTAGTGTGCGTTCATGCAAATTCATTCTCCCTTGTGGGGGGGTTGGGCCCAAGCAGATGGCAACGCTGGCCGTTTGATGCTGTTAGCGATTCCACCACAACAGGAAGGTGGGGTTGTATAGACAGGAAATAAAACTGTAGCTCTGCTCTTGGTGGTAGTTCCTAGCACATAAAAATGAATGTGAATAAGTATTTTTTGCTAGCCACACCAGCCTCTCAGGGCCAGGTTCTGCAGGGCGAGGCGCTTACCTGAAAGAGCGTCCTGTCTGCCAGAGGGAGGTGCACTGGTGGCACCGAGCAGTAGATCACATTTGATTGGCCGATGCTTCTGTGCGGAGCGACGTGAGACAGCAGAGAGCTATAAGGGATGTGCAGCCATGCGAACACAGCGGAGTTTCGGGCCTGTCACTCGAGAAAGATGAGCGCACTCTTTCCGACTATTTACAGACATTCAGTACCTACTTAATACACACCTGTTAAAGCTAGCAGACATTCAGTACCTACTTTATACACACCTGTTAAAGCTAGCTATCAATGGTCCCGTTGACTCTTCATGAATTCACGTATGAATAGAAGTACATTTTGAATAATCTGGGTTTTGTAAATTTTTTTTTTTTTTTTAACATAGCTGCTAACTTGCTAACCTAGCGCACGTCTGAGCCTGTAGACTTGCAGACCCGCCCTGTGTGGATGTGTAGTAGCTTACTGAATTGGAGTGATCATGCGCACACATCCTGTGGGACAGTGATATTTCAGTGCTCTTACTGCCCCTTCCTCATTTCCTCAGTGCTGATGCTCACTATTCTCTCCGTTATTTAATAAACTTTCATCTAAATTTTACTCATTATAATATTTAAGAAATTTACGTGTCCTCTCTCTCCCATTTCCCTTACTCTCTGTCCCCCTCTCTGTTTCCATCTCCCTGTCTTTCTCTGTCTGTCTCTCTCCCACTCTCCCCTCTCTTTCTTTCCCACACTCCTCTATTTCTCTCTTCCACTCTCTCGCCCCTTTTTCTTCCTCCCTCTTTCCGTCTCTTTCTTGTTTCTTTGTCCCTGTTAGGCTCATCAGTCTGAGAAGAGGAAGAGTTCAGGCGTTCACATAAAAAAAACTCACTTCTCATTTTGTTTCATCAAATTTATATTTCACTTCCCCATTCAGAGAAATGAGCCTGAATGTGAGAAAATGGGCCCTGGAAGACCCAACCCCCGCATTCACGCAGCGAGCAACTCGCTTGACCAGTTCCCAGAAGCCCATTCATTCTCTATGTAGCCGAGCAACGTCCAGCAACTCGAGCAACTGGGCATCTGAGCAACCAAAGTTGCCTGAAGAATGTTGCCCACAGTTCAAATTTTCAAGGGCATTGCCCGTCAGCAGCCAATCAGAGTTTTGGGCTTCCGATTTCTCCAACGGATATGATACCATTTCGTGAATTATGGTTCCGCTCAGTGAAAAAATGGACAAACAACTTATCATTATGGTACAATCACACCCGGTGTTATACAGCTAGCTAGCTAGTGAGAGAGAGATATTGAGAGGTTGCTAGCCAGCTTGTGAGAGGGATAGAGAGATTGCTAGCTAGGTGGCTAACAAGTGAGAGAGATATATGGCTAATGACATAGCAGTAACAAATTTTTATCGGTGTCCTGACATAACTACAGAAACAAAAGGAGATGGTATGTGGCTGTATGGCAAATATACGTCTTTGATGCCATTATTTATTTTCAATAATATGTCGTTACACAAAGAGGATACAACGGGAAGCTCCTGCCCCTCCCTCAGCCTAGTAACCTTGAGCAACCCATCAACCCACCCGCTTGCTGTATGAACGCACAGTAACAGTGCCTTAACAAATACCAGACACCAGACCATGGGACCCATCCACACACTGGAACAGAGCCTTAACAGACACCAGACCATGGGGCCCATCCACACACTGGAACAGAGCCTTAATAGATACCAGATAGTGGGGCCCATCCACACACTGGAACAGAGCCTAAACAGATGCCAGGCCATGGGGCCCATCCACACACTGGAACAGTGCCTTAATTGATACCATAACATGGGACCCATCCATGCACTGGAACAGAGCCTTAACAGATACCAGACCATGGGGCCCATCCATGCACTGGAACAGTGCCTTAACAGATAGTAGACTGTAGGGCCTCTCTCTAATGAGCTATTCTGCTTTAATCCTAAATGTCATTGTTAAATGTCAAATGTTTCCTTAAACCTTTTTTTAAACCTACTTTACTCACTCTACAGTGTTATGCTGAATTGCGTAACATATTGCACAATTCTTTGCATGACATTTAGAATGACCAGTTGGGAAGAAAAGGACTTGTTCTATAATATTAGCCAGAGCTTCTGCTCCTGCAAAAGTGCCCTTCTGCTCCCAGTGTAGTTTCTTCATAATCACCTGTCAAAGCAGCAGGAAACACTGGCTTGTCTATCCTGTGGTCTTGTATTACCTCTGCTGACCTCTACTGGTCAATGAATGTACTGCTGTCAGAGTTTAATGAATTAAGAAATACATCTGAAGCACTTTTATAAAGTGCAGTACAGTAATTTTGGAGTATGAATAGTTCACTTAATAAATATACAGATTTCTTAAATATTTACCTGATTTAATTTCAACTGTACACTATTGCTTTTTTAATCACTGTCTGGTTTAGTTTGTTGATGGATCTTCCTCTAAACTGAACACCAGCTTCACGCGGCTAGTCTTGTTAATACAGTAGATCCCTCCTTGGGATACAAACACAACTGTCAAATTTGTCCAGAGCTTGATCCTGAAAAATTGACCCAGAATCCTTTGCGGATTTGTTTATACATAGCATAATTTCCATCAGTTGAGGAGACCTGGTTTAATTGATCCTGGTCGAGTTAGGGTTAAGATTAGGTAGAAAGCACCTGTAATGTTTTAAGTACCCACTCATGGGTGCTGGGCAGTGAGTGGAAGAATCTCTAGTTCACAGTTTGCTAGACTGGTTTACCATTTACTAGACTGCTTTACTATATACTAGACTGGTTTACCATTTACTAGACTGGTTTACCATTTACTAGACCTGTTTACCATTTACTAGACTGGTTTACCATTTACTAGACCGGTTAACCATTTACTAGACTGGGTTACCATTTACTAGAGTGGTTTACTGTTGACTGGACTAGTTTACCATTTACTAGACTGGTTTACCATGTACTTGACTGGTTTGCCATTTACTAGACTAATGTACTGTTTACTAGACTGGTTTGTCATTTACTAGACTAATGTTCTGTTTACTGGACTGGTTTAACATTTACTAGACACAAGACTTAGTATGAGACATAGGATTGCACAACACTTTTCTTTTTGTGTAATGTGACCAGACATGGTACATAACTGCTATAGCATTTCATGTAGCAGAATCTTGTCAGTAGATGGCAGTATGGAGTTAAAATATTGACAAAGACACTTTTCAAACCTATCAGAAGTGGCTAACTTTTTAATGGTTTATGTCATGCCTGGTTTTTGAATATTGTCAACATTACCATATAAAACTATCATATCGTGCATATTCATACTATTGTCTTATATACACATACTGTAGGCTTCTACTAACTGATTTCAAACTTTAAATGGTATTTAATCTTTACACTCAATGCATTCAAACTTTTAATCTAGTCTTTATTATATGCTGATGGGATCATGTTTGGGTATGGTGTATATTCAGTTCAAAGTTTGTCCTGAACTTTTGCTTCAAAGTAAATGGAAGGGTTACTTTTTCTTCAAAGACTGTTTCGCAAGTTTGTCTAGTGATCACTGATCTCACTGAATGCTGATTGCAAAATAAAAAAATAATAATTCTTGCTTTTAACCATTAAACATTAAAAGCAAATATTGAATGAATTGCCACCTATGTGCTGTTCTGCATTATTTCACTCAGTTGCTAATATATTTGTGCATTCCCAACAAGTAAGACCAAGCAGCTGTATCAAAATAATATTATTATCAAAACAATAATGCTATTGCAGTAAACCACAGTTTGGAAACTCAAACTTCCACTGTACTTGCATCATGCCCACTTGTGTAATACTTCTCCCTTCTCTATGCAAGCACTATGCACGGTTTCAAACATTTTTTTTGTGGTGAGGTTGAATTTGAGGGCTCAGCATAAACATTTGATGTGGGGATCGAGTGAGAAAATGTCTGAATGTAAGCAGAGAAAGTTGGTCTGTAGCGTGAAGACGTCAAGATGGCCGCCTTCCGAGTGAGTCCACTACAGGGCAGGATTGTGACTTTAACATTCAGTCTCTGAGTTTGGCTCAGAATCTCCTGGGGTTCAGGGTTCACCCTCCTGGGGTTCAGGGTTCACCCTCTTGGGGTTCAGGGTTCACCCTCCTGGGGTTCAGGGTTCACCCTCCTGGGGTTCAGGGTTCACCCTGCTAGGGTTCAGGGTTCACCTTCCTGTGGTTCAGGGTTCACCCTCCTGGGGTTCAGGGTTCACCGTCATGTCTCCCGACCCAAACTATAGCAGAGGTGGGTGTTTGTCTCCCTGAAGAACCAGCGTCCCCACAGGCTAGTTTTCCGTCCATTACCCAGGCTAGTTAGGTACTTATCCGAACACGCCCCCCCCCCCCAGTCCACCCCTCTGACGGCTTTTCCCAGCTCAGAATGAGGCTGTGGTGGTACTTTAATCACATCTTCTTATTTCTGTGAATTATGCTTTTTAACAGCCAGTAATGATCAGATAACGGCTGCACTGTTTTCCCCTGCTCCTCCTCAAACTCTCTTTCTAAACAAAAAACTGGCCATATCTCCAGACAAAATGTAAAAACACAAACGCTTCTGGGAGCTTCTCGCAAACGGGCTGTGGTTTCGCAAGCGGCCTTTTGCCATGTGTGCGCTTTCCCAAACTTCAGTTACACAACGGCACCTTCCACCACGAAGTGGGCCGTGTGCTGGCAGCCCTTCAGTCGAAAATGAGGGCGTGAGAGAGTATTTGTGTTGTTCATTACAGCACTCCTGTTCCTGGAAATTGAGTTCAGTTCAGTGTGTTGTAAATGGACCCCGTTCATGTAGGCAGCCTCATAAACGGCTGGTAGTGCAGCGTACGGCAGCTCGAGGGCAGACGTGCCAGAGCTGTGCCACCACTTTAAAGGATAAAGTGTTTGCCCTTGCCCGTCTGGCTGTGGCACGGTGGCACCAGCACTGTGGTTAATGCTGGGACACACCTGGCTTACCTGTGCCCAGGTGTGTGGAATCCCTGAAACTCCATTAAGAGCAGGCTGTCGCCATGACAGCAGAGCTCAAGCAGGAAGGACACAGTGCAGATCATATCCCTGCGTTGGAGTCAGTGTGACGTTCCCACGGAAACTTGCATATTTTACTGTGGAAATATCCTGCACGTGTACTTTTGATTTTATGTATATATATATGTGTGTGTGTGTGTGTGTGTATGTGTGTAAGTCAAGTGTTCCAATATATTGAACATCAACTATAAAAATACAAATTTCAAATCGCTGCCATATATAAAATAATTTTAAAACAAAAATAAAATATAAATTTTATTTAACAGTGGGGATGCAAAGATTTTGGTAGTGACCCATGAAATGTATTCCATTTTATATACACCCTTTCTTGAATTAACACCTGGGATTTACAACATCAGTGTTAAATATGCATAGCCTGATCAAGTTAGCTACAAAATCAAGTCGATATTGAAATTATTGTAAAAACAATCTCTGTAACATGGTACAGTGATTAGAAATTCACAGTGTAGGGTCATACTGTATTTTGCTGTGTTTTTGTCTTGCAAAATTTGATACAAAACTATTTTGTCTCTTGCCAACAAATAATTGGTCATCCCATTCTGTCAGAGAGTTTTTAACCTGATTTGGCTTTGTAAATGTGCCATTACCTGCAATTGTATATGAATGAATCATGTTGAACATCGCATCATAAAACACACAAAATTTAAGTTCCTATAACACATTAGCTTCATATTTATTAAGGAAAGGAAATTTATTTAGTCCTTATTAACAAAAACATTCTCAGTGATATCTGCTCCAAGTCCCAATGCAATAAACATATTTACAAACATGTACATGTTGAGATTTTTCTCATATTTAAAATACCCAGTTCTTATAACTTTGTCCATCGTTCAGGACAAAGAATAGTATTTTGTAAGCAAAAAAACTATGACACCGAGTTCAACAGAATTAGAGAAATGTGGGGCTCGTTTGTGTTTCAGTGAAGTACCGCTGATCATGGTTTTGAGTGAGTACAGACCGTCTGTGAGTGCAGACCGTCTGAGTACAGACCGTCTGTGAGTGTAGTCCGTCTGTGAGTGCAGACCGTCTGTGAGTGTAGTCCGTCTGTGAGTGCAGACCGTCTGAGTACAGACTGTTTGTGAGTACAGACCGTCTGTGAGTGCAGACCGTCTGAGTACAGACCGTCTGTGAGTGTAGTCCGTCTGTGAGTGCAGACCGTCTGAGTACAGACTGTTTGTGAGTACAGACCGTCTGTGAGTACAGACCGTCTGAGTACAGACCGTCTGTGAGTGTAGTCCGTCTGAGTACAGACTGTCTGTGAGTGTAGTCCGTCTGTGAGTGCAGACCATCTGAGTACAGACTGTTTGTGAGTACAGACCGTCTGTGAGTGCAGACCGTCTGAGTACAGACCGTCTGTAACCGTCTGTGAGTACAGACCGTCTGTCAGTACTCACTGTGAGTACAGACCGTCTGTGAGTGCAGACTGTCTGTGAGTACAGACCGTCTGAGTACAGACCGCCTGTGAGTGCAGACTGTCTGTGAGTACAGACTAGCTCTGTGAGTACAGTCTGTCTGTGAGTGCAGACTAGCTCTGTGAGTGCAGACTGTCTGTGAGTACAGACTAGCTCTGTGAGTGCAGACCGTCTGTGGCAGTCTGTGAGTGCAGACCGCCTGTGAGTACAGACTAGCTCTGTGAGTGCAGACTGCCTGTGAGTACAGACTAGCTCTGTGAGTGCAGACCGTCTGTGGCAGTCTGTGAGTGCAGACCGCCTGTGAGTACAGACTAGCTCTGTGAGTGCAGACCGCCTGTGAGTACAGACTAGCTCTGTGAGTGCAGACCGCCTGTGAGTACAGACTAGCTCTGTGAGTGCAGACCGCCTGTGAGTACAGACTAGCTCTGTGAGTGCAGACCGTCTGTGGCAGTCTGTGAGTGCAGACCGCCTGTGAGTACAGACTAGCTCTGTGAGTGCAGACTGCCTGTGAGTACAGACTAGCTCTGTGAGTGCAGACCGTCTCTTTAGCTGGGGCGCTAACTCCGGGTCAGAGCTGTTTTTACGCTATGTCAGCCAGATGACTTCCTGTTTAACGGTTGGTGTTTCCTGTCCCATTATCTGCCACATCATTGGCAGGATGTGAATGAAGGTGAATCCTGTGCTAAGCGCTCAGTTACGAGCTGTGTGGTGCTGGCCCGGGGGACCCCTCTGGGCATGACGCTCAGACCGCAGTCTGGGCATGACGTTCAGGCTGTGGTCAGTGCTGGGCCCAGAGGCATGGTGTTAAGGCCGCAGTCTGGGCATGACGTTCAGGCTATGGTCAGTGCTGGGCCCGGGGGCATGGTGTTCAGACCGCAGTCTGGGCATGGTGTTCAGGTTGCAGTCAGTGTTGGGCCTGGGGGCGTGGTGTTCAGGCCGCAGTCTGGGCATGGTGTTCAGGCCATGTTCTGTGCTGGGCCCGGGGGGCGTGGTGTTCAAGCCGCAGTCTGGGCATGGTGTTCAGGCCATGTCCAGTGCTGGGCCCCGGGGGCATGGTGTTCAGGCCACAGTCTGGGCATGGTGTTCAGGCCATGTCCAGTGTTGGGCCCGGGGAGCATGGTGTTCAGGTCATGTTCGGTGTTGGGCCCGGGGGCTGGTCAGGTGGATCTTGTGCGCGTCGAGGTCCTTGGAGGAGCCCTCGGGTGAAGTCCGGATCGCGCTGGACAGGGACGTGCTGACCTGCCTCTTCATCATCTTCATGATCTTCCTCTTGTAGCCCTTGCAGGCGAAGAAGTAAATGAAGGGGTCGAGGCAGCTGTTGAGGTTCATCAGGCAGACGGTGGCGTGCAGGGACACCTGGAAGACGTGCAGCTCGGCGCAGTCAGGCGTATAGCGCAGCTTCCTGACCATGTACTGCAGGATGTTGATGTGGTAGGGGCTGAAGCACACCACGAACACCAGGATCACGCCGCAGATCACCCCGATCGCCTTCTTGTTCCGCCCCGACTTCTCCGTCAGCTGGTTCCGCTTGGCCGCGAAGTGCAGCTTCCAGCACAGCACCGAGTAGCAGGTGAGGATGGTCATCACGGGAATCCCGTAGCCCAGGAGCACGGCCCCGATCAGCATGACCGGCAGGTTGTCCACCTTCTCGAAGTTGGGGTACTCCATGCAGGTGACGTAGCCGCCCGGCTCGTGGTTGGTCATGGGCATGGTGAGGAGGGGCAGGGTTTGGGCCAGCACCAGCAGCCACACCGCCACGCAGATGTAGCGCACGTTGTGCACCTTGCGGAAGCGCCCGTAGCGGCCCGGCAGCACCACGGTGATGAAGCGGTCCACGCTGAGGCAGGTCATGAAGTTCACGCCGGCGTAGGTGTTGATGTAGAACATGAGGCTGGTGGCCCGGCACAGGGCCTCGCCCATGTCCCAGTGGAACCCGCGCGCGTAGTACACGATGCGCAGCGGCAGGGACAGCGTGTACAGGATGTCCGACACCACCAGGTGGGTGGAGTAGAGCGTGGTGGAGTTCATCTTCTTGCGGTTGGGCCGGATGACGTGCAGGGCCAGGCCGTTGCCCAGGAGCCCCACGGTGAAGACCACGGCGTAGAGCAGGGGCATGAGCACGCGGGCCGTGCCGCGGTGGTCGTACAGGTTGGTGCACGTGGCGTTGCTGACGTTTCCCTGCTCCATCTCTGTGCTGCTGGGCTGCGTGGAGCCTGGACACTGCGTAGGAAGAAGAGAAAGTACTCTTACTGACCTCATTTACTTTCACATCTTAAATCTCAGGCCTTCAGCTGAGGCTCTGAACCAGAGTGTCTAACGATGAGTGCGAACGAGGGGAGGCCCTGCGTTTGTAAAATAACGCTCTGCCGCTCTGTCGCTGGCCACGTCCGCAGTCTCGCGTAAGCTCTTTGTATTATTTCTTCATTTCATGGAGCGCTAGCTAGCTGGGTGGGTGCACACACTGAGCTTCACTGGCCTTCATCCACAGCACACACACAGCAGGTCTCCAGTTCCATACATACACGCGTTTACGTCATATCGCACTCCTACAGTTAACCACAGCACCAAAATACGCACACGCGTGCGCGCGCACACACACACACACACACACACACTCACACTGTAATTACTCCATGTTACAACATTATTATGTTCAGCTGTTTGGTTTGTGTGTTTTATAGTTTAAATTAAATTAACTTATGGGCATTAGTATGGGGTTGGTCCACCCTTTGCTGCTGTAACAGTCTCCACTCTTCTGGGGAGACTTTATATTAGATGTTGGAGCATTGCTGCAGGGATTTGCTTCCATTCCACCTGAAGAGCATTAGTGAGGGCAGGCACTGATTGGGTAATTAGGCCTGGCCCTCCTTTGGCTTTCCAATTGGCCCCAAAGGTGTTGGATAGGGTTGAGGTCAGGGCTCTATGCAGGCCAGTCAAGTTCTTCTACTCTGCTCTCGACAAAACCATTTCTCTATGGGCCTCGCTGAGTGCCAGGGGGCATTGTCATGCTGAAACAGGAAAAGGCCTTCCCCAAACTGTTAGGGAAGCACAGAATCATGTAAAATATGATTGTATGCTGTAGCATTAAGATTTTCCTTCACTGGAACTAACGGGTCTCGCCCAAACTATGAAAAACAGCCCCAGACCAAGGGGGCTTATTTTTAACTAATGTCTCTTGTCTGACGTCTGTACGTCTGTGTTTAACAGATGCTCTGATCCAGAGTAACTTACACACTGTTCTGCTTTATGTAAATTCAGTCCGTTTATAGCGACTGAAAGGATCCAGGTGACCTACCGCATTTGAGTTTCAACGGCAACACCGCAGCTGTGAATCAAACTCTACGGGCCCCCCTTCCCTAAGCATTGCACTGCGCTGCGACCCCTGACCTCCTGGAGCCAGCCTATCGGCTCCCTGGGAAGCAGCTTCGTGGTCTGAATGGAAGTTCAGTCGTATTTCCTTTCTCGTGCGTTTATTTTTTAATGCACGGTCTGACGCAGAGGCAGCTGCCAGACGGGGAAAGGGAGAGATGACTGCAGCAATCCTCTGCTGTTTCCACACTTCCTCTTTTCTGTGTGAAAACAGGTCTTTAGTGCTCAAACTGGCACACAGCGCTCTCTACAAACATGCAGAATCTCTTCAGCGTCAGCCTGTTAATCAAATTCACCACAAGCCGTTAGTACACTGCGTCCTGTCCGCATTTCAGTGGTCTAGTAGTAAACATGAATGTCGATATACTTTGTGAAAGGTGTAAGTTTTAAAAAAAACATTTTTTAGAAGCCCCAAACCCAGTGTATTTGTAATATTAAAACAGTTTCATCAACAAAATTGTATTTTTTTTATATAGTACTTTTATTGTACCAAGCATTTGCAAACAGGCCTATATTTATGTTAAAGAAGTGTATAGGTCATTTGTATATGGTAAATGGACTGCATTTATATAGCGCTTTTATCCAAAGCGCTTTACAATTGATGCCTCTCATTCGCCAGAGCAGTTAGGGGTCAGGTGCCTTGCTCAAGGACACTTCGACACGCCCAGGGCGTGTAAATACATTACATTTATTTGGCAGACAGTTTTATCCAAAGCGACGTAAAATCAGTGCATACCGAAGGGCATTGGAACAGCTACTAAACACAGGTCCGATAAGGTACAGTGCTCGTTATGTACAGTTATTCATAGCCATGAATGCATTAAGTCCAGTTCACTCGGTCAGGATGGGCCAAGTCAGAGAATTATGTTAAGTCAAACTAGGAGGCATGACAACGAGCTACAACATCAAGATAACGATACAAGTGCAATATAAGTCACAGTTGATCTCGGTTGGAAATTAATTAATTTCAGCACGTACTGAACCGTATTTTAATTTTCATGCCACATGACTGTCTGGATGCTTCAATGAATAAAATCACTGCATAAGCTGTAAACCACTTATGTTTTTATTTCTGAAAGCTAAGGAGACAATTTGCTAAATAATTCAACTGCATCTAGGTCACAGTCAGCGACAGAAATACAGGTGAATGTGCCTACGTGTGCGCATGAATCCATTCCAGGAATAGTATACAACCTGGTAGACCACAGAGTAGCACTGTCGCGCATGACCAAAGAACACTTTTACTTGCGAAGAAAAACCCCCAGTAAACCAGTCCAAAGGCTCAAGAACATGCTCTAGGGATGTAGGCCACGATGCGTCAAAGACTAAAATAAAGAGAAAACTACTGCAAGATGCAAACCTCTGATAAGCCTGAAAGAACAGAATGGCCCGGGTAGGGTGTGCTAAAAAGTACACTTATGAAAACTGTAGAATTCTTTAACAATACCTGTCAATTATTATTAAAGCTGCCAGTCTGCACTTTAAACTCATATTCATTGTTTCATTTCAAATCCAATGTTCTGGAGCTAAAGCAACAAAAATTGTATCACTATCTACATTATTATTTTTGCTGTAACTTACTGAATTTGCAGTATGGTACAGCACTTTGAGCATGGAAAAAGCTATTTAAAATGAGTGTTAATAATAATAATAATAATAATAATAATAATAATAATAATAATAATCTGTCTGCACAATATAATCTGTTACGTAAATGGACTATGGTAAATGGACTGCATTTATATAGCGCTTTTATCCAAAGCGCTTTACAATTGATGCCTCGCATTCACCAGAGCAATTAGGGGTTAGGTGTCTTGCTCAGGGACATTTCGACATGCCCAGGGTGGGGGATCGAGCTGGCAACCCTCCGACTGCCATACAACTGGTCTTGCCTCCTGAGCTATGTCGCCCCATATTAAGGTTTTCTAGCGGTTAAAAAAAAAAAGATATATGCAGCAAATTGAACAAGAGAAATCCAGAAACAATCCAGATCTGTCATCAGTGATGGTTTATCTGGTAAAACTGGTCATTATTACAGAGGTGTGTAACTGCCCACAGTAGATAATTGTGTACAGAATGGTGTCAGTCACCTGTGAACTGGCTGATACTCCCAGCCGTTCCACTGTGGTGCGGTCCAGTTTGTGTGTTCCCCTCCGCCACATTCCCGCCCTCAGTGGCCCGGTGGAGTCTGTGACCCGTGGACTTACCGAAAGCAAAGCGGTTCTGTCTCCGTCTCCTTGTCGCCCGTGCTCGCGGCGCTGACGGTCTCTCGCAAAAAAATCCAGAGGCGACCACGTTGCGTCTTCGTGCTGCGCGCGTGGCGAAATGGAGAAGTCCTTCCTCTGCAGGAAAAGAAGTACAGCCTGAGGTCACTTCCTGCTCTGCGGTCCCTGCCCTCGTGTCTCCTGGGCTGTGCCTCGGAGTTCGCCCCTCCACCGTGACGCAAATCGAAACCGTCCCCGACCGCGCAGATGCGTGCGTCCCTCCCCCCTCCCACCAAATCTGCTGTCAGGTGTTCTTCGTCCGTTTGTGATGGTTACAGAAAATAAAAAAAACAAGAAAAAAATCCAAGTTGCGCCTTTCGTTTCCAGGGGCCCTAGTGGCTGCTACAGAGTCGGGGGGCTTCCTGTTTCAGCGAAGGGAGCTACGTGGACGAGGCTCCTTCGTCCAAGGGGCCCCAAACACTTTATCGAGTTGTACAAGTTCATGTCCTCCCTCGTTTTATTTGCTATATGGCTGACGGCTCCATCTTTCTGAGCTTGGCTGCCGTAGACATCCGGCAATGTGTATCTGTGCATCTCCGTTTCATGCTAGCATCAATTTGTCATCTAGGGGGAAAAACATTTGCTTAGCCCACAGTATAATCTAGATATACTGTGTTTGTATGTCTGTGTGTACGTAACTGTGTATAGGCCTATATGCTTGTGTGTGCTTGTGTCTGTCTATGCAGTATATTTATGTTTGCATGTATATGTTGTGTGTAGGTGTAAGTCTAGATTTGCATTTTTCCATGAACAGCTTAATTCCCAAGAACGTGTGTAAACATGTTTTTTGTCTTTAGGGTGACCTGCTCAGTTTCTTGATATTACATTGCAGGCATTTAACAGACACTCTTACTGTATGGAGAAACATACAACTTTTGGCATTTTTACATGGTACAGGGTTCACTCTTATCAAACAACGTATACAGCTGCTTGTGTCTCCTTGCTGTGCTCTGTCTCTCTTACAGCCTGGCCCCGGTCTGTGTCCTGTTTGTGTCTCTGACGGTCTGTGTCCTGTTTGTGTCTCTGACGGTCTGTGTCCTGTTTGTGTCTCTGACTGTCTGTGTCCTGTTTGTGTCTCTGACGGTCTGTGTCCTGTTTGTGTCTCTGACTGTCTGTGCCCTGTTTGTGTCTCTGACGGTCTGTGCCCTGTTTGTGTCTGTGACGGTCTGTGCCCTGTTCGTGTCTCTGACGGTCTGTGCCCTGTTTGTGTCTGTGACGGTCTGTGCCCTGTTTGTGTCTCTGACGGTCTGTGCCCTGTTCGTGTCTCTGACGGTCTGTGCCCTGTTCGTGTCTCTGACGGTCTGTGCCCTGTTTGTGTCTGTGACGGTCTGTGCCCTGTTTGTGTCTGTGACGGTCTGTGCCCTGTTTGTGTCTCTGACGGTCTGTGCCCTGTTCGTGTCTCTGACGGTCTGTGCCCTGTTTGTGTCTCTGACGGTCTTGTCTCTGTGCTCTGTCCTCGTTGCAGCCTGGCCCCGGTCTTCGCCCTGTTCGTGCCTTTCTACCGCACCATTCCGCGCGTGCCGGTCACGCAAGTGCTCGGCCATTTCTCCCTCACCAACAAGTCCTTGGTCTACATGGTGGGCCTGCAGGTGAGTGAAGCTCAGGTACACGTCCCTCTCCCCCTGAGTCTCGCAGGTCCAGCGCTAAAGGCGGGGAAGGTCACCGTGGAAACGGGACAGTCTGGCTCGCCCTCGCAACGCTCCAGCCAGAGCCGTTCATATGGAAACGTATGATCTTCGGGCTACCGTGCAGTGCTCTGTGTGAATTGTCCTCTAAACTAAAAATGTCTACATAAAATGTATCATTGTTATGTACTGAATCATTTCTAACGTAATAACCTAACCTTTTGCTTTGAACTCATTGACTGCTTCCACATCAATCTGAAAGTGCAGTTCATTTGTTTAAAAAAAAAAAAAAAAAAAAGGATAACTGTGTAACAATTAACAGAGATAATTTCCTTTCATTTAGAAATTTTCCTTGTAAGTGCCAGTGAAGTGGTGTGCCCAGCTTGACTTTCAATTTTGCTAATTTTATATCCATTGCAAGCAGCAGTCAGGTCTGGGTAATTGATTCTTTATTGTAAAGTAAATCAGTGCTGTTTTCTCAAATGGTGGTTCTGCATTTTTCCCAGAAGTACTTTTCCCTGGCTAGCCTACGCAGTGCAGACAGACCAGGACGGAACAGGAAGTAGTTTTCTAGTATTTCCTGAAGTCCTGTAGCATTTTAGTCTCTCAGCATTTCTACGGTCCTGTAGCATTTTGTGTCCGTTGTCCGAGAGGTAACTCAAAGGTTAAAATGAGTGGCACTCAAAAACAGGAATAGGGCAGCAGCCATCCCCCCGTCTGATTTGTTCGGTTTCCTTTGTGAGAGGTGCCAATTGGCACTCCGTGTTTCTCTTCCTGTTTTGTGTATTGCTCTGCATCAGCATCTTAAGGTGTGGCTGTCTCTCTGCCGTCGCCCTCATCAGGTTTTGTGTGTGTGTTGAAGTTGTGGACGAGGTGTCGCGCGCCGATGTGTCAGCGCTCCTGTCTGTGGCGGCAGAACGCTCATACCTCTCGTGAGGCTTGTGAAACGTTCTTGAGAAACCCCAGCAGTACCGAGAACTCCGAGACTCTTGCGACAGTGAGACTGCTGAGGATCTCTTGTTGACTGCTTAAAGACGTTCGCCGACCCAACAGAAGGTTTGTGGTTGAAAACATGCGAGAGATGAAAGTTTCAAAAGTGCCTGGTGGCTTTAGGTTTTGATGAGGTGGGCCCACTCACAAAGACGTTTTGTTGGGACATTTGTGGTGGAGACCAAGCTGTTGTCTCTGTTTCCACCAAGGGCTTAAGTAGGCAGTATACTTTGTAAGAAGTAGAACTTTTTGAGCAAAAAGACGCTATGAGAACAACTGAAGAACAAAAGCACGCGTTGTTGTGTGTTCTCATGGTGCAGTGTGCGACGGCCTCCAGGGAGAACTTTTAGAAAATGTCCTTCTTTTTCTCCAGCCTCCCCCTCTCAGCTATTGGTCCAAATATCGCATAGTTGGTTACGTCACGGTTGAGAGTTCAGAGGGCAAACTTCACATGCTGATGTACAGAGAGTCAATGCCAATCTCTCTTCTGTAGAGATGGGAATTCTGTGAGTTCCCGCATGTTTGATGAATGCTGATACTCGTTTCAGCAAGTCATCAAAACGCCGAGCACACATTCGGAAATTAGACCCCCGGTCTGAACTCCGCATTTGCTGAATGTACAGACAAAACTCTCCATTCTCTGTGCTACTGTGATTTAGAGGGCGAACGTACCATCTCCTTCGCCTTTTTTTCTTCTTTTGCATAGCTAGATAAACTAAAGCCACTTTAAACACTTTAAACTTTTTGTTTTGTGTTGTGATCTTGCGTAGCCCTTCTCTTTATACATCCATGGCGTAGCCGCGAGACGGAGGTCTGGGCGAGATTCCAGCCACGGTTAATAGCTGCCTCGTAATTATTCACGCCCCAGCGGCGTGGAGTGACTTTAAACGGTGCGGTGTTCTCACGGAGTATACCGACAACAGTGTTCGTGGACATGTTCGCCGGTGGTTCTCAGTCCTGCAGTTCTTTCTTCTTACTGAGTATACTGCCAGCTTTAGTGTAAGGCTTTGAAGATAGTTGGGTCAGGTTTCGAAGTTCACTGCACCGCATCCTGTGCCTCTACGCTTTTGTTTTGTTTCTTTTCTGAATTGTAACCATGACATTAAATCTCTTCCTCCAAGTGAACTAGAAAATAGTGTGGGCAGGAAATGGAAGTAGTGTTGAGGCAGCAAAGGGGACGCAAGCTACACACGCACACACACTCCCCCACACACACGCACACACACTCACACACTCACACACACACGCACACACACTCCCCCACACACACGCACACACACTCACACTCACACACACACACACACACACACTCCCACACACACACGCACACACACTCACACACAAACACACACTCACACTCACTCACACACACACACACACACACACACACACACTCTCTTGCACATGCACACAAACACCTTTCACAGACTCTTTTAGAAATAGCTTTGGCAGACGGAACTCCTTATTTTGATACTGGCCGGTGCATACGCCAGAGCGCTCGGCTATAAGCCTGTTTGACTGCGGTTCATACAGTGGGTCGATGTGGGGAGTGGTGGATTCACAAGTTAACCGGCTCACTCAGTTCTCTTTCCTTCGGTTCCGTGTTTAAAAACCGACGTGGACTACTGCAGCTGTCCCTGCTTCTTCCCCGGTGTCCAGCAGACGTTTTATTTCTGTGAAAATTTGAATCACTCAGCAGACGGTTTTGAATTCTATCTCGCTGTGGTTTTGCAGTCTGTATGACGCTGGCACAGGGGTGTGCCGCATTACAAGCTTAGAGCAGTACACCGGTGTGAAACAGTACACCACGTGTGTGTGTTATTTGTACTCAACAGTACCGTGGTACAGGTTTTATCATAATGCTCGTTTTGGCTCCACATGCGCCAGCGTCCCATCTGGTATCGGTGGTTTTCAGATGTCTCATGTTTGATATTTTCAACTTCTTCTTTCTTCCGACCGCAGTTTCCATTGCAACGGGGCAGAACACGGCAGTGGAATGTACATACTAATTTTATTGTGTTTTTATTCATTTATTTCAGCTTTGTTTAATAAGAGAAACGCATTTATTCACAGAAGTCGCAGGCACATAACAAGCCTATAAAATCATTCATTTGAATCCTTGATGAAGAACTCTCAGGATACTTCAACTAAAACCCTCTGTTCTTATTTTTAATTTCTCTTCACAAAGTGATCCCAAAAGTTTTTTTTTTTGTTTTTTTTTTCCTGCGGATTTTGTGGACAGGTCAGCTAAAGGTGGAATGGCCCCTAGCTAAGGGCAACCCTGAGGGTTGTGTTGCCAGAGTGTGTTGTCATGGTAACCAGGGCCTTTGCTGTGTTTACTAGCGAACTAGCCAAGCTCCACCTGCTGCACATGGACGAGCCTGAGGTCTTGGATCCAGTCAGTTGGCGATTGTGCCGGCCAGGTAAGGGCGGGGCTCAGTCAGTTAGGGATCCTTGTTCATCGCGGTCTCTTTGATTCCTGACTGAGGCAGTTTCTGGGTGCTTCAGTGCACCACCATCTTTGTGTGGCCCGCTGACACTGCACGCAAAAGTCGTCCAACCTGCACGACTTAATATTTTACCATAGAGCCGGATTTGAATACTTATCCATCGACGGCATTTTAGTAGTACACTGCAGATTATGTGTTTATGTTGTGATTTTAGCGTTGTCTGGCTGACGTGTCGTTTGGACTGGAGAAGCCCGTTGTTGCCGAACACAGCGCCGTGTTGTCAAACTCACATGCAAAAAAGGCGGCAAAAATGCAAAAGGTGTTTTAACGGGAACTAAGCGCTTTCTCCCCTGGGGGGGGTGGGGGTGGGGGGCAGAAGAGCACATTGGTCCTCGGTTGGGAGCCCATGTTGTGCTGGATTGAACAGCCCAGCCCCCCCCTACCTGTGGTCTTAATGAGTGGTCAGCCGTTTAATAAAATTTATTATTATTTATTTATTTTCTTTTGAGGACGCCTCAGATTTTCCAGGAAGATGTGAAGTGGAATTATTGGTACTTTCTGTCGCCCACCTTGCTTTGAAGCAGAAGGGGCTAAATGGTCTGTAAATAGTCTGCAGAAGCCCCTCAGGGTCACACGTTTGAATGGAGCTTTTAACATTTCACTTAATCTATGATGAACACAAGGGACTATGAGACAGGGGGTTTTTCAAAAAAAAATTTTCTTTCCTGTGATAAATGTACAGTCTGTTTCTTGTCTAACCCTCAGCTGCCAGTTGTCTGTAAGGAAGATGGGTGATGTGGGGACTTCTGCTGCACACATGATAATGTTAATGACTGATGCCTGATCTTAATTTTTCTCATTTTGTAGCTCTTGACATCCAGCCCTCTCATGTGGATCGTCAGCCTGGGTGGACTGGTGAGTAAGCTGACAGACAGTCTGTCATTTCTGGATTTCTTTCACGGTCGTTCTCCCTGTAATCTTTCACATCCTTCACTTATCTGATCTATTAAAGCTGATCTCATTTTCACTCAATCAGTGGTTTCAGTTCCCAGAATGCACTGGGGCGGGATTTGGAGCCCAGGAGCATGTTCCCCTGCCAGAACATTTTAGCAAAATTTTTATGTGCTTTTACATTTAAATTAAACTAAAGGCAATTGTATGTTTTTTTAAAAAATGTATTTATTTGGAAAATAAATGCTCGCATTTGGATTTATAATAGCTTATGCTCTAAACCAGTGGTAAGCAGCCCTGTTCCTGGAGATCTGCCGTCCTGTAGGTTTTCATTTCAGCCCTAGTTTGGCACACCTGACTCTACTAATTAGCAGCTCAACAAGGTCTCTAGCTGTTGAATAAGATGCGTCTTGTTAGGGTTGGAGTGAAAACCTACAGGATGGTAGATCTCCAGGAACAGGGTTGGTTACCACTGCCCTGAACCTATGTTCTCAGGTGGTGGTGGTTTGGTCATAGTTGGTGGTGGAAATTCTGAAGAAAAGTGTTGCTAGGCTATTGAACTTGCCTTGCCCAATATGTGTAAAACAGACAGTTCACCCAGGCTGAGCTCTCCCTTTAAAGTGGTAGTTTACCGAAAGCTAGCTACCGTTACACACTATCCAATATTATTTACGTGTTCTACTTTCAAACAAACCACCAAACAAACCAACTTTGTTAGGAGTTCATTTTGACACGCTTGTTTTCCCCTCCTTGGTTATTTCCCAGAAGTGTGTATTTACAAAGGAGAAGTAAATATCATTTTCCCCTCGCTGTATATTTTCGCTTATTACTGAGCACAGAAATTGAAAAAACTGCTTGATTGTGGGTGGATTTCTTATAAAATCGTGTATAGAATTGACTGGTTTGCACTTGTGTTGTGTGGGACTGCAATAGCTAATTTCGTACTACTGAATGCGATGCGTTTTACATTGTAAAAAAGCAATAAAAATCAATGAAACGATAAAAAATCATTAAAACGAGAGTGACAAAGACAGCTAATACTTAAGTGCGCGTTGCGTTAGTCCCCCCTGCTCGTAACAAACGCGTGCACTAGCTTCTCTGTGTCACTGAGTGAGAACAGGCACTAGCTTCTCTGTGTCACTTCAGTGAGAACAGGTTGGCCTGGCGAAGTTTCTCATGTGGTAAAAGGCAGTTTTCAGTCTCGTTCCGGATATATGTGGCTCTGTCCTGATATCGCTGTCGAAGATAACACACAGGAAGATAACGCAGAAGGAGAGGTTTTTTTTTTTTTTTTTTTTTGGGCTTTTTCAGCTTTTTTTGACAGATCAGTGTAGAGAGACAGGAAGAACTAGGAGGAGAGAGGGCGAGAAACGTGCGACAAAGTCGGTGGTCGGACTCGAACCGCTGACGTCGTGGCTCGTAATGAGCTTGTGGTTAGCGCTCTACGGGCTATGCCACGAGGCACCCAGCCTTAGTTTTGATGTTCTATGAAAAGAACATTAATTCTTACCACTGGTACAGTACTGCTATAACACAATCACGGCCGAACTGTAACAGACGAGAAGGCAAGAGGCCGCTGGGTCACAAAGGGTAGGACCCAGCAATTTGGTATTCCTCACGCAAAAATATGACGCCTGTATGGGCCTGTAGGACATGAAACCAGCTTCTGGACATATACGTAAATATGTACCCTGGCAGTATATCCAGCCTGGGCGTTGGATCCATATTTTCCCGCATCCCAGACTTCTGCAGGGTAATCTCAAGTGTTGCTATGGCCACGCCAAACTCTCGTCCGATGAGCAGAGAGCTCCAGGATCGAGACGACGGAACGCTGCTGCACGTAGACCGGGTCTCCCGGCGAGGCGTCAGCGTAACCATGGCACCCAGCCTGACACCGCGTTGCGTTCCGTCGGTCACTGCGCGGTCTCTCCTGACTCCATCGCGGTGGAAGCAGGGCGTTCCTCAGACGCAGGGAGAAACGCGACCCCCCCCCCCACCAGTTAAATCAGGGGATGATTAGGTGGCAAGTTTTTGTGAGAGCCAGATCTGGGATTTTAGCCAATGACCACAGTGAGTCAGGACCTCGGTTTAACGTCTCATCTGAAAGACGGAATCTCCTACAGCACAGTGTCCCCGTCACTGTACTGGGGCATTGGGGTTTATTTGACCAGAGGGAAGATTGCCCCCTGCTGGTCCACCAACTCCACTTCATTATGGGATGAGCTGTGGCCTTGGCTGCACAGCATTATGGGATGGATGAGCAGTGGCCTTGGCTGCACAGCATTATGGGATGGATGAGCAGTGGCCTTGGCTGCACAGCATTATGGGATGAGCAGTGGTCTTGGCTGCACAGCATTATGGGATGGATGAGCAGTGGCCTTGGCTGCACAGCATTATGGGATGAGCAGTGGTCTTGGCTGCACAGCATTATGGGATGGATGAGCAGTGGCCTTGGCTGCACAGCATTATGGGATAAGCAGTGGTCTTGGCTGCACAGCATTATGGGATGGATGAGCAGTGGCCTTGGCTGCACAGCATTATGGGATGAGCAGTGCCCTTGGCTGCACAGCATTATGGGATGGATGAGCAGTGGCCTTGGCTGCACAGCATTATGGGATAAGCAGTGCCTTTGGCTGCACAGCATTATGGGATGGATGAGCAGTGGCCTTGGCTGCACAGCATTATGGGATAAGCAGTGGCCTTGGCTGCACAGCATTATGGGATGGATGAGCAGTGGCCTTGGCTGCACAGCATTATGGGTGTGTTCGCTATTGCCTCATCGAGCGTACGGCACTATAAATGCGAATGGTTTGACCGCACACTTCACACCTTGCCCTTCCATTAATACGTGCTAACGTGCCAATATGACTGCATTCGTCGTGACTCACATGGCCAAAAGCACTGAAACATGCTCATGGGTTGCCCTCCCTTCACCAGATAGGAAGCGAGCGTGTCACCTGGCTCAGGGGTCGTTCGGTCACACGTTCAACACGCTTGTTGTCGCTCACGCTTACCTGCCTGTTCTGTGCATGATTTCCGGGAAGGTGTGAGTTACAGTTTTGCTTGCTGGGGGAACGGGCCCTGCTTCCTCAGCGATACCGTCTCTGCAGAAGTGTGGTTTCACGCCTTTGAAAAGGCTGCATCTTTCCTGTGTGTGAAAGTGCACCACCAACAACAAAAATCTAATAAACCAACTTAAAGGAATAGTGTTTAGAATATCATATCATTTTACTTCTATTGCTTAATGTTCCATGTTAAAAGGTTTTAAGAAAGGTTTAGTTGTTGGGTGTTTATGTTTTTATGTGTAATAAAGCTCTGCCTGTTGTCAGTGTTTATCATTACTTTTTATTTTGTTACGGTCAGCTTGATGGAATTTTTGCACCAAAATTTTTGAACATTTGTGATGGTTAGAGGGAAAAAAAAAAAGATTCCCAGTGTGTCTGTGGGGAATTTTACTTGCATGGTAAATTGAGTCAGCAGTTGAGTGAGTATTATTCATGTAGGTCCTGGTCTGTCTGCCACCTCTCCGTCCCGTCCCGTCCCGCCCCCCCCCCCCCCAGGTTTCCGGGCTGGTGTATCACTGTAACCTGCTCAGAGTGCAGAGCCTGCTCTTCGTCCCGCGATGGGTGGCACGGTCCTCCTCTCGCCTGCTGCAGCCCTGGTTCTCGGGGGCGGAGCCTGTGCGCGACTCTGCCCTCGGCATGGGAGCCACGCTGGACATCCAGAGGCAGCAGCGGATGGACCAGCTGGACCAGCAGATCCTCCTCTCCCAGTTCACACAGATGAGGAGGAACCGCCACCAGCAGGTACTGCGCTCTGGACCAATCACGGCTCAGCACGTCACACCTCTCCCAGTTCACACAGATGAGGCGGAATTGCCAGCAACCCAACATGAATTGGCATTAACCAATATAGTTGTGAATTAATGATGTGCAAGTACATTAACAAAGCTGTGCAGATTAGCGTCTCATGGGTTAGTAGCTAACAACTGCATTAGTTAGTGCCAGATCACGTGACCTTATTGTAAAGTGTTACCAATGGGTGAAATCCAAATGCCTTAAAACCAGTTTCGTATGTTTTTTTTTGTATGGACCCTTTTGTCTGTGAAATGTTGCTCAGCTCTTTGACTTCTCCTTTTTGATATTATGATGCAATCGTATTGTTTCTAGCTGGAGGAATGCTAATGCAAAGTCTGGTGAAGTGCTAATGCGCTGGGGCTGTTTCACACCATGCCGCGACGCTGGATGTGTTCAGAGTGGCACAGGTTACCGCGACGCTAGATGTGTTCAGAGTGGCACAGGTTACCGCGACGCTAGATGTGTTTAGAGTAGCACAGGTTACCGTGACGCTGGATGTGTTTAGCGTAGCACAGGTCACCGTGACGCTGGATGTGTTTAGAGTAGCACAGGTTACCGCCACACTAGATGTGTTTGGAGTAGCACAGGTCACCGCGACGCAGATTTGCGGAGTTTGGAGCCCGTTTTTAAATGTCACCTCAGAGGCCTCCTACTCACTAACGGTCCCGTGAAGAACAACAAAAAGAGAAATGAAAGGAGACTCATTAGACTGTAAAAATAGGTGGAAGAAAGGGTTAAACAACACTTAGGCCTGTTTTCACTCAGCATTTGTCCTTTGACTGAGAAGTAGACTGCGTCGTGCTTTACACAGTAAATGGTGCCATGTCCATTCTGTCACTGGGCAGAGGGATTGGGCTCCCCCAGGAGGAAGCAGGGGGAGGGGGGGAACAGACCAAGACAGCTGCTCCCATTTCAAACAAATCTTATGTGCCTGTGATGTATCTGTCTTACTCAGCGACGAACCACCATCTTTCCATGACACTACTGTGTGTGTGTGTGTGTGAGTAAGTGTGTGTGTGTGAGTAAGTGTGTGTGAGTGTGAGTGTGAGTGTGTGTGTGTGTGTGTGTGTGTGTGTGTGTGTGTGAGTGAGTGTGAGTGTGAGTGTGAGTGTCTGTGTGAGTGTGAGTGTGAGTGTCTGTGTCTGTGCGAGTGCGAGTGCGAGTGCGAGTGTCTGTGTGAGTGTGAGTGTCTGTGTGAGTGTGAGTGTGAGTGTGAGTGTCTGTGTGAGTGTGAGTGTGAGTGTGATATCACCAGGCGTGGCAGACGGGGGAAGAGTGAGAGTTCCTTCACAGTCGGCCTCGTGCCTCTGACTCAGACACGCTCCGGCGGTCACTCAGTCTGCTGACGTGCACAGATCCTGTCTGAACCAATCACATGCAGGGTAGGCCTGTCTGAACCAATCACGCGCAGGGTAGGCCTGTCTGAATTAACCCTGCGCACGGTAGACCTGCCTGGTTACTACCCATATGAAATCATATTGGTTAGCGGTTACTTGGTTACTACCTGTGAGAAATCCTATTAGTTAGCGGTTAGTTGGCCACATGACTTCAGCTTCTCTGGTCCAGTGACTTATCTCAGAACTCTTCAGAGGTGGTTTAGTGTGTCTGGGCTGGCTTGTGTCAGTTGAGATTTTGAACAGTCCATGTCCGTTCTGGAAATAAAGTGTTCTGAAGCATTCTGAAGCATTCTGAAGGCTTCCACCCTCAAGGTGTGTGTATGGGCAACAGCTTGGCAGTATGTGTGAAAGTCTTTTTTTTTTCAGATGTTTGGGTGACTCATTACTCATATCGTGATCTTTTGTGCTAATATGGTTAGTAGACACAGTAATCATGATACGGCAACATGACCAACAAACGACATGACCAATAAAAAAGGTTTTTGCTGTTTTCTTTTTCAGTTTCTTGACCTTTGTCACTTTTTCAGTCTCTTGATCTGTTTAAGTCCTTCTTTCGAATAAATATGATGAGTATCTTTCTTCTTAATCGGGAAACGTCGGGGCTCATATTTGTAAATGCGAGAGTACGTGCAGACAAATGATTCACTCTGTTTATTTATGGGATTGCGTATATGTTACTTGTTGATGCCTTGGCCATAGTTATCATGGAATGTTTCAGGATGGTTTTTATGCCATCACAACCCTATCCCGTGACATGCCAGCAAACAAACCTATGTGACAGAAATACTTAAAACAAGAGTATGTTTTAAGTATTTCTGTCACATAGGTTTGTTTGAGTATATATGAGTATATATGTTTTAAAACTGAAGAGTATATATGTTTTTAAAACCGAAGAGTATATATGTTTTTAAACTGAAGAGTATATATGTTTTTAAACTGAAGAGTATACATGTTTTTAAAACTGAAGAGTATATGTTTTTCAGTATACTCTTCAGTTTTAAAAACATGTATACTCTTCAGTTTAAAAACATATATACTCTTCAGTTTAAAAACATATATACTCTTCGGTTTTAAAAACATATATACTCTTCAGTTTTAAAACATATATACTCTTCAGTTTTAAAACATATATACTCTTCAGTTTTAAAAACATGTATACTCTTCAGTTTTAAAAACATATATACTCTTCAGTTTTAAAAACATACATGCTCTTCAGTTTTAAAACATGTATACTCCAGTTTTAAAAACATATACTCTTCGGTTTTAAAAACATATACTCTTCAGTTTTAAAAACATGTATACTCTTCAGTTTTAAAACATATATACTCTTCAGTTTTAAAACATATATACTCTTCAGTTTTAAAAACATATATACTCTTCAGTTTTAAAACATATATACTCTTCAGTTTTAAAAACATATATACTCTTCAGTTTTAAAACATATATACTCTTCAGTTTTAAAAACATATATACTCTTCAGTTTTAAAAACATATATACTCTTCAGTTTTAAAACATATATACTCTTCAGTTTTACTGCTGCTCTACCATGGGCATGGTTTTATTGTCTCTGCATCTCTCCGTAGCGATGAAGTCTGCCACCGTTGGATGAAATATCATTGCGGCTAACTGAGGCTTTTCAGTTCCGGACAACAGAAGCTGGTTAGCATGTTCGCGGGTTAGCATTCATGCCCGGAGCAGCTTTTCAGGAAAGTCTGAAGGAGGATGAAAAGGTGAATCGCGGCTGAAATTGCCCTGGCGATGACGTAAAATCGCCATGTTGCCCCCTCGCAGTGGTGCGGGCAACGTTTCGGAGAGAGTAGAGTGCGCAGTGTGGAGGCTGAGGCTTCGTCTGCTGCTTCCTGCTGGAAACCCCCTCGGTCGATGCCGCACCTTCATGAAATCAGCGTAGTCTGAGGGTGTTTTTCGTGTTTTGTAGAGGGCATGTGCTGGCTGCTGCTGCTGCTTCAAAGATGCTGCCCGTTGCACTTTCTCTGGATCTGGGCAGAGTGTACAGGGGTGTTTTCAGTCTTCCTGCAATGCAGCCGTCAACCAGCCGCCGTCCCAGAAGGCTGCTTTCTTTCTGTGGATCATGTCCGAACTGTGCTGTCTGCCACGGTGGGGTTGGGGAGTTCTCGTGGTGCACTTTGCCCTACCGTGGGCTTTCGCACCCAGGGTTCCGGCCTGGTGTGCTACAGGGCTGTGTGAACAGGGCCTCTGGCCTTCAGCTCTAATGTGGCACATGTCTGTCTGTCTGTCTTTCAAACGCCCCTTCCTGGTCAACACTAAAAATGCCTACTTGTTTTTCTGTACTCTGTGTCTAAGAGAAATCAGGGCATAGAGCACTGCTGCTCTTGCCTGACTCTAGCAATCACCGTTTGCCTTTTTTTTTTGTGTTTGTTTCTCTCTAGCGAGCTGTGGGTGCAAAGTGAGTTTCAGATGTGCTGCCATTTGAGAAGCTGATCTGTAGATAATAAGGCGGGAAATGGCAGGTGTTACTAATACCGCGCCTGGAGTCGACAGACGAGCATGTTTTCAGATGCCGCACAAGATTTTTATCTATGTAGCCTTATTTAAATATCAAGATTCCACCTATTTTACTTGCATGTGTGTATGTATTTATGTATGCATGCGTTTTAAAATTTACAAATTATTTTCTTGTAATGTGTTTATGTTTATTTATTTATTTATTTTTACATTTGTGAGACGTTTATCTGTCCCTCATTATGTGAAGGATACACACATTATTATCATTATTACAGTCCTTATAGCTTCATGTGGTGTTCATCCAGTGAAACACAGACAGGATTTGCTCCCTGGTTACAGCTGGCTCTGAAAGGAAGCTGGTCTGTTGTTTTTTTTTTTTTTGTTGTTGTTTTTATGCTTTTGCTCATTTTTTCGGCAAAGCAGAGTCAGAAGTCAAATTTAAGCAGGATTGTTCTGCTCATTGTAGTTTTCTCTCCCCTTGGCCTCTTTTTGTGGGGTGATGAAGTATAGATGTTGGTGGCCGGTGAAGAGACTGGGGGGCTCAGAGATTTTCAAGGAAGTTATGAAAGGGGAAGTCCTTGAATGATATCCTTTTTTTCCATAGCTGGCTGCCGCTGTAGGACTTAAATAGAACAGGTTAATATAGAGAGAACTCAAACACAACATCTGCACCATGACCTCAGCTCTCGGAAAAAAGTTGTCACATTTAGCATTATTGTCTGAAGTCTTCTGCGCACAAATGTCAATATTTTCCACGTCGGGTTGTTCAATGTCTATTTTGACCTGCCGTGAGAATAATAATCATATCTCAAATTTAATAACTGTATTTGTATCATTATTTAATTTGATGTAGATAGATGGCTTTTCTCCTCAGCAGAGAACCACATTTGAAGTTGAATTAAATAAAAAAAGAATGGATTTGCCTGTGTGAGGGAGGCGGGGCCTGTGTGAGGAAGGCGGGTCTTTGTGAGGGAGGCGGGGTCTGTGTGTGGGAGGCGGGTCTTTGTGAGGGAGGCGGTCTGTGTGAGAAGGCGGGGTCTGTGTGTGGTAGGCGGGGCCTGTGTGAGGAAGGCGGGTCTTTGTGAGGGAGGCGGGGTCTGTGTGAGGGAGGTGGGTCTTTGTGAGGGAGGCGGGGTCTTTGTGAGGGAGGCGGTCTGTGTGAGGGAGGCGGGTCTTTGTGAGGAAGGCGGGTCTTTGTGAGGGAGGCGGTCTGTGTGAGGGAGGCGGGGTCTGTGTGAGGAAGGCGGGTCTTTGTGAGGGAGGCGGGGTCTGTGTGAGGAAGGCGGGTCTTTGTGAGGGAGGCGGTCTGTGTGAGGGAGGCGGGGTCTGTGTGAGGGAGGTGGGTCTTTGTGAGGGAGGCGGGGTCTGTGTGAGGGAGGCGGGGTCTGTGTGAGGGAGGCGGGTCTTTGTGAGGGAGGCGGGGTCTGTGTGAGGGAGGTGGGTCTTTGTGAGGGAGGCGGGGTCTGTGTGAGGAAGGCGGTCTGTGTGAGGAAGGCGGGTCTTTGTGAGGGAGACGGGGTCTGTGTGAGGAAGGAGGTCTGTAAAGTCTGTTGTGTCCTTTTCTAGGGCGGCCTGATCAACTGGAACCGATTCTTCCCCTCCATCCGACACCGAGGGAGAAACCGCCACCTCCCCGCCCAGCCCCAGCAGCCTGCGCAGCCAGTGCAGTCAGCGCAGCTAATGCAGCCTGCGCAGCCCAACCCCAGCGAGCGCCGCCCTGTGTCTGAGGAGCAGGTGAGCTGGAACCACTGCAGGCGCCTGGTCACATGACCAAGAGCCCTGGGGCAGCAACAGAGACAGGAAAGCTCGGGTAGGGGAGGGTGGAAGGGTGGGACGATGGGATGGTAGGGTGTGGCGGCAGGGTAGGGTGGTAGGGTGGGAGGGTGGGAGGGTGGGATGGTAGGGTGTGGTGGCAGGGTAGGGTGGGAGGGTGGGATGGTAGGGTGTGGTGGGAGGGTAGGGTGGTAGGGTGGGATGGTAGGGTGTGGTGGCAGGGTAGGGTGGGAGGGTGGGAGGGTGGGATGGTAGGGTGGGAGGCCAGTGGTTGTTAAAAAAAGGCCAGTGGTGCAGGAAACGTTTTAATTGATTGTAATGCCATGTTTTTTTTTTCTTGTTTTGTTGGTTTTGCTTTAAAAAATTTTAAAAACATATTGTGACACCCCTGGGTGTGCATCGTTGGTTGCCGCATGGAGAGAGAGAGAGAGAGAGAGAGAGAGAGAGCGCACCCACACTAACTCAAAATCAAATAAACACCTTCACCCTTCAATCTCACGGTTTCCAGGAAAAAACAATAAACTAAAACGATGAAGGCAAAAAAATAAAAACCAGTGACTGCTCTTCAGCTCGCCGCTGGGATCTGCTGGCCAACTTTTCAGCTGACCAGTTTCTTCAGCTTTTAGTCAGCTGGTGTAGGAAACACAAAAACTCACTCTGTGTGTGTGTGTGTGTGTGTGCTCCCGGCCTCAGCCCCAAACTGTAGAGGGGAACACACCTTTGAGCCCCTGGGCTGATTAGCTACAACAACCCAGTAGTACAGCATTGACTACTCTAATTTAATGTGTACAATACATGTGTGTGTGTGTGTGTGTGTTTTCTGTTTTATATAAACATTTAATTTAATATCCGTAATACGGTGGAGTAGAAAAGAGTCACAAATAGTGAAGTCAGGTTAACTGTTTTCCTGTTCCTTTTTTTCTTTAGTAGTAGCGGCAGAAACAGTAGTAGTAGCAATAACAGTAGTAGTAGTAGTAGTAACAGTAGTAGTAGTAGTAGTTGTAGTTGTAGTTGTAGCAGCAGTTGTAGCAATAGCAGCAGTAACAATGGTAGTAGCAGTAACAGTAGTAGCAGCAGTAACAGTAGCAGTAGTAGTAGCAGTATTAGCTGCAGCAGATGCTGTAGCAGTGGCAGTTTGTTATTGTTTCAAGTGCTACCTTCTCATTAGGAGATCCGGCTGTTTTCTGCTTAAGTGTGAAACTGAGATGATTATTATGGGGCTGCAGATCAGAGGAGGCAGAAGTGAGCAGCGTCTCAGCCCCTGACTCAAAGCTGGGGTCGTGACCCTGACACTCTGTTCGCAGTTTCAGTTATGTGTTTGTGCCTCTTGTGAAGTTTTACAGAATGAAGAAAACAGAGGAAAGGTGTACCCAGCCTAGCTGTGTTGTGTGTGCCATCCGGTGCACCACACCCGGTGACGCTGAAAGAATTGTTTTTCTGTTCTTTTTTTGTAACATAATGTGTTTGCTTATTCTTATGGGGCGACATAGTTCAGGCGGTAAGACCGATTGTCTGACAGTCGGAGGGTTGCCGGTTCAAACCCCGCCCTGGGCGTGTCGAAGTGTCCTTGAGCAAGACACCTAACTCCTAACTGCTCTGGCGAATGAGAGGCATCAATTGTAAAGCGCTTTGGATAAAAGCGCTATATAAATGCAGTCCATTTACCATTTACCATTTATTCTTCTGCCTAGTTGGCTTTACAGAGGTTAGGTCAGAATAGTGTTCACTGTGTGAACTGTGTTCTTGGCAAGAAATAGCTGTACAAAATAAGTATTGTACCTTACTGAACCTGTGTTTAGCAGTTGTCTATGACCATGAAGTGCACTTTTTGTACGTCGCTTTGGATAAAAGCGTCTGCCAAATGAATGTAATGTAATGTAATGTTTGCTGCATTCATTTCCTCATATAGAAAGGGCAGTATCACAGGCATACCTCACTCACTACATTACATTACAGCCATTTAGCGGATGCTCTTATCCAGCCAGAGCGACTTACACAACGTTTACACAGCATTTACTTTGGATTCATTTATACATGTCTGTACTGAAGCGTTGCAGGTTAAGCACCTTGCTCAAGGGTACAACAGCAGTGTTCTACCGGGGAATCGAACCTATGACCAACTCCTGACCCATTATACTACTGCCACCCCGACTGGAAACTGCCGAATCATCTGGTTTTCTTTCCAACTACAATTGCAATCCCAGGATTTTATCAAGCTGTAAAATTAAATTTAAAAAAAGCATAATTGTGCTTTTCAGGTTTTGAGGGATTATTTTATAAGCTATTTTCTGTCAGATAGAGCTATGCATGCCAAGAAGAATAGAAGTCCCATATTCACATTGTGGTATATTGCAAGCGGAGAGATTAAAGAGAGTAAAAAGAGTAATTTTTTTTAAAACTGATCAAATTGAATCAACATGCTCCTAAGTGGTTAAAGTGTAAACACGTGTCCACTGACACTGAACCGCTTGGTAGATAATGTTGAATTCAAAGATAAAACAAGTGATAGCGAGCCAAACTTGCATTGTGTTACCAAATATAAGGAATAAATTATGAAAAAACATAAACACACTTGTTAACAACCTTAAATAAGCACGTGATTGGAGTTTGAGAACCACTGCTTTAACAGACATTTTATAAAGGAATTAATGACATTGAAATTCTATTGTATTTGAGCTGCTGTCCACATGCAAGGATCATTCCATTCTCTTTCATCACAGGCTAAACTCTATGGTTTTTTATTGTGACAGGAGTAGTTTTTAAAAATCAAGTGAGCAATGCTGCCCTCTGTTGGCAGTAGATTTAGCAAACCCCTTGTAGTGCGCATATATGTGAGTAACATCTAAGTGTTGCTCAGTGGTTGTGGTCTGGCAGGTTGCTGTGCTGATGGAGATGTGTGTGTGTGTGTGTGTGTGTGTGTGTGAGTAATATTTAAGTGTTGCCCTGTGGGTGTGGTCTGGCAGGGTGCTGTGCTGATGGAGATAACATAATTACGAGAACTTCATGCTCTCCATGTTCCTGACTAAATTAGTGCTCTGATTACCTACAGACTGGATGGTATCTAACACTGTATCGAGTCTAGTCGTGAAAATCCCCAGAGTTTCTGCCTCTACTATGTGACCTGGCAGGCTGTCCTCACATTGACTGCTCTCTGTGTGAAAAAATTCTTCCTAATGTCTGTACGGAATTTAGCTTTTGCGAAATTTTTTATTTGTGTGTGTGAGTGTGTGTGTGTGGTGTGTGTAGGTGAGTAATATCTCAGTGTTGCTGTGTGATTACGGTCTGCCAGGTTGCTATGCTGATGGAGGTGTGTGTGTGTGTAGGTGAGTAATATCTCAGTGTTGCTGTGTGATTATGGTCTGGCAGGTTGCTATGCTGATGGAGATGTGTGTGTGTGTGTGTGTAGGTGAGTAATATCTCAGTGTTGCTGTGTGATTATGGTCTGGCAGGTTGCTATGCTGATGGAGATGTGTGTGTGACTGTGTGTAGGTGAGTAATATCTCAGTGTTGCTGTGTGATTATGGTCTGGCAGGTTGCTATGCTGATGGAGATGTGTGTGTGTGTGTAGGTGAGTAATATCTCAGTGTTGCTGTGTGATTATGGTCTGGCAGGTTGCTATGCTGATGGAGATGTGTGTGTGACTGTGTGTAGGTGAGTAATATCTCAGTGTTGCTGTGTGATTATGGTCTGGCAGGTTGCTATGCTGATGGAGATGTGTGTGTGTGTAGGTGAGTAATATCTCAGTGTTGCTGTGTGATTATGGTCTGGCAGGTTGCTATGCTGATGGAGATGTGTGTGTGTGTGTGTAGGTGAGTAATATCTCAGTGTTGCTGTGTGATTATGGTCTGGCAGGTTGCTATGCTGATGGAGATGGGCTTCTCCAGGCTGGACGCACTGGAGGCGCTGCGCGTGTCCAACAACGACCTCAACATGGCCACCAACTTCCTGCTTCAGCACTGAGAGAGGGAGGGCAGGACTGGCGAATAAACGCTCCCGCCCCGCCCCGCCCCGCCCCTCCACACCGCCCCCCTGTTCGAGCGGGGTGCCCGTCCACGCCGTGGGTTTGAGGAAATGATACCGCCTCCTTGTGAAATTGATCTGGCCCCGGGCAGGATGTCCTGTGAGCGCAACGCTTAGCCTACCGATGACGAGCGCTGCAGTCCTGTCTTAATGAATACTCTGTGCAAACGGCCACGGCTGCTTCACCTCTCTGAGAAAGCTGTGGATGCTGTGGTTTGGGGAGCTCCAATTGGCTAATTACTGCCTGTCCATCACTTGAACTCTGCTGGTTCATTTTGTTTTGTTCGTTCCAGGAGGCTTCCTGATTGGTCGCTTGATTCATGTGATATGAGCAGCTCTGGTGGATCTTGGGAGTTTCTGAAATCTCAGGGCTTGATTCAGCTTTGCCTAATGTGCACTAACACCCACCTGCCATTACCCCAAACAAGCACACACACGGGCACACATACACACACCACACACACACACAGGCACACACACACATACACACACACACACACACACACATCCACACACACGCACACACCGACACTGTCACACACACACACACACACACACACACACTGGTACACACACGCACAAACACACAGGCACACACACGTATGTACACACAGATATGGATTTAGACATTATAAACAGTGAAGTGGCAGAAAATCTAAAGCAGTCATTTAGAGGTAGAAATTCCATTCTGGGGTGGAATGTTTGTTGCTGCTGTGTTTTGCAAAATACAAATTGCACAAAATTTCTTATGCTTATGTCAAAACAGTTCTTTATTGTTCTCAGTTTTGCTTTAATTACATATGCAATTTGTTTTTTTTAGACTATTAATAGTGTCAAAGGTACATGAAGTGTTTTAATTTCATTACAGATATGTTGCTGGACATTCATGTGCTTACCATAGAAAAGTAAGTACATATGTCCGGTTAACAGGAGAGTGGATGAAAGGGAAGACTGTAATATGTGGAATGTGTATATATGATATAATGGACAGAGAATATGATTTGTATGTACATTATTTCTGCTTTGCAGAATGTGAGGGTCTTCTGTTTGATTTAATGGCTTAAGTTCACTGAGGAATAAAAAAAAATAACATCTTATCGGGAATTATATGTTTACGTCATCATTTAATAAGCTTTGCTTATTTTGTAACTCGTTTGATATTTGTCCTTGTGTGTCGGTGCATGTGTGTGTGTTTGTGTGTGTGTTATATGCATGCTTGGGTGTGTGTAAAAATGTAAAATATTTTCTTTTTGAAGAATTAATTGAATGCATTTTGTTAGCATTTTTTTCTTGTTTTTTTTTTTTTTTAAGATTGTAATGCTATTGAGGTTATTTCCAACCAAACAATATTCATCAGAGGTTTTTCACCACTCTTCCCCGTCACACCTCACAGACCTGCTGGTCCAGGTGCAGCCTCACTGCAGCGCAGTGTAACACTTAACTCAACACAAGCGTTAAACTTAAGTGTTACACAAGATTACACTGCGTACGAAATTCAAATTTTTAATGAACGAAAAAATATCTCACTTCTTATTTTAAGAATTCAGGGTGGAATGCTAAGCTAATTATGGCCAAATTGAATACAGTCTAGTGATTTAGTGTAAAAAATATTTCCCCGATAATGTTTTAATAGCAGCGACTGGTTTTCTTTGAGTGCTCTGAGCTGTATTGTAGCTGGTGAGGGTGGGCTGTAAACAGGGGGAGGCAGGTGAGGTTTCTTAACCTGTTACAATTCAGTTTTCTTATATTAATAAGCAAGCACTTAATAAGCTGAGTAATCAATACAGTATTCACGTTGAGAACATTTTTTTTATTATTATTTTTACTGTGTTTTATTTGAACTTGTGTCTCTCTTTGTTCTCAAATGCAGAAGGTTTGCAGTGTGGGTTTGCTGATCTGATCAGTGAAAGTTTGAAGTTTTACATGAAAATGAAGACATTTAGAAGTTCTCACTGCGTGCTGTAATTCAGAGCTGATGTGATACATTTATGATACGTTTATATACAGATATTTACCCTTCAAGCATAAAGTTGCAGGCTGTCTAAATTGATGTTTATTTGTGTCTGTTGAAATGTCATCTTATCGTTTATAGTTTGAATTGTTGTGTTAAAAATGATGATGCTGCTGCATGAGACACAATACAGACGGTGCTTTGGGAGTGCCCACCGGAGAATTATCACAGCGATCGGTGAAACGGGTGATAGCGGCTCAGACGCGCGATCGGCTTAACGGTTCAGATTTCTGCGTCCTCCGGTTCAGTCTCGCGCGCAGTGTGGCTGTAGGCTTGTGTAATCCCTGAGTTCTTGCTCAGTTTGCGCTTTGATCGTCTCTAAGGCAAGAGGTGCCGTGGAGTTGAGCCGTCAGACTTGCCCTTCTGCTTTTGTGCTTCTCTTTCCAGCGCAGGTTGAGTAACGCTTGGCCCGCGGGTTCCTGGCTCTGTTCTGAGCGCTGGCGGTCTGTACGCCGAGCGGTCTGTACGCCGAGCTTCTCCAGAGGATCACGGCTGATTTCACATCCCCACTGTCTTACCGCAGTGCGCGGCTATGAGGTGACCTTTTCCTGTTTGCTTGTGGAAGTGAGGAGGAGGTGGGGAGGAGGTTGGGAGGAGGTGGTGGGGGGGACGTGAGGAGCAGGTGGGTAGAGGGAAGTCCTGCTTCACAGCAGTTTGGGGGGGGGGGGCAGCTCTCCAGCTTCCCCCAAGTCGCTGACTCAAGGAGGTTCATCTGAAGTTGGGGGTGCTGAAAATGTTTAAATTTGTACAGCTGGATTCTTACCGAAGTGGTTCAGGTTAAGTATTATGCTCAAGGGAGCAATCGACAGCCTTTGCGTTACAAGACCAGTGCCCTAACCACTATTCTGCACTGGTTCTTTAGCTTTTTCATTTCTATGCCTTCAGAGAGACTGGTGCAGCACACATTACAGTGGAAAACTACTGTGGAGTAAACTCTCACACGCTGTCAAATAATGAAGTCCCTTCCCTGAATTTTACAAATGCACAACCAGAAATATAGCAAGGAACATTATTTAATTGACACTGTTGTCGCATGTGTTATTCTGCGGGTGCTGTTACAGTAGAGTGCCACTAGATGGTACTTATGCCACTGGGACACATTTTTGTTCAACAGTTTGACATTTTCAGTTTTTCCACCAACAGAAAATTACATTATATTCTATCTCACTGCATAATGTACACAATAAACATATGAGCCATACAATCTTTGTGTACATTTTACACTATTTAATTTCAGCTTCTTGTGTTAATCTTGGGCATTTTGGACTGATTTTCAAATTTTATGGAGTTGTGACTTTTTGTAACAATTTTTGTCGTTTGTTGTTTATCTCTTCAGTGAATACACACTGTACTGTACATCTTGATAGGGGAAGCTGTAGTGCTTTAGTAAACCTTGACTGTGTTGTATGTGTCTCGCATTGAAACTTAATGTAAGCACCCACATTTTACGCTTACATGGGGGTGCTTACATTGGGGGTGGGGGTCAGAGGGGAGGGAAAGACCTGTCAATAACAAGAAATATTATGGAACAGTCTCATAGGAAATAGATGCATTTAATTTCCATTGTGACCACAAACCAAAAGGTTTTAAGTCATGCTTAAAGGCTTAAACCAGCTCCAGACATAAAGGGGCAGTTCACTTTCTGGGTTTAAAAAAAATATTATTTCCTTTTTTTTTTTTTTTTTTTTTTTTTGCGTCACCACAACATTTACATACGAAAAACCCTTGTAGCTTTGGTGTGCGCTGCAGCTCTTGCAAGTCAGGTTGATTTGCAGCGTAAAGAAAGAAATGCAGGGTCTGTTTCCTTTGCAGTAACTCTGCAGGTGCAGTGGAATGTCTGAGATGCATGTGCACTGGGAAACGGAGGGTAATCATGATACTGAAATGTTCATGACTTTTGAAAGTGGAAAAAAATGCGGCCATTTTAAGAACTTTACTCTTGTATTTGATGGAATAGTTTGTTGCATTTCTACAGTTTTGTATTAGATTTGACTGTGTGTGTGTTAAATATTTGTTAAATAGGCTGCTTTAATTTTGTGGCTTTAAACAACCCATGAGTGGACTAGCAGTAATAGGAATAAAAATGCTAAAGCAGCAGCTTTTTTCACTCTGTCTGGATGGCACATCTCCTTTTGCAGACCCATCATCTTTTGTCCTTTTGTGCCGTTTGACTCAAAAGCTGTTATTGAAGGCAGGGCAGGGTTTTAGTGATTTGGAGGCCCCAGGCGAAGACCAATGTGAGGCCCTTCTCCATTTGGCTTAACGCAATCATAGCTAGTGAACAAAAAACTATTTGGAGGCAGCTCTTTTCAGTTAACAAAGCCACAGAACTAAAGGACAGACCCAAATGAGAATTCTAACTGAAGAACTTCAAATTACCTTCAGTCAGTTAGAAGAAGACAATATGGCAAGAAAAAGATTGTAAGTATATAATCTTTAATTCTTTCAAGACAAAAGTATAGTACATGCTTTTTGATAAAGCATTTGAACATCCACTATTCTCTAGGGGTAAAAGTCCCGGTCCGAGCGGGTGTCTGGTTTGTGGTGGGCTGCTGCCGTCTGTCTGTGGCCTCTGGCACTTTCCTTCCGCACTGTAGCTGGTTCACCGCAACAAGCAGACACACAAGTTGTAGTAGGTGCGGTGGGTGCACAACAGGCTGAAGCCGGACACCCACCGCACGCGTAGCGGCCGCGAGCTCACGACGCGCGTACTACGCGCGTAAGTGAAGCGTAGTTGAAGTGCTGTTATTACAACGGCAGCGGGCGACGTCCTCTCCACCAGCTGCGAACGCGGCGCGAACCGGGTGCGAGACCTGTGCGACACAAGCGAACTGAAGCGTAGTTTTTCGCTTCTCTTCTGTTTTTCTGCTTGTCGCGCGTCATGATCACCTGTTTGTACACAGAAATATGCTATAAAATGCTAGGTATACATGCTCTGATTTATATTTCATCCTTATATTAGGCTACTGGGGGGGTGTCCCTAGTTCCCTCCCAGATATTTTATAAGCAGCTAAAAAATACAAGCCTTTTCGTTTTTGTATTGTCCCTGCAAAAAAAAAAAAAAAACTGGAACCTGGGGGAAAGGCAAACTTAGTGTCACTATCTTATTTTGCGGTGTTCTCAGGCTACTGTATGTACAATCTGAATCAGATACAGAGGCTTCTTTTCCTGTGACAAGAACTGTGAGGGGTCCCGCCTGCATGGGTCACCTTGGGTGACCTTTAACCGTGTAAACATGGTGAGAGATGATGTCATAATCTGCAGGCCAGTACTCTCCGGAATGACTGACCGGGGAATTTTCTCAACAGGCCGCTTGCTGTACGTGACTCGTTTGCCCTGAAGAGTTTTGATATGCTTTGGCATGAGTGGGACGCTACGCGTGCGGTGGGTGGCCGGCGTATAGCTGCTAACGTTAGCTAGCTCAGCTTCTTCAACTAACGTTACACCTGTTGTAACGTCAGCAAGATTGAGAGCACCTATTATCAACCAACTTCGTTCGACAGACAGGAAAACGTAACCTGATTTGCAACTATATATGAAAAATTATCGAAATATCGGTAAAAATCTGCACCCAGTTATGTAAGTGGGTATTTTACCCAGTGGGTATTTTTTTAAAGTACTTTCGCCATTTTTTATGTGCCGGCAAATAATTCAGAGGTGGTCCAGCTCTAGCTTTTGGTTGCTAAGGGGACGCGTATCGACCACCCCATATAAATGAATGGAACTTAAATTTGCTAGCATACTGTGTAAGTGTCCTGTCTTGCGTATTTGAGGTTAATATGAGAAGGGGTGGTCGCTATCAGCATGTCTAGGAATACATACATATTCAGTGTTGTAACTCAAGTCGCAGGACGCAAAATAGCCGTTAGGAAAGCAGTTTGAAATTATGAAGCAACGTCTGCGCCATTGGATTTAATGGGTCCCGATGAGATAATTCCGAGCGTGTTGCTTGTCTTAGAGTTATAATAAATAAGGCTGTATTAATATAACTAAATGTATATGTATGAAGTTGGTTTTTTACATTTAGACAATTTATTATGTGTATTTTTACAGGACTTACATTTAAATAGGTAACAATGTCCAGTTCTCTCTAATAAATAGCTACGAAGTAAATACACTAGCGGTTAGGGTGGTCGGTAATCTACTTGTTGCTCCTCCGTCTTGGAGTCTCTGGCTGTTTTATTAAAGAATTTCGTCAGTTTAGGCAAACATTCCATAAACTGGGCATCTTCTTTCCTCCTCTTTCTCTTCTCAAATCCACTTTGAAAACGCTTCATGGTAACGTAGTGACTCTCCGCCTCTGATGGCAACTCGAATTTCTACGTCATTGATTAGGCGCAAATGCAGGAAGGTCAAGGTGGAATAGTCCATTAAATGTGAAATGTGGGTGATAATAAATATTGGCAAATATAGATATTTAATTGGATAGGCCCACATTTGCATGTAGTTATATTTATTTTTATCTATTACAGATTATCATTCGTTTGGAGTGACAAGAAAAGAAAAATGTTTCATAAATAAAAAAATAAAAAAAGAAAACAAATTCACGAGGCCCCTTTGGCGGACGAGGCCCCAAGCAATTGCCTACCTATGTCCTATGGTAAAACCGCCTATGATTGAAGGAAAAAGAGAGCGTTGGTCGTAACTGCTAAAGACAAATACAGTTTGTCTTTTGTGATGCTGTTGATATGGTTGATATGCCCCAAGAGTCTATAAGTCCCGAAGCCATTGAAACTAGTGAGACTGAATGAAGGACTGAAGACTTTCGACTGAAACTCAGTGGTGAGCATTGCAGTCGGCGTGCCCTCGGTCAGTGCGATCGCAGTGCGATGTTCTCAGGCTACTATATGTACAATCTGAATCAGATACAGAGGCTTCTTTTCCTGTGACAAGAAATGTGAGAGGTCCCGCCTGCAGTGGGTCACCTTGGGTGACCTGTAACCGTGTAACCATGGTGAGAGATGATGTCATAATCCGTAGGCCAGTACTCTCCGGAATGACTGACCGGGAATTTTCTCAACAGGCCGCTTGCTGTACGTGACTCGTTTGCCCTCAAGAGTTGTGATTTGCTTTGGCATGCGTGGGACATAGTGAAGTTGTGCTCTGAAAATGGGTAAGAAGTATCATTTTCCAAGCAAAACCATAAAAAAAGTGTGGAGATGTTATCTTTCTCAAGTATGTAAAACCACTTGAGGCATGATTTCCTTCTGCATAAATGTCAGATTTGTGTTTCTCAAAATGTACAAGTTCAAATGAAGGAGACCGTTTTAACTAAGATGGGTGTGTGTTTGTGGAATTTAGGTGTACAGAAGTTGATTTTATGCTCGTGTCTATTTGTGATGTGAGTTAATTTTCCACAATTTGACAATGCCTCTGTCTCTCTCCATGGCTACTGAATGAAAGCAGAGGACACATCATTAGACACTGAAGTGATTTGGAGGAGAATCATTTCAGAATGCAACGTGATTCACCTCAAAACTTAAATTCGGTATAATCTGAGGTAGGGCTGACCTGTTTCTATCTTTACTGGGTTTTGCAGGAAAATTATGGAGGCGTGTGGCCATCAACTGGAATCCAGCGTATAGTAATGATCATGACTCGCATTTCACGCAAGCAAAATCTGACCTTCAACCAGAGTGGGGATTTTTACCTACCACTATGATGTACTATGTACTATGATCCTGTACAAAAAGACAATATTGTGTCACTGAGTTTGTTGCTGGAAGAAGTGGGCTGTAATGTTCTGCCATGGATGATGTGCCAAGAATGATGTCACAGAGGTAGAACAGTCTTTGTGACATCACAGAGACCGAAGTCTCATCTCCAATAAGGAGCCTGCGCTTTCTAATGAGTGCTGAAGGCCATGGCCAAGCTCTGTCAATGTGATGCATTCTTCTGCCTGAGTTTGGCCACAGTTGTGATCATCACCTTGTGTAGGCCGAGTTTTAGACATGCCACGCTATGTTCTCTCGCCTGACATGCCTAGAACTCTCCTGAACTGTAACCACAAGGGCAAACATGTGGTTGCAGTTACTGTTAACTCCGAGGTCTGAGAGCACGGTGCTTTGGGATGTACGCCTGAAGGCCTATACTTAGAAACACGTCTGGCTGCACGCGTCTGGCTGCACGCGTCTCGCTCGCTGAGATTAGGTTTGTGCTTCGAACGAGCGAAACGAACCGCAAGGTGTTCCGGCCTACAGGTGATGTTTGTAAGGAAGCAGGGCAGGAAACTGAGGTAGACGAAACGACGGCGACTGATTTTTATCATGTATGTAAACCAGCACCCCCCCACCCCCTGGGCACCCGCACCCCCCCCCCTCCCCCGAGCCTGCATCATTTCTTTCAAGTCCTCTTCCCTCCTACACTGTCTGCTCTCCAAAAACCTCATGACAGCGTAACCACGTATGACGGGGAATTTATAAAACTTTCCTTACTTTACTCACGTTGCAAACCTTTACATCTGTCACGCCAAAACAACAGAACAAAGTGATGGTGCCCTTTTCACAACAAAAAAAATTCCAAGTTAATAATACCGGTGCTCAAGAGCACCTTACAGTTAACGTTTGACTCGGTGTAAACAGGAAGCAGGTGGCGACACCACGTTTTAGAGGAGCACTTGGGACGCCTGCGCTCCCAAATTGCCAGTGGGGTTCACGCGTGAACTCATCTGTGGATGCAGATAATTGAAGTCCAATTTAGGGAGGGAATCAGATATCTCCGACTCCATGTTGAGCATTTTAATTCATTAGTTTAACTATGTAGAATTATAAGTTATAAAAACAGTGTTAGTAAATCACATGTTCCGTGTCATACTGAGTGGAGCTTTGGATAGTACTCATACTCAGTACTCACTCCTCTGCTGCGATCACTCCACTGGCTACCGGTCGCTGCCAGGATCCGGTTCAAAGCCCTGACCCTTGCCTACACTGCTGCCAACAGAACAGCCCCCATCTATTTGCAGGGCATGACTCGATTCTATGTGCCTGCTCAACCACTCCGCTCTGCGGCAGCAGGGCGCCTTGTAAGTATTGTACCTTACTGAACCTGTGTTTAGCAGTTGTCTATGACCATGAAATGCACTTTCTGTACGTCGCTTTGGATAAAAGCGTCTGCCAAATGAATGTAATGTAATGTAATTTTTGGGTTTTTAGAGAATTAAAAGAATCTGATTGATTGTTTTTTTACAACACTTTCAAGCTCAATAAAAACCTGCACTTCATTACCTCCAGCTAGGAGATTATGTATTGATGTCTGTCCATCCAAATGTCTATAATAGACCAATCTGGATAAGTAATGGCCAGATTGCCATGAAATGTGCAGTGCCAGATCATTTTCCCAAGAGGAAGAAACCTATTACATTTGGTGACTCTGACCTTTCCTGTAGTTCCACCATCAGGCCAAACATGTCTTGAAAAGTAATGACTCGATTGTGCACTGCAAACGTCCTGGCATTCACGTGAAGGGAGATTGACAAGGTTTCCCTTCTGAGGAACTGACATTTGGTTTTTTGCATTTTAATCTCATTGAAATTACTGAAAACATTACTCCACTTCCAGCCAGACCCAGGTGACTTGGCAGGGGAAAAGAGGGTTGATTTTCATACCAAAAGAAATGACTAATTTCATGATTGACAAATGAATATTTTCAAGTAAAAGCAATATCAGTCTCCCTGAGTTGGCAGTGCCCCAGGGAAAGGGGAAAAACAAAATTTACGCTATGTGTTAGCAGATTACTATTCGTATAACAAATAGTTATACACATTTCTCTAGTAGTGTTACATAGTGATCTTGTAGTACTACATTGGTTTCAGGCAAGTCACTGAATGAACTTGCTTGACTGGGAAAATTGAAGGAATTTACCTTGATTGGTAAAGCATGTTTCTCATGTGTATATTTAGTGAAGGATTGAAGGCAATTTTTTTAAAACAGTCTCTGTCTATATTCTTGCTGATGTCAAGACAACAGAACAACCTCTGATTGACCCTTTTAGTTTGCACAGGTCCAGTGATGTGTCGGTCTGTGGGTATTCAGAAATTCGATGAACGGGGCGATTAGTGTTATCAAGCTTAGGCACTTTTATCCCGTGTGCGTGGGTGCCTAGTCTTATCAGCGCCAGTGTGGTTTGTGGCTGATGGCTTCAGTGCTCACGGGAAGTGCTGGCTTCAGATGGCATGGGCGTCCTCGCCTCTCTGTGCAGGGACATCCTGTTCAGCTGTCTAGGTGAGGTGGCATCACCCCTAGCAACGATGTTATTTTCAGTCTGAGGGTTGCTTTGCCAGGGAGTGTTGTCACGGTAACCCGCTACATGGCCTTTGCCTTACCCCGCATCGGTGTCCCTAACTAGCCGAGCTACACCCGCGGCATCAATGAGGCGGAGGCCCACAGACATTATTGTGTCTATGACAAAATTCTTAAAAATCAATACAAAAACATTTTAATCCGAGGATTAATGACACATTAGGTTTTTGCTCAATTAATTCCATTGGAAGCACATCGGAAAAACTGTGGTTTTAATGCAGTGGTGTTCAGGTTCTACTGTGTGTGGTGTCTTCACCTTGGCACGGTTTCAAACCCACTCTGGCTCTGGCATAAATAACACTCTGCATTATTCAGTAAAGCTGGTTCCATGACCTTGCGCTTCGAGCAGCCAGGTGGCTGCTAATTGAAACCAGATTTAATATTTCATCAAATGTGCCTTTATTACATTCTTAACATATACACATGCTTTGAAAAACACCGTTATAATGAATTTACCATATGTGGCATGAGACATCAAAGTATGTTGATGTTTATACAGTCAGATCTTTAACTAGATGGCATATATGAATGGAACCATCATCTGTGATTCCACATAAAACTATACTTGTTATACATACAGTTCCAATATCAGGAATATCAGATAGCAAAGGGCAATGTAAAATGCTTCAATCTGCTCTGTAACTTGTACTTGTTGTAAATGTGAAATAGAATAAAAAGTATTTGCATGTTAAAAAAATAAATGTGATGTTCAGGTACTGATGTTCAGAGTTCGATCTTGAGTAACGCGATCCTCTGGAAGCATGACCTCACAGGCCCGCATCCATGGAGACTGACATCAGCCAATCAGAATCATCTGAAGGTGGTGGTGGCTGTGATGTCAGTCACAGGCCCTGGTTTAGGCTCCCAGTTTCGTCTGACTGCGGGCTCCAGCCCTGGCCCCTCAGGTGTTGCTGCTGCTGTGCTCGGCCGTGGCGCTGGAGGACAGCCCGGATGCGAGCTGGCAGCCCTTGAGCAGGCGCACCACCCTCTTCTTGTAGGTCTTGATGGCGAAGAAGTAGATGATGGGGTCCAGGCAACAGTTGAGGTTCATCAGGGAGACGGTGACCTGCAGGGCCATCTTGAAGGCCTTCATCTCGCGGCAGGACGGCGGGCGGAGCAGCCGCCGCGCGGCGAACTGCACCACGGCGACGTGGTAGGGGCTGAAGCACCCCACGAACGCCGCCAGGATCAGCAGGATGACGCCGTTGGCCCGGTGACCGTGCCCCGAGCGGCCCGTCACAGGGTTCTGCCTGGCCGCCCGCGACAGCTTGCGCCGGATGCTCATGTAGCAGCCCAGGATTAGCACCAGCGGGACACCGTAGCTGACCGCGCAGGCCAGGAGCAGGAGGCTCAGCAGTGCCGGCGAACCGTCCAGGCTGAAGTACTCCATGCAGGCCCACTTGCCCCCAGCCTCCTTCAGCATGCTGCGGAACAGCAGGGGCGCGTTGGCCAGCAGCACCAGCGCCCACGCCAGGGCGCAGACCCCGCGCACCGCCCGCGGCTCCCGTGCGCACCGCAGCCGGTGCGGGTGCACCATGGCCAGGTAGCGGTCCAGGCTGACGCAGGTCATGAAGGCGATGCTGGCATAGGTGTTGGCGAAGAACACCATGGCCGTGAGCCGGCAGGCCACGTCGCCGAAGGGCCAGTCGAACCCGCGGACGTAGTAGGCGATCCTGCCGGGCAGCGCCAGCGCGAACAGGGCATCGGACAGCGCCAGGTTCACCAGGTACAGCGACGTGGAGTTGAACTTCTGCTGCTTGTGCCAGGCCACGTAGAGCACCAGGCTGTTCCCGGAGACGCTGAAGAGGAAAACCAGGGTGTAGAAGAGGGGGAACAGGACCCGGGCCGTCTCCGTGTGCTCGTACACATTGCAGTTCTGCTTGAGGGCGCTGGCATTCGGGTCCATTGCAACGCTCACAGTCAATTCACTGAGGGAAAAAGCAGAGATTCCGACATGTCACTTAGGCAAACATTGCGTTTTCTTCTTGCTTATGATTTAACCTTACAAACTGCTATTCACTATACTGTATAATGCTTAAATAAAGTACTTGAACATGGCACATTGAAGTATTTTTAAAAAATGTAGTACTTGTGTTATCTTGTGGCGATTTCCCCTTTTGACCAGTGCAGACTTCTTTCTCGCATATACATTATAGCCTGTTCATTTACAGTGGGCTGTACTATATGATGCTGCTGTTGGTTATAGTGCATATATCATTAATATGGGAGTACCTGTTCGTAGATGTCTCCGACACCATCACGCTATCTCAGGCAATCCCCAAAAGGTGTTCAAGCTCTTGTCACTCCCATTTAAGTGCTTTGAAACTAAGGGTTAAAATAGCAATTATGGCACTGCTAGAATATTCTGTGCTCCAGGACATTAATGTTCAAAGTGACTGATCTTGTCTGAACAGTGTTACTACAGTGTGCATTAAGACTAAGAATATCAGTCATTATCTTCATGCATCCCAGTACAGATAATTCTTTAATGTGAAGCTTTTACATTGAATGACATATGAAAGGCAAATCACATCACAATTATTTTCCTGTTTGGTAGCAATGTATCTCCCTTTCAAGGTATTAATATTATGATGACTTGCTTTGACAAGTATTATTACCTTTTTTTAAATTAAAGAACTGTTAAAGGATCAAACATGTTCTTTCTAAGAGCCAAAATGTCCATTTTGCATCACAGTATTTATTGTTGGAAGAAAATGGTAAACAAAACGTTAATGATTAATCCCACCAGAAAATGCAAATACATTCTCACTCAAACCCAACGATGCTGATGAGCACATTTTCACTGTTCAGTTGAACAGCGGCTACACTGATCCTGTCCCACAATTAAACTGTAGATGAAAAAATGTCCTCAGAAGCACTGTCAGATTTATTTTTCGACTCCTAGCACTTTCACTCAGACGCATAAATTAATAAAAGGTTTTGTGTGTGTTTTCAGCACTTACTCAGTGTTGAATTATCTCCTTTTCACCATCCAGCGAGCATGCCTGTGCTCTTTAGCGATCGTCACCTCGGGAGCTCAGAGATCAACTGAGAGAGGATGTGGTATTGAGCACTGAAGGTGGGACTCAAATTTCACACCTGATCTGTCTCAAAGTGCACTGGTGATCGCATAAATGTTGTTATCCTTAAATAAACCTCACTATATTCAAACCTGTCCTCAGTAACATAACTTATTCTCTGAATAACATACCTCTAAGTATGAAACACTTTCTTGTGATTTCAACAAGTCCTCATTGACTTCTAGATAATACTGAAAATAATTTTCATTCCCTAAATATAAATGTAAGGTGAACTATTGCTAGTTTAAAAAATAGCTGCCCTTTTTGTGTTATAAGTAGTTTTTGACAATACTCTTGTACCAACTGTTGTTTTCCTTTCTTGTTGTTTTCTTAATTTCACTTTTTGGTTTGCTGTTGCTTGATTGATGATTTTAGGACAATATATTTTTTAATATGACTTGGGGTATTTACTGTTTTGCATAAGGGTACTGATATCTCTGTTCAGCTGACAAACAGAACCACAGAAAGCTTTATATTTAACAGCTGAGTAAAATCTGTGTCTATCTTTTTTTAATTTATAGGAGGCGTGGTTTCAGGCTGAAACTTTAGAGCAGTGGTTCTCAACGGGGGGGGGGGGCGGGTGGGGCAGGGGGGGGCCCTAGGGAGCTGCCGGAGGGCCCTGAGATGATAGAACATTATTGAAAGCTTCAATCACAAAACATCAAGACATGAGTAATTATTCAGCTAAACAAATAATACAAAGCAAGAAATTAATAGTATATAAAATATGACCTTTTTACTTTCTGTAGATGTCAGACTCATTTGTTTGCTATGAATGGGGAAAAGGAAAAAGAAGATGTCTGCTTTGTAAATATTTGAGGATTACAAAAATGCCAAATTTTTATGGGGTGAATTGGAATAAGCTTGACTAACTGCACTGGAGTGTGTACAGATGGAGTTGCGATGATGACAGGCAGAGAGGTTATCACATCTCCTGTGGGGGGGTGGGGGTGGGGGGTGGAGGGGGGAGGGAGGGGGAGGGGGGATCCTGGAATATTTCCATGGACACGGGGGCCTTGGGGGCAAAAAGGCTGAGAACCAGTGCTTTAGAGGAACTATAAATGGCAGTTTCTGAATAATCTATTGTCAGTATTGTTTGCATTGTAAAATAGTGGCAGTAAAGCTGATCACATGTGTTCAGAAGTCACCATTTGGAAATGTTCCTCTCTCCACCGTGTGCCCTGTTATTTACCCACCCATGTGAAAAAATACCCGTGAAGTATACTACAGCATGCTTCAGCTTACCTGCTGTATGAAGTTCATATAATCATACTTCAGGTACGCTGAAGTATGCTGTTTTTTTCCAAATGGGCATGCATTTTTAGATGACCTTCCTTTCACACTTGTCTTCAAGATTTGGATTCAGCACGTGACCCCACAAGTAATCCAATCACTGAAGGAATCATCATCATTACCGTGTTTTATTTCACAGAAACAGCATCTTTCGTTCATATAAAAGCTGAATTTTTAAAAATGTATTTTGCAGCTGTGTTGCATAGTGGTTATAGGGAAATGGACTTGCAATTTAGAGGTTGTAGCATTGATTTTCAGCTGTTGTACCCTTGAACAAAATACTAAACCTGCATTATCAGTGAATATCCAGCTGTATGGATTGGTTTTTTTTTTTTAATGTTATGTATGTAAGTCAGGCAGGATGAAAGAGTTAAATGCTAAATGCTTAAAACATAAATGTGAACTGTCAACTAAGATGCCCACCAGTATGACTGTCATTAGCATACCACAGGAGACTGATGACGAGGCTGCGTTTCTTTATCAATATTAATAGCAGGGGACTGGCCAAAGGTCAGTCTTTTTGTGACTCAGATATTGTTGTACTTCCTGATTCTAAAATTTACTCATGGTAGTTTACACTGAAAATGTAATGACTCATTATACATGGGGGTTTTTTTTGGAAAAGCAGTGTGCCTTTATTATTTATATTGGCAGTTAAATTCTGTTTGATTCAGACCTCATGGAAATGTCAGCACCGAGGGGCAGGGCTGGCTCAAGCCTTTATGTGGCCCTAAGCAGAATTTAATTTGGGGCCCCCCCACTGCCTCCGCGCCGCCAATACTATTGACTATTGTCAATGCTTGATCATTCGCACACCTACTGTAAATCTAACACACCCATTATCAGTTTTATTAGTTGTAGCTGTGTTGCTTACATCATACAGTATGAGTACATAGTTGATGGAATAGAATGAGTTTATTTTACCAACATAAATTGTTATACTCTGCAGCAAGCAATTTGTACACTTAAAACAACAACTCAATCTATATCTAGCTAACTAAGGCATAATGATATTGGAATATAAAAGCAAAGACCCCAAAATGGTACTGTAAATAATGTTAGGCTGTTATCAGTACCAAGTTTATGGAACAGAAGCTTATTTTCATTACAGAAATATATACCCAGCAACAAGTTATTTTTACACAGAAGAAAAAACTTTTAATCTATAACTAGCTATTAAGCCAGATTGATAGGTCATCACAAAATGCTAGTGTTAAATAATGGTATGCTGTTATCAGCATCAAGCTCAGTATACAAACACGAAAACGTTAGCTTGCTTTTATTTCAAACCAACTATGAATAGCTAGCTATCTACCAGTTAAAATCGAAATTTATCTAGTTTTAATCTAACACATTAGCTAGATTCCCCCCGTTAAAATCGAAATTTCTCTAGCTAGCTAGCTAGTTATCTTACTATTATACATACAACTAGGTGGATTAAGATTTCACGGCTATTCAGGGATGTTTAATCAAACGTTAACTTTCCTAAAACAAGACAAGATATGCTACCTAGGCTATGTTGTTAACTAACTAGCTAACTAATGTTAGCTTCTGTTTTCTTCTTTCTTTTCTCTGCTCCAGAAGGATAGCCTATGTCCTTTTTAGCGACATTACTTTTTTGCTGCTTTTTCCATAGACGCAGAGGAGAGGATTGTAACCTAACGTTAGTCTGACTGAGTGAGCTTGCATCAAAACGCTGTTAAATTACCTTTGAATAAATTAAAATATATGTTGTTGCGGGGCTTTTCGTAACATCACTTCTCTAGTGCACGGATGGGCTCTATGGTCTGATCAAAACCAGAACATGAAAGAGGTTCAAGTAGAAAATGTAAAATCGACCCACAGGCTAAGCTTTCACCTCTTAAACAATAACTATTGTTCTGGATAGTTCTGTACTACACTTCTGTACTACACCATCACCCTCCCTGATTCATATAGCTTTGAAACTCTTTATGAGATCCTCTTCTTCACTGGAAAAACATCCTATTGGCCCAGAAAATATATAAAAAGAATTCACAGCCTACTAAGCCCATTTTTAGTGATGAGGTTTATTCCAGGATTCGGATATAATCTCAAATACACAAATATTTGAGATTATATCCCCCCCCCCCCCCCCCCCCCCCCGCCCCCCCCCCCCCCGCATGTGCCCCACTTCAACTCATTCAAAATGCTACTGCTCAGCTGTTCCTAACCTACCAACTACATGCACGTCTTTGTCCTCTATTTGATTCCCTCCACTAGCTTCAGATTGCTGCTGGTTCAGGACTCTTGTAAGTTTCAGAAGTAAGTAAAGTAACCCAGCACCACTGACTGCATATCAAGGTGGCTGAGCGGCGGGGAGTGAAGTAGGTGATGACAGGATTTCAAATTCAGTGTGTGCAGCCTCAAAATATGATTTGACATTCCAAATTAGGTAAACGAAAAAATAAAATAAAATACTGGTTACAAATTGTGACATTTTATACACTGAAGGACATAGACACTTTATAAACTAAAAACGATTTAGCAAATTCTGTATCTTCTATACAGACTTCACACCATTATAATAATAATAATAATAATAATAATAATAATAATAATAATAATAATAATCGTAGTTGTACAGTTTCTACTCAGAATCGTTTTCGGGAAATACAAAAATAGCTCATTTATTTATGGGTGAATAAGGCGAATATGTAAATGTTTCGTGAGAATCTTGCACTGGTTTTGTCCAGGTTTTGTCCAGCAAATCGCCTCTCCTCCAGTGTCCCACAATCCTCTACTCAAAGTGACCATGAAGTATCTGATGACGTGTCTCGTTCGGGGCTGAAAAGTGGGTTAATGTTACGGACGGGTTCCTAAGTAACCTGAGAAAACAGCTAGCCTAGCTATCTGGCTAAATGTATTCGGAGTGACATATATATTTATTTAGATTTTTTTAAATATCGTGTCACAACATTACTTTGACGAAAGAAGAGAGAAATGCGGGCCTTTTACAATATGCTCACTCTTTGGAGGGTCTTAACGTTACTTCTTTTTGGAGGCTTACAGACAGCCTTAAGTTTCTATCTTCCGGGTTTGGCTCCTGTCAGCTTCTGTGAGAAAAATGAAGCTGGAAAAGAACAAGAAGTGCCGGATTGCAGGGTAATTATTCCCCAAAATAATCACAGTGGGCTGCTGCGTGCGAGTTGGTTGTACTGCTCGTTTTCCGTGGTTGTTTGGCTAGCTAGCTAACACTGCTAGCTAAAAACACCCAGGCCTGAAAACTGGTCGCAGTAGCCTATCGGTGATGTTCCGATGAGCAGAAGCAAGCTTCCATTAGCTATGTCATCTGATGTGATATTACAGGCGGTTAGATAGCTGACAAGCTTGTCATTTTTTTATTGACCGCTTCTCGTACAATGTTATATAGATAGCTTTCTAGACGACAATGATCGCCGATTTCCATATCCGATTGCTGATAAGCTAAAGCTAACTTAGTCTGCCGGTGAGCAACTACGTTCACGTTGGGCTAGGCTAGCTAGCCCACAAAATGAGTAATATCATTTTGTGTTATTAAGTTTTGTAAGAATGGTGGGTAGCTGAGCCTGAATAGGACTTTCCGTAATGATAATGTAGATAATTTAGCTGTTAGCCTTGGACAGAGGTGGATAACCCGGCTTCAAAGAGTAAAAAGACTGACCATGTATTTGCTTCACCACCATGCACTAAACCAGCTGATTCTAATTAGCATAACTCTTCAGCATGATAGGAGAACTAATTATTGTAATCAGCTGGTTTAGTGCATGGTGGTGGAGCAAATACATGGTCAGTCTTTTTACTCTTTGAAGCCGGGTTACCCACCTCTGGTCTTGGATGGATATTGGCTAGCGTTCTTGCTAGATTTACATCATAAAGACAGCTGGCAAGTTGGCTTTTTATCACAGATTTCTGGATTTTCCGAAGTGCCAATGTCGGTAGATAGTTTGCTGAACTATAGGCTATTGGCTGGCTCTGTTCTGTTTGATTAGCCGGCTAGCAGTCCTTTAACTGGGGGACACCGTCCGCAGGCCTGCGCTGTCAAATGTGTTTTAGCTGACTTGTACGCTACTCACACCCCCTCAAGACCCGTATGTGGACTGACATCCCCGGGTTGATATCCTGCTGAAGAACCCAGTTTGATTTCATGCCCCATTTATTTCGGGAATGAAGTGGGAGAAGGTTGCTTTTTTCTTGACTTACAGCTGGATGTTCCGTTGGACAAGACACCTTTTACACAATATATGATTTGATTATATGATGTGATACATTCAAATCTGCACTGCTTACCTTATTTACCTGTAAATCACAAATAATTTGTAATATTACAGATGAAAAATAATTAGCAATTATTATTACAAAATTATTTGTAGTAATAATTATTAAACCTATCATTGACGTCGAAGAATTAACGTCAGATTGAAGAGTGTTTATTAATAAGACAACATTGTCTTCCCTGTATCTTGTAAATTACCTTACATAATTAAAAACAAAAAATCTGCTTTAGGTGGTAACTTTGCTATGCTTTTTTAAAAATCAATAATTGTTTAGAACATTGCATTCAAAAGATTTTGTGTAAACTGGGGATCTGTCATTTAGTTTGAGCCATTGCTGAATGAATTCCTTTGGCTCCCATAATTGCATTTATAAGCATTTCTACTCTAGTTTGTAGCAAAGTTTGACATGACATTTTGAATGATTAACTCTTAGAAAGTAATGAAAATCACTTTTCTGGCCACAGTCTACACTCTGGAGGCAAAGGAATGGATGTAATGCATATAATTCAAAATGTCTTTTGCGTTAGATGTAGAAGTCATGAGGGGTGAACAGGGAAATGCTGCCTAGCTGCTGAAACTGCTTCGCTGCGACCGTATGTATCGTTTTGATTCCTGCTCTCTTTTTTTCTCTCCATGAAGTCTGAAATCGAGCTGTTTGTGAACAGGTTGGATTCTGTGGAGTCGGTTCTGCCCTACGAATACACAGCGTGAGTAAACCTGCATACTGTAGCACGCCATGTCAGCAACACTGCTCCGTTTCACTAAAATTTAAAAAATTTTTTTTTTTTTTTCACAAAGTTTAAGTGGTCGCCAAAATGAAAGGGTTAAATTATGTTTGTATTGAAAAAAGCATCGCTTGCATTTGTGTCTATCTAAACATTGATAAGGTCAGGGCTGGAACTGAAGGACTGTATGTTTGGTGTATTGCATGGACGCCTAGTGATCAGTACATGTGCCTATTGAGTGTTCACCCTTTACCAGTTGAAACCTCTGTACTCAAAATGAAATAAAACATCAGTGGCAGCATGATTTGACATTTCTGTACTCAAAATATTTGCAGTTTTCTGGAGTTTTTTTTTTTTTTTTTTTAGCGTGCACTTTGCTCTTTTTCAGCTGTGGTTGATTTGACTTGCGTGATCATGCTGGGTGTTCACGGTTTTTTATAAACGCTGCTTTACATGCTGTGGTGTGATGAGTGGCGTGTGCATGCATGGGGGTTAGTGCTGGGGTTTAACACCACCCCCACCCACACCACCCACCCCCCCCCCCCACCCCTCCATGCTGCTACGGTTTTCTATTTTCAGATTTCGTCGCCTCAGTAGATCTAGTAGCTCAGTAACGATCTAAACCTGCAAACAGCGACACTCCTGTGGCAGCACTTGAGATACGGTGAAGACGCCTGATTTAAGAGTCAGTGTGCCGGGCCTGCCATGTATCTGTTCCAGTGAACAGACAAACCTGTAATTATTATTGATTTATGAAATATTGTTTGTATCTAAAGCAAGTTAGCAGTGGTTATATATCACTTTGCTGAAAAGTGACATGTGCGGCAAATTCAGTATTTCCATTTTAAGACCTGTATCTGTACATGGCATAAGCTTGTGGTATACGGTTCCCAGTGGAGGAATAGTGTTAATATAATGTGGTAAGCAATACAGGATTTTGGAAAGCATGCAATCTACATAAGCTGTTTTATGGTCACGGTAACACCATTATATTCAAATGCGCCGCAGCAGGAGTGGATTGAACACGGTTGCAGCGCAGTGGGGATTAACTGTCCGGGGCGTATGCTTGCTTTGCATCTCTCCTGCGCAGTGGGGGTTAACTGTCTGGGGCGTATGCTTGCTTTGCCTGTTCAGCGGAGCAGCCATAGCTTTTCTTGGCGGTGTTCAGGTACGTTTGAGCACCGCGTGGCTTTCCACTGCACTGGGGTTCTCACCGTCCCAGAAGACATGTAGCACCGTGAGCCAGGTAGTCCAGGTGAAGACGTGCAGCACCGTGAGCCAGGTAGTCCAGGTGAAGACGTGCAGCACCGTGAGCCAGGTAGTCCAGGTGAAGACATGTAGCACCGTGAGCCAGGTAGTCCAGGTGAAGACATGTAGCACCGTGAGCCAGGTAGTCCAGGTAGTCCAGGTGAAGACGTGTAGCACCGTGAGCCAGGTAGTCCAGGTAGTCCAGGTGAAGACGTGTAGCACCGTGAGCCAGGTAGTCCAGGTGAAGACGCGTAGCACCGTGAGCCAGGTAGTCCAGGTGAAGACGTGCAGCACCGTGAGCCAGGTAGTCCAGGTGAAGACGTGTAGCACCGTGAGCCAGGTAGTCCAGGTAGTCCAGGTGAAGACGTGTAGCACCGTGAGCCAGGTAGTCCAGGTGAAGACGTGTAGCACCGTGAGCCAGGTAGTCCAGGTGAAGACGTGTAGCACCGTGAGCCAGGTAGTCCAGGTGAAGACGTGTAGCACCGTGAGCCAGGTAGTCCAGGTGAAGACGTGTAGCACCGTGAGCCAGGTAGTCCAGGTGAAGACGTGTAGCACCGTGAGCCAGGTAGTCCAGGTGAAGACGTGCAGCACCGTGAGCCAGGTGGTCCAGGTGATGCTGGCTGCCCGAGCCAGATTTTACCGCAGCGGTTGTTCACGCATCACAATGTGACGGAATGTTTCAGAATAAATAGTGGACAGTTTCTGGGCAGCGGGAGAAATTTGAGTGCAGCTGTCAGAATGAGAAATCATAATAATAATATCTGTTGCTTGCCTATTTTTACATATGGAATAAAAAGTCACACTTCATTTCAATAGCTTTAGTTTTAAATTGTATTTCCGCAGTAAACTTTCACATACTGAATTATTAATCTTGTCATACAGAAATATTTAAAAAATTATTATAAGGTTATTATAAAGTCATTTGGAACATCTTCAGAGGCATTTTAAGGAATACTGTGAATATAAAACTGCAAATATTTTCATGTGGCTTTTTATAAGGTTTGGAAATGTGTGGTATTCTGTTATCAGTCTGTTCTGTGTCGGCTTCATGAATGTGGAAGAAGCTTGTGTTCTCATAGCTCTGAGCGAATGGAGGAGCTCACAGCAGTGACTTGTGGGTAAACCGCTGGTGCGTGAAAGCGAGCCGCAGGGTGGCATCATGGGAAGGTTCCCCTCACGCGCATCCCGCGTTCGGAGGGGGGATGAGAACGTGACAGAAGGTTTTTGGAAATGCAAAGTGACGACTCAGCGTGAAACGTGCGTGGAAGTCACTCCTCAGGAATGTGACCTTTTTCTGTTTGTTAGAAAGGGCGGGGGGGGGGGGGGGGGGGGCAGAGCTGAATGGGAGGGGAGGGGGGGATTCAGAGGTGTGAGAGCAGCCATAGAGAGAAGGGAAGAGAGAGGGAAAAAAGTCATTCCCTGAAGGCATATCACTTCTCATTCTTCACCACTGGACAGAGCCACTCTTCCTGTGTTTGCACATCAAGAGTTAAACAGGAAGTGACATCAGCTGTTCAGTCCATGCCTGAAATTCTGCTGGTTGGTTTCTGAAAATGTGGCTTATTGAAATTAAAACCTTTCTCTCTCTCTCTCTCTTTTTTTGTAGGTTTGATTTCTGCTCTATAGAGTCAGAGAAACGCCCCTCTGAAAACTTGGGTCAGGTTCTGTTTGGTGAACGAATTGAACCGTCCCCATACAAGGTATGTATGAACACAGCACTGAGACTGGTTTTCCTTCGCTGTATGGTTTACTGTGTACACATTGGTGTGCAAGTCCTACAGGCTGTTTATGATGTGAAGTCTTGGGGATAAAAGGTGTCTTTTTCTTCAAGTGTTTTTGTGTTCACCTCCTTTGCTCTCTGTAGAAAACAAAGTCAAACGGAACCAAGAATAACGACAGAAGAATAATGATAACAAATGGCTGATATTTATGTATGAGTATATCTCTTCAGTTGATGATGGTACTGTGCCCTTCAACCCAAGGACACGGTGTGTCTGTGATTTTGTCCGTCATTTATTCACAAAGCGGTGAATGTTGTCCTGTTTCCTGGCTCAGTAGGACCGCGGTGTGTCTAGCAGTCTTCATGGTCTCATGGAAACCCCAGAATCTGTAGGATTTGGGGCTGTGGGGTAACAGCCCCTCTCTAAAGCTCTGGTGCTGAGGGCACTGCTGTGTCCCACAGGCTGGAGGGAAACCTTCACCCAGCCAGCGCCATCTGTGCCCATCCATACGGAATCCTGGCAGCAGCTCATAAGCACTGGCATGTGGAAAAATGGAGGGAGAGGGAGAGAGGGAGAGAGGGAGAGAGAGAGAGAGATCATCACTCTTATGTGGCTACTGCAGCTACTCCCGGGCCTTCGAGATGCATTTTAACAGTCTCGAATTTCGGCCCAAACCTTTGGCTCTGAAACAAAAGCGCTTTTTTGTAGCTTATGTCTATGTGAACCGAAACACGTGTGAAAAATTTCGATTCTGTTGGTTTGTTCAAACTGATCTTCTGTACAGAATTGTCCATGTCGTCTTCCCCAGTAGACTGAGCACTGTTTCCGTCTGCCATTCATAGTGTACTTGCTGAAGTGCTGCTTTTCTGTTCTGACATCATCATTTTAAAAAATATGACATCAGTTTTAAAAACTGGCCAAAACCAAGACTCCATGTGTGTCATCTGTCTCCCAGCTCCAGTACAGTTTCTACGGAAGCACCTGAAATCACTGGGTGCCTGTCTTCAGTGCACAGTGCATTATTAAAAACAATGATTTAAGTCATTATTACTGAAATAATGATGATGTAAAGCTGATTTACTGTCCCATATTAATGTCCGCAAGTTTTTTCTGGATGTGCCTGTTGCTGGACTTGTAAAAACTGAGATGCGTTTTCTTTTGCAGTTTGAGTTCAAAAAGAAGGAGGAGTGCAGGCACGTGTGCACAAAGACGTACGATGCAGTGAACGGCGACGACAAGGCCAAGCTGGGCTTCCTGAAGAAAGGAATGCTGCTCAACTACCAGCATCACTGGTGAGGAAAACTAAACAGATCTGTGAGTGAGTGGAGCTCATATCTGTGAGTGAATTTTCAGAAAATGCACAGCAGCATTCTGTCATTCACGCCTTTTGCCACTAGAGGACGCCCAAGAATTGAATTGAAAATCAAAAGGATAAATGCGATCATCCCGCATTGATTTAACTCAAGGTCTGAGGCATTTATAGAGCATGAATACAGTGCACGTTTTAAAGGCCGTCCTGAGAAGCCTTGTCCTTGCTTTGCTTTTGTCAGAATGTTCGAAGGGTTGTTTTGTAGAAGGACCGGGTCAGGTGCATGCTGGGATAGCTGATTTGACTGGCTGAAAGGGAGCCAGTTTGTCAGTGAGCCAGGGCGTGAGTGTGTCTGTGACCTGACTGTGCGTCTGTACTGCAAGCAGACCTGCACCCTGCTGCAGGGGAATCGTGATGTAGACAACGCTGAACTCAGGCAGGCTGTCGACACGGTTACGCTGTTCACATGGTCTGTTCCTCCTGGGCAGTAGGAGGGGCAGGGCAACAGGAGGGGTGTGAGCCTGCAGAAACAGAGCAGGTCTATGGAGCAGCAGAAACAGAGCAGGTCTGTGAACCTGCAGAAACAGAGCAGGTCTGTGGGGCAGCAGAAACAGAGCAGGTCTGTGAACCTGCAGAAACAGAGCAGGTCTGTGGGGCAGCAGAAACAGAGCAGGTCTGTGGAGCAGCAGAAACAGAGCAGATCTGTGAGCCTGCAGAAACAGAGCAGGTCTATGGAGCAGCAGAAACAGAGCAGGTCTGTGGGGCAGCAGAAACAGAGCAGGTCTGTGAGCCTGCAGAAACAGAGCAGGTCTGTGGGGCAGCAGAAACAGAGCAGGTCTGTGAACCTGCAGAAACAGAGCAGGTCTGTGGGGCAGCAGAAACAGAGCAGGTCTGTGAACCTGCAGAAACAGAGCAGGTCTATGGAGCAGCAGAAACACAGCAGGTCTGTGGGGCAGCAGAAACAGCAGGTCTGTGAGCCTGCCGAAACAGAGCAGGTCTGTGGGGCAGCAGAAACAGAGCAGGTCTGTGGAGCAGCAGAAACAGAGCAGGTCTGTGAGCCTGCAGAAACACAGCAGGTCTGTGGGGCAGCAGAAACAGCAGGTCTGTGAGCCTGCCGAAACAGAGCAGGTCTGTGGACTTGCCTTCCCTGCAGTAGAAAGGCTCTGGTCTTCAGGCCGTTCCTGGTGGCTGTGCTCTGTCAGGAGCCTCATGTGGCCTGTCTCTGCTCTCATCATCACCGATTACCGGCGTGTCACCAGCCCGCCGTCGCCGTGGCGACCTCTCGGCTCGCGTGCAGACACCCGGCTCGCGTGCGGCCGCCTGTCGGATGTGTCCGCACGTTCAGCTGTTTAGTGTAACAGCGAGCGCTCTTCAGGAACACTTCATTTAAGCGGGGGCGCGGGGGGGCGGGGCCGCGGGCGTCTGTCAGGACGGGGTCGGGGCTGGCTCTGGAGTCGGAGTGGGGGGGGTGGCTCGGCTCTCAAACGCGCCCCGCGGGGAGGGGCGGGGGGGGGGGGGCAGCGCTGGTCTCCTGGGGACTCCACAACCAGCTGGCTCCCCACAGATGAGCCACACGCCGGCTGTGCGTGTGTGTGTGTGTGTGTGTGTGTGTGTGCGCGCACGTGCATGTGGGGTGTGTGCTTTTCAGCATGTGCGTAGTTGTGCTGTAGGTACATGCACACCTGTTTGTACATAGTTGGGTGTGCTTGTGTGAGTGTGTGCGAGAGGAAGAGAGTGTGGGTGCTGGTGGTGGCCTTTGTGGGTTTGTGGGTGTCGAGCTGTGATGGCGTATTGAAGGCTGGACGTGTTCAGTGTGAAGGAACGCACATCCTGTTGTCCCTGTTCTTCCCGTAAGGCCAGGTCGCATGTAAATGTGGAGGTTTTATTGACCAGTAACATGGTCGGCATGGTCATCTGAGGGTCTCACGCTGCTGATCATGTAGGTAAAACTGGACCCCCCAACCCCCGTCACCCCACCCCCCCTCCCCCGAGCCTGCATCATTTCTTACGAGTCCTCTTCCCTCCTACACTGTCTGCTCTCCAAAAACCTCACAACAGCGTAACCACGTATGACGGGGAATTTAGAGAACTTTCCTTACTTGTGTTCCTGAATGAGGCCGCTAACCCTCTCTCTGTGTCCCTGAATGAGGCCGCTAACCCTCTCTCTGTGTCCCTGAATGAGGCCGCTAACCCTCTCTCTGTGTCCCTGAATGAGGCCGCTAACCCTCTCTCTGTGTCCCTGAATGAGGCCGCTAACCCTCTCTCTGTGTCCCTGAATGAGGCCGCTAACCCTCTCTCTGTGTCCCTGAATGAGGCCGCTAACCCTCTCTCTGTGTCCCTGAATGAGGCCGCTAACCCTCTCTCTGTGTCCCTGAATGAGGCCGCTAACCCTCTCTCTGTGTTCCTGAATGAGGCCGCTAACCCTCTCTCTGTGTCCCTGAATGAAACCGCTAACCCCCTCTCTCTGTCCCTGAATGAAACCGCTAACCCCCTCTCTCTGTGTTCCTCAATGAGACCGCTAACCCCCTCTCTCTGTTCCTGAATGACAAACTGCAGTTTGTCATCCGCTAACTCTCTCTCCTTCTCTGTGTGCAGGATTGTGGATAACATGCCTGTGACCTGGTGCTACGATGTGGAGGACGGACAGAAGTTCTGCAATCCTGGCTTTCCTATTGGATGCTACGTGACGGAGGCGGGTCGGCCACAGGATGCCTGCGTTGTCAATGTCAGTTTTCCGCCAACCAGCTTTTTTTTAACTTTAGGAGTGATTTTGCTTTGTTACCTCATCAGAGCTCAGTGTGCGTGTGCACCACACACCTCCCGCATTTCCTGTTTCTGGTCCGCCCCATTCATCATATCATCCCCTCTTATTTACATGCACATATGATGCTTTCTTTCAGGCCGTAGTGCAGGTCTTGGTCTTATCCAGGTTCCTGCCTGATCCAGGGGTGCCTGTGGGCTTTTTTTTAGTTTTTTTTTTAAGCCTTAATTAAAAAAGATCTTGTCCTGGCCATCGATTTGCCTCACAACACACCCTGGGTTCTGGGTCGTCCAGTCTCTGGGGTGCTGATAGGGGATGACTTGCTGCCCATTAAAAAGGTTGTGAGACCGTCCCGTGCCCTGACAGTGGCGTTGATCTTTCTCCCAGCTGTGTGACCTGTGGTGGGAGTGGCTGCACCAGTGTTACAAAATCAGGATCACTTGAGTGAGTTCATTAGCAGACAGACAAGCAAGCAGGAGCGGCATCACGTCGGTGTTATTGGGGTATGCCTGCATAGCTGAGTCCTGTTCACCCTCTTTTGTCATTATTCATTAAAATCATTTAGTGGATGCTCTTATCCAGAGCGACGTACACAATTCTTACATAGCATTAACATTGCATCCATTTATACAGCTGGATATATACTGAAGCAATGCAGGTTAAGTACCTTGCTACCCGGGAATCAAACCTATGACCTTTCGGTTACAAGACCAGTTCCTTACCCACTGTGCTACACTTTTGATAGCGTTAAATGACTGGAATGATTGCTCTCCTTTCCTTCCAGGCTGAGTTCAATGACAAAGACACCTTCTACATCTTCAACCACGTGGACATCACCATCTACTACCACATGGTGGAGAACGAAGCCGCGGGTGCCAGGCTGGTCGCCGCCAAGTTGGAGCCCAAAAGGTGGGGTTAGCC
>CM077298.1:36472007-36507007 GCA_039654925.1 Anguilla pacifica | reverse complement strand
TCTGTGTGTGTGTGCGTGCGTGCGTGTCCCTGTCTCTGTGTGTGTGTGTGTGTGTGTCTGCGTGCGCGCGCGCGTGTGTGTGTGTGTGTCTCTGCGTGCGTGCGTGTGTGTGTGTGTGTGTGTGTGTGTGTGTGTGTGTGTGCGTGCGTGCGTGCCTGTGTGTGTGTGCCTGTGTGTGTGTGTCTCTCTCTCTCTCTCTCTCTCAGTCTTCGCCTGCCTGGGCTTCCTCTCTCCGGCGAATCGCGGGGCTCTGATGACGTGTGCGGTGGTGCTGTGGGTGCTGCTGGGCACTCCGGCGGGCTACGTGGCTGCCAGACTCTACAAGTGTGAGTAGCAGGAGATGCGTGCTGACAGGGGGGCCTCCTCGTTAGGCCCAATCAGCGTCAGCGGGTGACAAGCGTCCGGCGGTGAGCGCTGCGCGGGGTCAGGGCTGGGACCCGCCCCTCTGGACCCCGCCCCCCCGTCCCCCCGGACCCCATCCCCCCGGCCCCCTCCCCGGCCCCCAGCCCCGGCCCCAGCCCCGGCCCCCAGCCCGCAGGCCCTGATATCTATTTCAGTCCGCCCTGCTGTCTGACAGGCGCCGCCGTGCCGCCGAAGGGCCAGTAGGGCTGCCGCCGCCGCCACCGCTAACGGTTCCCGCCGCTCTGAGCCGCCCGCGCTCCTCAATGAGCCGATTGGCCTGGTGTGGTCCGGTTAGTGTGGGCCTAAGGTGCGACTGTTTACAGGCCAATCCCTGCGCCCTCTTTATTTCCCATGATTCATAGGGGCCAGGAAAGGACCTCACCTCTGTTAGCAGGGGCTTGGTGCAGTAAGCGGTCTCTACTGCACTGTGCACTTGTATAACATCGCCAGTGTGAATGGGTTTATGTGTTTAATTTTAAAAAGCGGTTGTAATGCTAAATCTCATTGGGTTGTGTGTGAATGTCTGTCGGTGGGTGCATGTTTGGTCATGTGTGGCCTAAATGAGCCTGTAGAGGATTTGCTTTGGATTAAGGATCATAAAGTGGTAGAAAATGAATGGCTGCTTTTTCAGGGCCCATCTGTTAGGCTGCTGACAGGTTTCTGAGGGCAGAATACTGTGTCGGTGTGCTTTCTTTAAAATGAAGTGTCGGTGCACTTTTTTAACACCCTGTCATATTTTTTCTGCTCTTTAACAGCCTTCGGTGGTGAAAAATGGAAAACAAATGTTCTGCTGACAGCTTTCCTGTGCCCAGGGTGAGTGCGTATTTATATCGGAAAGGTGCGAACGTGCAGTTTATTATATTCATAGCACAACTTGCGCTGGCAGGAGCAGGAGCGCTTGCGGCGAGAGCGCTCGAGCTGTTACACATGCCTTCTCGGTCTATCTAGCAAATGCTCTTTCTGTACCTGTCATAAATGAGTATCGCTTATATGTCAGGAAATTAATATCGTGGAATTTTTAAGAATAATGTAGAATAATGCTGGATGACTGAGATTCTGCTTCTGACTGGTGTTCGGTCATAATGAGGTTTTAATGATCATTCCACTACTCTGACTGGTCTGAACACAGCGTTTCACTTTCAGTCTCACTCCTTACTTTCTTGTCAATGCAAATGAGAAGAGTAAACATGCTGGGGGGCTTTATGTTCCAGGCGGTGTGTATTTGGGGGTTCAGACCCGTTTTGCGTAGCGATGGATGGGCGTGGTTATGTGGTGCAGTGTGATGGGCGTGGTTATGTGGTGCGGTGTGATGGGCGTGGTTATGTGGTGCGGTGTGATGGGCGTGGTTATGTGGTGCTGATGGATGGGTGTGGTTATGTGATGCAGTGTGATGGGTGTGGTTATGTGGTGCTGATGGATGGGCGTGGTTATGTGGTGCTTATGGATGGGCGTGGTTATGTGGCGCGGTGTGATGGGTGTGGTTATGTGGCGCTGATGGATGGGTGTGGTTATGTGGTGCTGATGGATGGGTGTGGTTATGTGGTGTAGTGTGATGGGCGTGGTTATGTGGTGTAGTGTGATGGGCGTGGTTATGTGGTGCAGTGTGATGGGCGTGGTTATGTGGTGCTGATGGATGGGCGTGGTTATGTGGTGCTGATGGATGGGAGTGATTATGTGGTGCTGATGGATGGGTGTGGTTATGTGGTGCTGATGGATGGGTGTGGTTATGTGGTGCAGTGTGATGGGCGTGGTTATGTGGTGCGGTGTGATGGGTGTGGTTATGTGGTGCAGTGTGATGGGCGTGGTTATGTGGTGCTGATGGATGGGCGTGGTTATGTGGTGCTGATGGATGGGCGTGGTTATGTGGTGCTGATGGATGGGTGTGGTTATGTGGTGCTGATGGATGGGCGTGGTTATGTGGTGTAGTGTGATGGGCGTGGTTATGTGGTGCTGATGGATGGGCGTGGTTATGTGGTATAGTGTGATGGGCGTGGTTATGTGGTGCTGATGGATGGGTGTGGTTATGTGGTGCTGATGGATGGGCGTGGTTATGTGGTGCTGATGGATGGGCGTGGTTATGTGGTGCGGTGTGATGGGTGTGGTTATGTGGTGTAGTGTGATGGGTGCGGTTATGTGGTGCTGATGGATGGGTGTGGTTATGTGGTGCTGATGGATGGGTGTGGTTATGTGGTGCTGATGGATGGGCGTGGTTATGTGGTGCGGTGTGATGGGTGTGGTTATGTGGTGTAGTGTGATGGGTGCGGTTATGTGGTGCTGATGGATGGGTGTGGTTATGTGGTGCTGATGGATGGGCGTGGTTATGTGGTGCAGTGTGATGGGCGTGGTTATGTGGTGCTGATGGATGGGCGTGGTTATGTGGTGCGGTGTGATGGGTGTGGTTATGTGGTGTAGTGTGATGGGCGTGGTTATGTGGTGCTGATGGATGGGCGTGGTTATGTGGTGCTGATGGATGGGCGTGGTTATGTGGTGCAGTGTGATGGGCGTGGTTATGTGGTGCTGATGGATGGGCGTGGTTATGTGGTGCGGTGTGATGGGTGTGGTTATGTGGTGCAGTGTGATGGGCGTGGTTATGTGGTGCTGATGGATGGGCGTGGTTATGTGGTGCGGTGTGATGGGTGTGGTTATGTGGTGTGGTGTGATGGGACGGGACAGAGAGAGATTTGGGCCGCGTGCGTCCGGCCTTGCTGACGCGTGCGTCCCTGTCCCACTCCAGCATCGTGTTCGCGGACTTCTTCGTGATGAACCTGATCCTGTGGGGCGAGGGCTCGTCGGCCGCCATGCCCTTCGGCACGCTGGTGGCCATCCTGGCGCTCTGGTTCTGCATCTCCGTGCCGCTCACCTTCATCGGGGCGTACTTCGGCTTCAAGAAGAGCGTGAGTCTACCGGAGCGGGCGTCAAACCGCCCCCCCCCCCCCCCCGCCAGTACCACTGACGAACCGCACTCACTAGCTTAATACTATGAACGCTATATAAATAAATTGTATTAGAATTATAGCTGTTGTTATTATTTACTTAGTATTTAGTATTCACTGTATTTTTTTCTGTAAATTCAGCAAGGCAAATTCAGCAGTTTCACAGATGTCTCCGGTATCCATTGGAGTGAAAGTTAAGGGCTAGTAGCAGACCGTACGGTTTGAATAGAGGCTCCTTGGTGCTGCGGTGTTGTGTCAGACGGGGCTGAATCCAGACGTGACAGCCCCTCCTCCTTCTTCGCGGTTTCAGGGGATCGAGCACCCGGTCCGCACCAACCAGATCCCCCGGCAGATTCCGGAACAGTCCTTCTACACCCGGCCCCTCCCCGGCATCGTCATGGGCGGGATCCTGCCATTCGGCTGCATCTTCATCCAGCTCTTCTTCATCCTCAACAGCATCTGGTGAGCCGCCGCACAGCGTGGGGGGGGGCGACGTGGGGGGGCAGCAAGGGGGGGGGCGTGGAGGGGTCAGTGGGGGATCCCCTCCTCCAGGCTACCCTAATGCACTCTGACTCAAAGAGCACTGTGAGCTGCTCTCTGACACCAGCAGTCAGCTTTCCAGTGATACTCCCTGTGTGTCTGTGTCCCTGTGTGTGTCTGTGTGTGTGTCTCTCTGTGTGTCTCTGTGTGTCTGTGTGTGTGTCTCTGTGTGTCTCTGTGTGTCTGTGTGTGTGTCTCTGTGTGTCTCTGTGTGTCTCTGTGTGTCTCTGTGTGTCTCTGTGTGTGTCTCTGTGTCTCTGTGTGTCTCTCTCTGTGTCTCTCTCTGTGTCTCTGTGTGTGTCTCTGTGTGTCTCTGTGTGTCTCTGTGTCTGTCTCTCTGTGTGTGTCTCTGTGTCTCTGTGTTTGCCTGTGTCTCTCTGTGTCTCTCTCTGTGTCTCTGTGTGTGTCTCTCTGTCTCTCTCTGTGTCTCTGTGTGTCTCTGTGTGTCTCTGTGTCTCTGTGTGTGTCTCTGTGTGTGTCTCTGGCAGGGTTGGGGTCCATTTCTTTTCCATTCAGTCGATACAGGAAATGAACTTCAGTGTTCCATCATGATTAAAAAATGTATCGGTTGAATATCAGTTCATTTGCAAGACTGACTGGAATGAAATGGAGTTGACTCCAACCGAGCTATTTCAAAATAAAGTTCTATGGAAACTTATTTCTTCTGCAGTGATTTGAGAATTCGGTCAAGTTATCATGTTAATGACCCACGTGTTTCAGTTGAAGATGTTTTCATTTTGTTGCCATGGTTTCTGTTCAAAAAAGCGCTGCTGTCAGCCGTCTGACTGTGAGTCACCTGGTGAGTCGGCTGCTCCAGGTGTGGACGCCCCTCCTGCGCCCCGCTCACGCTGCGGTGGGGCTATTCACTGTGTGTTTAACGGGCGTAACCTTCCCCCCCCCCCCAGGTCACACCAGATGTACTACATGTTCGGATTTCTCTTCCTGGTCTTCATCATCCTGGTGATCACGTGCTCTGAGGCCACCGTCCTCCTGTGCTACTTCCACCTGTGTGCAGAGGTAAGCCCCGCCCCCTCCCACTGTTACCCCACCCAGGGTTTGACAGGAAGCCCCGCCCCCTCCCACTGTTACCCAGCCCAGGGTTCAACAGGAAGCCTCGCCCCCTCCCACTGTTACCCAGCCCAGGGTTCTACAATAAGCCCCGCCCCCTCCCGCTGTCACCCAGCCCAGGGTTCTACAATAAGCCCCGCCCCCTCCCGCTGTCACCCAGCCCAGGGTCAGAGAGGAAGCCCCTCCCACAGTCACCCAGCCCAGGGTTCAGGAGTTAGTGTGGGGACATGGGAGGCACAGCGCTTAGGAAAGGAACTAGTCGGGAACAGGGAGGTTGCAGGTTTGAATCCTAGCTACTTAACTTTAGAATTCTAGGTCCCTGCAGTGTTATTTGGTAGACTGTCCAATGGCACAGAGATAATATTTGGAGCGATTGCCTGTCTGAAAGCAGGTCATGCTGCAGGCATCTGCACAGAAGGGTGTGTATTTAACCCCTGTGAGGCGTTGAAGTCCACCTGACCTGTGTGTACTTCCTGCTGCCCTGTGGTAAAGCTGTGTTCTTCCTGTGCGCACGCAGGACTACCACTGGCAGTGGCGCTCCTTCCTGACCAGCGGCTTCACCGCCGTGTACTTCCTGGTGTACGCCGTGCACTACTTCTTCTCCAAGCTGCAGATCACCGGGCTGGCCAGCACCATCCTCTACTTCGGCTACACCACCATCATGGCTCTCATCTTCTTCCTCTTCACCGGTACGTGCTCTCATCTTCTCCAATCAAAAGTGCTTTTACTGTCCTTTCATTTTGTAATTTTGTTTTTGCTCCTGTCACCCCTGGTTTCCCGCCGCTGTGTCCCCCGTGCCCCCCCCCACGGTGGCGGTTAGACGGGGGGGTGGGGGGGGGTGGAGAGAGCCGCTCATTAACGCGGTTAAATGAAGTGAGAGGGAGCAGAAAAGCCCTTAAACCCGCTTCCGGAGATTTGGCTAATGTACGGCGTGGGTGAGGTTGCCGGGTCACTGAGTCCAGCTCCGGACTGCTGGTGCCTAATCTACACCACCGCTGTTTGTGTTTTTATCACTGGAACAGTGGGGAGAAACGCCATTGGCTGCTGGAGTAGCGTGTAGAAACGCCATTGGCTGCTGGAGCAGTGAGGAGAAATGTCATTGGCTGCTGGAGCAGTGTGGCGAAATGCCATTGGCTGCTGGATTAATATGCAGAAATGCCATTGGCTGCTGGAAGCTTCCATACTCTCAGAGCACACTCAGTGATGGAGAAGCGGTCAGGAGAAGGCCAGTGGTTTGAGAGCTCCTTTACTGGCTGTTGAAACTGCATTACAGTGTTTCAGCACACAAGCTCTGTACAGCGGAATACGTGTACAGAGCTTGTGACTAAGCGTGACTCTTCTGTGTGTATCCATGGTGATTCGTTTTGTTCACAGTGCACGTGGTCATTTGCATAATAATTCAACATATGCCCACACATGCGTATGGAGATATTAAGTATATATTGTAAGCTGAGTGCCATGAGAGCCTGTAAACCTGGCTGTGTGTTCACGCTGGTGTGTCAGGTGACCGGGCCCTTGGTTATGAGGACGTTTGGGCGGGTCCTGCTGTAAGGACCAGACGCTGCGTCGCGTGGTTTCCTGTACGTGTACGCGAGCCGCTCCCCCTCGTTAGCCTCAAAAGCGTCCCACGGCTCGGTCCTGTTCGTCTTCTAACCCCTTCAGCGCCCCTGGCACACCTGGCACACCTGGCACACCTGGCACACCTGGCACACCTGGGCCGTCCTCTGGAAACGAGCGGATTCATTCGTCAGTTCAGCGGTCCCTAATTTCCGTATGATTTTAATCAGTTTCTTCTACCTTCTTTTATTATTAATGCCATTTTAATTGTAGGATTTCAGTTGGAAAAAAGCCTGCAGTCAGCAGAAGTCTGTAATGGAAATGCACCCGTGCGCTTGTGTTCCTTTGTGGGCACATTTTTATGTATTTATTTTTAAGCGTTGGAGCAGCTCACGTTTCCCCAGCGAACGGCGCTGTGGGTCTCCAGCTCTGCTTCCTCCCGAAAAGCGAGCGTCTGAATCGTGGCTTAACCCGGGCGGTGACCCTGCTGCACCCCATCTCCGTCCCGCTGCCCGCGGTCCGCGTCCGAGGCGGGCGATACGCCGCCTGTCAAAAAGACCGGGGGGGGGTTACGGGGGGGGGGATCGTGGCGCACTCGTCCGCTGAGCCCGGCGCGGTCTGGGGTCTGGGGAGTTCGCACGGGATGCTTTTTGACGGTGCCCTGCTGCTCTGTCAGAGCAGCACATGCTCGGGGCGCTGGCTCCCGCCCCCCCCCCCCCCTCACGTCCCCTTCCGGGTCATTGGTCAGCCGCGACGGGGGGGGCGGCCGCGGGGGCCCTGAGGGCCGCTCTGATTCGCAGCTGGGCGCTCGGCGAGGTATCGCAGTCAATGAGTCGGTAAAACATCACTGGCCCGGGGAGCGTGAAGGAGTGCTCATGATATCATTCGGGATTCCCAGTGCGGGGCAGGCGCTGGAGACAGGCCGGGGCGGGTTACCGAGCGCTCCCCCTCCATCCTGTCCCGTCCGAGCCACGTTACCCAACAGCCGCTTTCTGTCCCGTCCCGCTCCGCTCCACCCTGTCCTGTCCCGTCTGAGCCTCATTACCCAACACCCCATTTCTGTCCCGTCCCGCTCCGCTCCACCCTGTCCCGTCCCGCTCCGCTCCGCTCCACCCTGTCCTGTCCCGTCCGAGGCACGTCACCGAGTGACCCCTCTCTGTCCCGTCCCGTCCGAGCCGTGCTGTCCCCGCGCGCGCAGAGTGAGATTCCCGCTAACACGAGAGGGCAGCGATTGGGCCTTCCCGTCGTCACGGTTTCCGCGTCGCGGGCGCTGGCCGCGCTCTTGATGGACGGCGTTTACGACACGGTGTCCTGTTCTGCGTTTTAGACCGGCTCTTCATCACTCCTGAGCTATTATGATGTGTGCTGTTGCCGGTGTTAGAGGGCTTAGGGGAGCTGACTTCTGTTGCCGGTTCTGCAGAACATCAAATCCCAGAATGCTGTGGTTTGTCATGACTGAAGGATCTGTTCTGGCAGGGTTCAGACAGAAGAATCACTGGGAAAAAAAGCCTTTGAACCTGTTTGGTCATGGACGTGTTTAGTTACAATTTTATACCTTTTTGTTTTAATATAATTTTTGGCCATTGGCTCTGATGTAATCTTGAGCTTCGCATTTTCAGGTACAGAGATATCAAATGTCAGCATTACACAGTTTATTTTGGAATAAATAAATAAACAGTCTTCAATTATTTACAGCTAGCTTTTCAAGTGGAGCAGAATCCCAAATGTCAAGTCCTCTAAAAAATTAATGATTAATGTTGAGACACAGCCCTGCGATATAAGTGGCCCGACTAAGGGTTTCTGTTTAAAACCAGATGTTTGCAAAAGGTATTGAAGTGTTTTTTTTCCCCCGACTGGATTTCACCAGCAGTACACAAAATATGTGTGAGAATATGCCTGTTAATTAAAATTGAGATGCACTACATCTTGCCAATGACTCATCATTCACTCCTTTCAGATTGTGACTCTAGATGGCTATTTTTTTTTTGTTTTGCATGCTTGCTTTTTAGCAATTGTAATATAAGCAGTACGTGTGATTGGATCAGTCTGAAACTTATCCCAGCTCATGGAATGGTTTTGAAGAATCACATTTAAGTCATGCTCTTTAAGCCAAAGCACTAAATTATTGTAAAATGTATGACTTGGGTCTTTTAACCAAGTAATTAACTCATTAGGCATAACTAGCGACATCTTTTATTCATAAATGAAAACTTAAGTTTATTTAAAAACACAGACTGTTTGGAAGATGATGGAAAATCTGCTCAAAGCACTTGTGTGGTTAAAGCAGTGGTTTGTTCACGCGTGTAGTTTAACACGTTCTGTCGTTGTTTGTTTGTTGCATGTTTGCGATGGCGAGCCAGGTTTAATTCTTCTGTGTTTTTCCCGCAGGAACGATCGGCTTCTTCGCCTGCTTTTGGTTTGTGACTAAGATCTACAGCGTGGTCAAAGTGGACTGATGGAGCTCGCAGCAGCGAACAGACCACGGGCCGTGCGGGCGCCTGAACGTGCAGAAGCGTGCGCTTCTCTGGATCCCCTGGCCTGGCCGTGGCTCCGCAGCGAACACAATCGGCTCCAGACTGAGTCCCTGACATTTCCAAATGCAACACAAATTCGCTCTTCATTATCATGCAAGGAGTGCGAAGCTACTGTCCGAATTCCGCTATTTGCGTATGAAACGCCGCATCATCCAGCACTACCAATCAGGAATGCGCTGAGCTCGGACTTTGTAAATATTACATGCATTCTGCTAATGTGAAGTATGATTAAGCCTGCAAGTCTATTGGCATCGATCGATAACATTTCAGCACCATCTAACCTTTGCGGTGAGTCTGGTGACATAAATATTATTGTAAATATCTTTTCTAACGCTGAGAAAGATGAGAAATGAGTGTTATTAGAATTCAGCCCGTTTGTGGAAAGACTGCGGCTTTTAACATTTTATTTTCGTCCCCGTATCTCACATGCAAGACGCTGAGAAGTCCGCTTGCTTCCTTATTTTACATTCGTTTTATTGGTGTACGAATTCATTGGAATCTGCGTCCTTTTTTAACTTATGTTTTTGCTGCTTCCGTTAATGCGTGTGTTTCTTCCCTCTGCAGTTCTTTGTGCCTTGTGCGTTCGTTGATTTGTAAATTTACAGTTATAAATGTTGTACAGATCGTTCAATCTCGCTGCAGTCCTCCTGGTTTTTTTATTCTGATTCTTGCCGAAAGGTCATAGAAATTATGTTGGAGTTTCTGTGTACATGATCTCATTAAACACGTCAGGCTGAGATGAATAGTTTGGCTTTTTGGTGTCGCTTATTCAGTTGTAAATAATAGAGCGGATCGAATAAAGATCAGAATGTTCATTATTGGAAATCTGTACCTGTCGAGTGGAGTGGAGCTATCTTTGGAAGATACGTGTGGGATAAATTCCAAAAATGGAAGCTCACCTGCTTCCGGAAAAGCACAAAGCAGGGGAGGAGGTGGGGGGAGGAGGTGGGGGGAGGATGGGGGAAAGGGTCTAAATGTCAGGGTTTCATAACCGATACACTGACATTTGTGTGATGGGATTTTCCCTCAGATTAAGACAGCCAGTAATGACGCTCAGCGTTGCCGTCTGGTTCGTCAGAGCTGCGACTTTCATCTGATTGGCCGTTGGCCTTCCTCCCAGGCCCCACCCTTCAGACAAACACAGATTTCACACATGAATGTGATTTTTTTTTCTTTTCTACGCATGAATGTTTACTTTTAAATTTTGTTCTGGATACAATAAATGTATTATGTATGTGAGCGTAGAAGAATACCGGCTGTGGTTTGTTTCATGTTGTTTTGGTCTCTCTTTTTGGATGAAGAATATGAATATCATAGCTGTGTATATCTAATCAATTATACAGTTAAGCAGATAAAATATCTGAACATCAAATCACTTTTTTTTTTAAGTCACAGTATAATGAGAAATTAAAATTGGGGAACAGAAATAATTTGTTTATTGCAAATGGCAGGGTTAGAGTAGTGCTTGCTATCCATAATTCTTTTCGTCATTCTTTTATTGTCCTGTTAATCTCATGTTCCAGCCTTGGCACCATTTCAGGATTTTTAATGAGCCCAAACATCAGAGACTTCAAACACTAGTGGCTGTGACTTACTGGGCATTTGCACCACAGAATTTTAATGGAGCGGTAAAGGGGGGGGTGGAAGAGTGAATATGTATTTCGTATCAGTTTAAAATCAGCCACCAAGAAAGAGGACATCAAATCACCGCAAGACCAAGACGCAACCCTCCCCCCCCCAAAAAAAACACAACTTTTAAAAAGTGAAGATGCTATCAGTCCTCTAGATCTCTCGGGACATAAAACATATCTTGATCCACTGCAGCCTGCTCCGCCTGTGCCTGGAATGGGAGAGTCATTGTTCCGGGTCCTCCAGCACCCTGCCTCCTCAGCCGCTCTGGCTCTCTTCCTGCACTCCGTGGTTTCCTCGGGGGGGAGACCAGAAAAGAAGTGGCATATCTCGCTGTGAACCAAAGAGAGTGTGCCAAATGCTATCAAAACTGGATTAGGAGATGACAATTGTGTAGGATGAAAGGATTGGGGGAGGGGTGAAGGGGTGGTGGTGGTGGTGGGGGGGGGGGGGGGGGTAGGCTGTAGTAGTTTCCAAGTAACCCTTGAGTGGAATTTTAAAACTACATTGTTTACATTTGTAATATGAATATATAACACGCCTGTCTAGCACCTGCGCATTAAGAAAAGCCTCCTTTAGAAAAACATAAAAACTCAACCAGCAAGTTAAATGCTAATGGACCTGCTGACTGGCACTATGAGAAAATAGATTACAGCAAAGTGGATGTTTAGTACAAAACCTTTGTAAGTCAGTCTGGGTAGGCTAAATTATTTGGAGTGAGCTTGGTGCATCCATTTCAGTAGTGAGGTTCATTCAAATGCGTAACTTAAAGTTGCAATAAATCATTCATGTTAAATGGTATCAGTGAGGCTAATATTGACAGTTTTACAGGAAACTATCTGTGTCTCGTTTTGTCTTATGGGGGGAGATGACAGCATTCTGTTCAGTCTGAACATCTTTCTCAACAGTATTTTTGTTCGTTTTTTTTTTGCCAAAATTTTACATTTCTTCTCACAAAAACAATGAACAAAATTGTGTCAGCTGCAGGTTGCCTGTGTGGGTTTATTGATGATGCATTGGTACCTTAATGTTGCTCTTTTTTCTGACCCATTATACCACCTTCTGCTAAAAACAAATAGGTCCTGTATTCCTGCTTTTTTTCTCTCTAAACATACGTCTTGTTGATTTGTTTCCTCCGCTTACAGCAGCAGCAGAATTGGTTTGCACCTTTGGTCGTTTCTTGCTCCTTGACTTAAAAAAAAAAATGGGTTGAAAATTCACTTCTCAAAATCTTAACCAGAGATGTGCTAATAATGTTTCACCTCTTTACTCGAAGCAGCTTGTAGGCTCTCCCAAATTATCCCTCTCGTTTAGGTACATCCCTTCTTCACATTCTCAGTCTGCTCAATAGGGGTTCTGATCTTTTTAACAATAATGTATCGATTATAACTTCAGGTTTAATCTTATTTATTTCAGACCAGATATGACTGCTATATTTTTTATTATTGTAATATATTCATGGTGTGTTTATTTGAAAATGTATGTCAAACGTTTAGTCAGAGGATTGTATGACTCTTAGGTTTACCTTTGATAGCTATAAAAGTCTGCAAAATAGTATGTTTTCAATTGTGTTTGGCAGCGCAGAAGGCATAACATCGATGTATTAATTATGTATTTTTGTTGAAATTGGTTTAATTTATTTTTGCGAATCACATCCAGTTTTAATCCCGACTATGTGTCTGCGGCACAATGAGAAATGTCCCGTTCCGTGCCAAAGCGCGCGCGCGCACGTGCTGCAACACATAAACACCTCGCCCACGGCGCTTGACATTTAGAGAGAAACCCCATGCTGGCTTCAATCATGGCAGATATTCAGTGTCATTTGTAACACACACTTTGGACCGGGCTGGCGGCGATACGGGTAAGTCACCGCTGGTGCGCGGTCTTCATCCAACTGGGGTGCAACTGTCTTGATGTCCCGTAACCTGCCAGCGGCACATACCCACCAATAATGTGGCAGCGTAGGATAAACGTGCACTGGGGGTTAAATAAATAGCACAAAACACACATGCGTGGGTTACGAGCTTAGTGGTACACGTGGTAAATTGAAATAACCGATATATCGATGCCATTTATTTAAGCCTGCACCATTTTGTTTCGTGCCCAGAATAGGATTTAAAATCTAATAAGATTAATATCGCGCGCTTCACTCGCCTTCTCGCGAATAATGCATATTTTCAAGACCTGTTATTGATATTACGTTGCTGTTGTTTCAAATGCAACGGCAATTTTGCACAACTGTAAATTGTACCTAGGTAAAAGACCAACTGGTTCGCCAGCTTATCTGCGAAATAAAAGTACACTCAATTTTATTAATTTCTTTCATAGGCTAGTGTATTTAGGTAGGCTACTAGCTTGCTGTGTTGTATTGTGTTGTAACCGGTTGTCTGTTTAAATATGTTTCACTGTAGCCACCGTAGTTTCACTGTTTGTGAGCGTCAAAACTTTCTGTAGTTAAATGACATTGTTCACTACTACAAGAAATACTGCGTGGAACAAATTAAAATCGCTGCACCTTTGATAACTGAAGCGGCTGCGTAGCTACGCCCCTTGTGTTGTATAGCCCAATCAGAGTTCTTTAAATATCCCCCAGAACAGCAATTTTGGCCAATCATTCTCCGTTTCTGAAAAAAAGAAAGATGGCGAGCTCCATCGGTGGCATCCGCATCTTACGGCGAATTGACTTGCAGTAAGTCTGTTTCCACTCACATTTTAGTCTGCAAATTTAAACGATTAATTTTTTTGTGTTCATGTGAGTGGGTGTGCACTGATGTGGAACTATCGCCCAACTGCGCCCAGTTTTTTTTCTGTAAGAAGGTCGTTTGTTTATGACATTGAGATTGAAAAGCACTGCTGTGTTTGATAAGCTAACTTGTCAACAGTGTAGCAAGCCGCTATTTAATTGCGCCGTTCGATCTGTTATTGTTTGTAAACCCTCTTTATTATGGTCAGGCGCTTGGAAATGTGTTTTCAAACATACTCACGTTGTTTCGTAAAATACGCCACCACAAACGCCTACGTTGAACGACAACGCATTCAAACTTTGAGTCACGTGTATTGTTGCACCGTGCAAATGGCCTGAAATGTTGTAGCTTTTACAAACGTTTGTTGACTTCGCTGCTACTGTCCAAATATCGATTCCCAAGCCGAGCGGGTGAACGCTCGGACCTGAGCCAAACGCACACAGCCGTGCGGTGGTGCTTGGGTGGTGCCGGTTCACGCTCGACATGTACAGTGAAGTCTGTAATCACCAACTTCTCCTGCCTCTCTCCTGCCCACTATGGCCCTTTGGAACTCTAATGTTCAGTGACCCCACAACGATAAAATTATAATGTAATCGGACAAGTGAATTTTAAACGAACAGACAAGGCCCATTGTAAGCTCGCTCTGAATCAGAACAATGATTTAGAAGTTAATAATAAAGTGCTAAATAATTTCTTTTATGACCATTTTTATTGAACACATTGCACGTTCCCCACATCTTTTCCAAGTTGGCACCCCCAAAAAGGGCTTTCCAGCAAGGACTGGGCAATAAAGCATTAGCCATTGATGGAATACACCTTTTTCTCATTTTAGAAAATCAAAAAGAAAATTACATTATCTGATTTGTACACAGCTCATAAATTAACCCAATATTCTGTGTCATTAAATGTGAAAGCACATGGCATAAACAGTCTCACAGCTGCAATCTCTTCAAATGAAAGATTGAGTTCTAGTCTTTTATTTTTTTATCAGTAAATTTAGACAAACTTTAAAATTGGGATTGTTTATACACTATACTTGACCAGTTAATCCAAAACATTGATGTAGGGTTATGATGAATATGGGCATGAAATAACATAGGTCTAACATGAAACACATTTGGTTGTTTTCCTATTAATTTCTTTTTATAATAATTAATTATAGCAAAGGGCAGCTGGGCTTTATAAAAATTCTTAGTCACCCAGTACAGTAAATTATTAGGTTTATACATCTGCACCTGATTTTTTCAAGAAACTTTAATGAGGAACTTCAAACAGTTTAAATGTCAATTACAAAATAAGCACGGTTTTCGGGTTCAAGTAATCTGTCCACGTCGGTCATCGGAGCATGGCACCAGGTGGCTTTAATTCGGGGCAGATGAGTTTCCAGAGGCACAGCAGACACGACTGCCTCCCTAATCTGCGGTGTGAAGAGGCTGTCACAGCGTCCCCCGTCATGTGTACTGGTGGTGCGCGTGAGAGCGTGTCAGTTTTAGTGCGTGCGTGCGTGCGTGCGTGCGTGCGTGCGTGCGTGCGTGCGTGCGTGCGTGCGTGCTAACCGTTCCTGAAAGTCCTTACCGTGGGGCACGACGTTAAACCAGTTAATGGCACTGACTCCTTAGTCCTGTGAGCAGCAACATATAATTTGTGCCTTCCTGTTTGTTTTAACGAGCACATTGTTTTTCCAGTCGCCTGCGATTTTTTCTCCTTTTTTTTAACGTGCCGTGGACCGTCGGTCGGTTGCTGGTGTTCGTGTGTGGCGACGCCGCCGTGCGTTCTTCGCTGGAGATAATCATCTTCCGCCGGGGGTTCAGCTGTCTTCCTGTGCGGGGGCAGGAAGCAGATCACGCCGCCCCTGGGTCAGCGTGCCTGGGCCTTAATTGGAGCCCGTTCGGAAGGCTGAGCGCTGGAATATGCGCTTGTTTGTGTTTTAATGGAGAGAGCCCTGGGCCTGGGCCTTCGCGGTGGACTGCGGTATGTCACAAACACCTCCGTGTCAGAGATCCTACGGCGTCCTGCGGGGAAAAATTGGCTGCTGGTACGAAGTCGACAAGTGATGAAAGTAGCCTGGAGCTTGTCAATTACTGAGCCGAGGCCTGGATCCTATAAGCTAATGGTCCGCTTCCTCTCTTTAGGCCTGCCAAAGCTTTACTGCGCAGGTTATAAAATCCAAAGTGCAGTGCGCTCTTACTGCGTTTCCATTTAAGAGAGCCTGTATAAAGCTCGCAGGCACTTGGCGTCTGCTTTCTGAAAGTAGTGCTGTGCAGTAATCAGAGGTGAATTTCCCATTCCCACTGTTGGCACAAAAAATATATATATTTGGCTCCCGTGAAAAGGCCAAACTAATAATGTGCTCTCATTCTTGCACTCTTTCCCTAGTCTGAATTTCAGCACAATTAAATAAGTAATCTGTCCTTTCATACTACAAAGAGCATACAATTAGTGTTTGAATGTGAAATGTTGCAGTGGCTGTTGCTATCATTCTGCTCTTATTTTGTTTCCAAAAGCAAACTAGAGAACTACCCGTGAGTCTCCTGTATCAGATGTTTATCTGTGACGTACTTGTGGCTATTCAGCTTAAAACCCTTTCACTGAGCACCACAGCTAATAGCTGCATGCATGCAAATAAAAGAATAGCCTGGCAGTGTAGTATAATGGCTAAGGAGTCGGTCTTGTAACCAAAAGGTCGCAGGTTTGATTCCCCGGTAGGGCACTGCCATTGTACCCTTGAGCAACGAACTTAACCTGCATTGCTCCAGTATATATCCAGCTGTATATTTGGATACAATGTAAGTCGCTCTGGATAAGAGTGTCTAAATGCCTGTAGTGTAATGTAATGGATGTTGCTAGCTAGCTACTGAGCTTCAACATAATTAATAGCCTAGTCGTATGTGGCTAGCTAGTCATCGGGGTGTAAGAGGTCTGTGTGTATTTACTAGTTACTGGCAAATCATATTTTTATAAGATTTCTGTGACATTGGTCAGGAAGTACCAAAGAAGTTACTGCTGGGACGGCCTATGGGAGGCCCTCATTGCAGTGATTCAGTAACCCCCCATGCTGATGTTCCCCCTGCGAAAGAGGTTGTGGGAAATATTACACCTTATCATATATATTATATCTGTTTTAATCATATACTGTGCCCTGTGCACCTGGTAATGTGCAGTAGGCCTCTTATTATAATAATTATTAATATAATTATTATTATTATTATACCCATTTTCTAATATCACCATGTTCTGGTGAATAGGCACTGAATACAGACGCAGTAGTTAAGGTTGAAATGTTCCGTAATGTTTTCCCTCCAGTGCAGTTCACTGTTTGTCATTCAGTGACTGACTGATAATTTTGTGTTCCTGATGGTGCTTGTTCTGTTTACACACTGCTTGGTTTGTAGATAAGTGGGTGGATTATGAACACTTTGACCTGCAGGATAATGCAGTGCATTGACAATGGAAAATGTAAATCTCTGAACATGGCAGAGCTATCATCTTCGTACTGCTTTGAAGATTTAAAAAGGTGTGATTTCATACTATTATGGGATACAGTTGCAGAAGGGGGGGGGGGGGCGGGCTGTGCGCATATTCTACAGGAAAATATGTAAGATTATGTAGTTTGGTTTTTAATTTAGAGCGTTTTAATCTGTGTAGGAATCTTCGTCTGGTCTTTTTCTTCGGCAGGCTGCTCTCACACAGGATCATTTCAGCTGTGGCCTCTCACAGTAAAATAAATCTGCTGAGTAAACAGCGGTGTGTTGACATCTGATTTCCACATTGATTGCTGTCGGAAGCTGCAGTAGAGGTGTGTGGGCCTAATCCTGTTAGTGAAGACAACAGCCCAACCTGCTCTGCTGCAAAACGACAGTGGAAACAGAACCTGTTTAGCACAATCTCGCACAGTAAATTGGTGATTCAGATATGTGTGTAGAAGTGATTCAGTTAACTCAGTGGAGCCTGAACAGTACAATACGAAGTTTTAAAAGCTTTTGAGCAGGAGGACCAACTGAAATGTGAATCACATGTCTCTTTAAGGTCAGCCAATAGGAACGTTAGGAAAACCGTATAGGTGTTACCACAGCAAAAGAAGTGAGCAGTTTTGCTATTCAATCATGATATTTTGGAGGAAGAGATGAATAGTCATACAAAAGCATGTTGGCTTTTTGTCTTTAGCCATCAAGAGGTCTTACCATGTTCTGCTTGCTTTAAACAAAACCCAAAAAAAACCCAACGATTCAGCCAAAAAAAAGTAGTTTCTTTCAAACCAGTACATCGATAAATGGGCCTGTTACCTGTCCTTGCCCTTCCTAAACCTGTCTTTGAAATCGGTTACAGGGCATTAACTTCACACATGTTGCCGGGGGAAACAGAGAGCTGGGTAACCGGATTGGGTCCCAGCTGAGTAAACGCGGTCGGGGGACGGGCGGGGAGGGAGAAGGGCACTGGTTCCGGGGAACCGAGAGCGGTCCATACGGCCGACAGATGGAGCCCTGGCCCGGAGCTCCCCGCGGACAAAACCGCCATCCAAACAAAGTGGCTCCTCCGCTCGAAACACACTGAAGCCTTTGATCGGCGCTGCGACGTCTTGGCCCTCGGACCGGACCCTCGGACGGCACATGGTACCGCATCTGTGCAAACACGGCCTTTCTGGAATGTGCAAACAATGCAACAAAAGAGTCCTGTGCTGTGAGCCCCGTCCCTGGCCGACGTGTGATATGTGTGGTTTGGAGATCAAACGCGGCGCTGCTGGGAAATATGCCATGTTTTCTGAAACAATAACTGAAGGGGGGGGGGGGGGGGGTGAGACCGTGAGCAACTTGATTTAAGTGCGCAGTTTAACCGAAGGCAGTGTGAATCTGTCCAGAGAAAAAAGAATACTGTAACTTAAATGTGTGACCCCCACAGACACACACACACGCACGCACACACTCTCTCTCTCTCTCTCTCTCTCTCACACACACACACACACACACACACACACACACAAAATGATTGTACGCACGCCTGTTTTATATAACCATATCATCGTATTTCTAATTAATCATATAAAGCGTGATTCACATTATTATAATTATTTTTTTAGACTGGGATGGCATTGATTGTTTGCTTACCGCATTTATTAACATGGAGATGTTGAAATTTCCACATGGACACCAAAATTACCCATGCTATGTGTCTTTTTAGTAACTTCCAGTATTGTAAGGAATTTGCATCTTAAATCTTTTTTATTTTTCAGTGTAAATATTTTTAAATCAGGACTGTATAATTTGATCTTTCATTTAATATAATCTCCATTACAATTTACTGTGATTTATATACATTTTTGGCAGATGGTGTTTTTAAGTTTTGTTTTGCTGGTATACTGAACATTTTACTAGTAATGGTCAATCTTATTTCTTTGCTCATGTTTAATTTACATGAAATGTATGAGGTAAAGTTATGTACAATCCTTTCCTTTAAGTCTGTCCACCCATGTTTCAGAAGTGAACCCTTGCATTATCTCGGTGCTATCCTGCTGCTGGATTTTATAAAGTGGTCGATTTTAGTATCTGAAAATTTCCGTTTGGGGGGAGGGGGCTTAAGGGGGTCGTGGGGGCTAAATACGGGCTGCACAATCTGGCATGTATGGGTGATGCTAATTTCATCTTTCATGTACATTTCTCCTGGGCCAACATACTTCACTGTGGATATTCGGGGCCCAAAATTAGACGCTGCTGCCAGATATATCCAGTGTTTGCCTGAACTCTAGCGAATCTGAGAGTGGATTTTTCCCACGTGCATTTTGCCGCGGTAACTGTAATCTGAAAGGTCTATTTGTGACGGAAACGAGGCAGGTTGCATTGGAGAGAAACAATGTTATTCACCGTTCTACCCCATGGTGTCAGTGTTTGCAGCGGTACGTGTAGGTCTTGGGGAATTTCACCTTGGGACTTGATGTGTAACATGTATGATCGTTGCCCAAATCTTAAATGCAGGCTGTATCGGAGCTGGGAATGCCTGTTGGTCAAAACTGGAATAATAGCCTAATAGTAGAAATATTTTTTACTTGAACAGTCGCTGTAATTATGAATGCATAGTAATTGAAGTGAATTCACCCCCCCCCCCCAAAAAAAAGAAGAAAAAAACAAGAAAAGAAATGCGCGCGCGCACACACACACTCCCGAAGATGCTTGTTTCATATTGTGATCTGCGTGATTCATCATTATTGGTTTATTGTATACAGCTTTATTATTAAATGAGGCTGCGACATTTCCGTCGCTGAATTTTAAAACAATATGAAGAAGTATAACGAATTTATAAAGCGATTATAATCTAGCCCGATGTTATGTGTTGCTGAAGATGTGGTTGTTTTAATTCAAGGTATGGACTCCTGTCATATAAATCCTGTCTCCTCAATTAAAATTAATTTATGTAGAGTAGGCTACGAAAAATAGCCAACGGTAGGCTGCCCTAGAAGACACAAAAATAATATTTGTCCTCATAATATTAAAGAAGCCTTTATGGTTCTGGAAAAAATCAACGCAAATTCATTGTAAACGTTTATTTATTACAAGCGGCGCTTAGAGCAGTATTAAAATACGGGAGTCATTGTCCTCGAAGCGCGTGATGAAACAATATATCTCATTATATATTAAATATAACAATATGTTTAATGGCTTTATGAAAATGAAATATTAAAAGAACATAAGCACAAACAGGAATTGTAATAATAGCTTCATATTTCCCAGGGTGCGGTGGATGTAAATGTGAAAGGAGGCCCCTAAGGTTTAGAGGGGGTGTCCTCCACGGGCCTGGCTCCCTCTCCGTCTCTCTCGCGCTGGCCCCGGGGGCGCCAGGGACGTTTCGGCACTCTCATTAGTTTTGGAGATGAGCGCGTCCTGGTGTAGAGCGCGCGGTAGGGGGGTTCCTGTTGGCGGCTTCACTCGCAGTCGGTAGATGGCGCTGGCCGTCTCGAATTACGCTCAGATTTCCTGCCCAAGGGGGCGCGAGTTTGATGTGCGAGCCGCTACTGTATTTACGACCCGCGCGCACAACGGACTCTCGCAGCGTAACAGAGTCGTTTGCCATTTTTAAGAGCTGGTGGCAGGCCGTTAACGGAGCTGTGCCTTTTCACATCCGTTCTCGGGAATTCCCTGTTCTGCACTTGGATGATTTAGAGAAATACGAAACACACACATATTGCATGGTAGATTTTAGATGATTTTTTGATGACTAAAAACGCACGTTTTACAATTTATTATATCCATTAACCTATATTTACATCACCCATAATCACAACGACTCTCTATTTTTTAAAGAAATACGCAAATGTGTATAATTGTACATTTCTCACGGTATTAAAATCGAATTGTCTACATTGTTGATCTGGTCAGTTGCCAAGTACAAAGGTGGTGTAATTAAATAAAAAATCTGTTTTTTTTTATTGCTTTGTTATTGCCAATTCCTTGTTTCTCATTTTAATTGCACATTCACGTAATAATTTAAAGCCATATGTGTAGCCTACATAATTCAAGAACAGAACATACACATTTTAACTAAATTATAGTTAAAACTAAATTATAAATCATACTACATTAGTTATTTGGTAGCAGCTTGGAATTATTTTATTCAATTCCTAAATAAAGTCTGTATCGGTATTTTTATTTTAGTTGGAAAATGTGGACTATGCCTGCTACTTTTATCATTGCTATAAATTATTGTGTGTTTTAAAAACAGCAGACTTGAGGATTGTGGCCTCTGATGTTGACTTTCTTTGGCAGTAGATGTACAGGGATACATTACTGTGCTGTACTGGGCAGCTGAATTAATTCAGTTTGGTATCTGGGAGCAAGCTCTGTAAGTGAAATTTTAGTTTGTTAGGCATCCATCGTTGCCCAGGACGATCTCATGCAGCGCAAACTTCCAGCACGCTGCATTAAATAACAAACTCTTCACTTCTATGTTCCTGCGCCCCCCCCTTCTCCTGCTGCTGCTCCCCTGCCCCTCCTTGTCGAACCTTGCTCTGAATCGGTCGTTATACCCCCCCCCTCTTGCGCTGTGTCACGTCCGCTCCTCCAGCAACAACAAGGACGCTTGTCGGAGGCGTCGGCCGGTTTGCCTGTGCGGGCCGGCTGGCTGGCTGGGCAGCACCGTGACCCTGGTTCCCTTAATGAAGTGCTTGATGAGCTTCTCTTCACAGTCCTGGTTACAGCGAACACCCCCACCCCCCACACCCCCCCGGTAGTTCTCTCCCTCTCCTCCTCCCTCTCCCTTGCTCCCTCTCTCCCCCTCCTCCTCCCTTGCTCCCTTGCTCCCTCTCTCCCTCTCCCTTGCTCCCTCTCTCCTTCTCCTCCTCCCTCTCCCTCGCTCCCTCTCTTCCTCTCTCCCTCCTTGTCCACCGAGGGCTGTGCTTCTGTTGACTCCCCTTAGTGCCAGTTCTGGCCTTTAGCGCACACAGGGTATAGAGCATTAATGCACCAGTGCCCCTCTCCAAAAAATGCAACTGTGCTCTTTCTTTGGGGGGGGAATGCTGGTTATCTGTGTCTAAGCAACACAACCTGACAATGAACATTTTTTTATTTCCTTCAATAGTTCTATTGCTTCAGTGGCATTTATTATCATACTGAGTTCTGCGTGTCTTCTCACCAGCACTTTCGTTTGGCTGTTTTTGTTTGTTTATCGTTTCCAGATGGCTGCCACTGAGATTCTGTCGAGTACCTTTCAAGTTCCCAGAAGGGTTTTTACAGTGAGAGTTTTTTTTCCAAGCACTTATCCTGTCTCATACCCCTCTTTTTGATAATTAATTTAGTTCAAAAATAGGAAACACCTTTCATTTTTTTTTTTTTGCCGTTTTTTCCCCCCAGAAAAGATTAACTTAAGTTTTAGGCACCACAGATTAATTTCTTTCATGATTTATTTATTTATGTGTTTATTTATTTTATTTTTAAAGATGGCACGAGGCTGACATCTGTGAGCTCAGAGTTTGTGCTTTAGTCATGTGGTAGTGTAGTGCTGGACCGACGAATGCTTTGCTACACTTTGCCGTTTGGAATTTGCTTTTGTTCGCGAGCGAACCTGGCGGAGCTGAAACGGTCTTTAGCTGCCCCGTGTCTGCGTCACTGTGAACGCGGCGGCTATTTACAGGAACGCGGGGGGTCAGTGCGGGGGCGGGCCGCGTTACTCATCGGATGCGGTTAAAACGGGTCCCTAATGAAGGATCACGGCTGCATAAAACTCTCCTGTTCCTTAATGGGGCCCCTGCTTCAGAGCCACCGAGTGAGTGATTACTGTGGCATTCCTTTTCCCTTAATCCAGTCTCTAGCAGTGACTTAACCTGGAGCCGGAATGGCTGAGTCATGGACTCATCGGGCAGCTGTCCGTCCGCATTGTGAGGGGGGATGAGCGGGACGCAAAACATGTTTCCCGCCCGTTGAACTTTTGTTTAAAAAAATGGCCTTTTTTTGTTGCAAGTTGGTCAATGAAAGAAAAGAGTGAAATTGAAGGAAAGAGCGTGCCTTTGTTTTAGCAGGGAATCGCGCTGAGTCGGTTTGTGAGGACGCCTTCCGTGACGTCGCTGTAGTCACTGGATGGCAGGTTGATTAGCGCTCGGTTGATTGGCTGAGAGCTGTCATAGAGCGTTGGAGCAATACTGCGAGAAGCGGATGAGATTTGGGCGCTGGACTGTAAAGCTCAATGCCCTACGCCAAAGTGCGCTTTCTTCCTCTGTGGTTTTTATTGTTTGGTGCTGTGTTAAGATCTGTGGTAATGGCTGGAGGTCGTTCATAAGACACTGAAGATATCGGGCCTCGTAGAATTTATTGATGGTTTACCTATAATGGGAGTTTCTGTTCTTATGCACAAATATACTTTCGTTTGATGTGCTTAGGGGAAAGTATTTTTCAGTTAGCATCGGTAGTGATGTATGCATTTGTGGAAAATGGTTTCCTTTACCATTTCAGGATTTAAGGTCTTAAAAATTTTGAGAATTTTGAATCTTTGAGTGTGTGTGCATGTGTTTTGAACAAATAAAATGAAAAATATACCCCACAAATATCACCTTTCTCAGTAACAGGAATGCTGTCTTGTACTGTGCCCACTTAAATCTGTAATAATTATTAACTACCTAAATATAACTAATTACCTAGGACTTATGAATAAGCATTCCGTTCTCTGTTGTGTGTGTATAATATATAGCTTTAAAGATTTTTTCAATACCGCAATCTCATATTTTTCTGTTTTGGTGTTTTTTGACACAGTTGGTGCGTTTCCAATAAAACTCACTGCTTCGAAAAGAAACAGTTTCTGTCATGTTTCAGATTTTCAATAAAAAGCTGATATTCCAGAATGGTGTTTATCCGGAAAAGATAAGAGGAAGAGGCTCGCCAGTCTTGTTTTTGTAGTTATTGGAGAAGGACTGCTTATGCCCAGGGGAAGTCCACACATTTGGCACCATCAAATGCTCAGGAAAGAGAACCTCAAAACATGTTTCTGGTGTTACGACCAAAAGAAAGTATATTTTTAAAGAAATTAATTGAATCCCCTGGCATTTGCACGCTTTGTAATGAGGAAGTTTTGCTCGCTAGTGGAAGGATAGATTTCCTATTATGCCAGAGGCTGATTTCCAAGTAAATATTTCTGTTTTGCCGCAACCTTAGTGATTACCATATGAATGCCAAGAATAACTGACTCACCCCTGCAATGCTTATTCAGTGAAAATGAGATCTGCTCACAGGCTTTTCACATGTATTAGGCATACTGGTGTTTCTGTCCTACAGAATGGTCTGTACGGGGAAAGGTCAGCGTACCTATTTTGAGGTTCATTCTTTGAGGTTAAAAATAAGTAGAATCACTTTCATGCTACAGTTCATTATTATAGTCCCAGAATGGTGAACTGCACAAAACCATGTAGTTTTCAAATCTTCCACCGTGGGCTGTGAAGTTCTTTGTTTCTCTTTAGTGTTTTTTTTTCTTCTTTGTGGTGTGCTGTGACACTAAATATGTTTTAGTTCCAGGAGGAACGGTGGATCAGTTCCAAACCGACTCTGGTCCTGCTGACCTGCTAGCTTTCGGCCCGGTCCAGCTGCATGGCCTGTCGTCATCATGAATAAGCCTTTATTCAGCCTTAACACAATATTATTTGTCCTCAGCTCTGGGCAGCGATTAAGCAAGTCGTGCCTTTAACGTTTTTTTTTTTTGTATTACAGTTAAAGGGTTTGTGAAATTAAGGGAGAAAGAGGAGGAAATCACATGATCTTCATTAACAGGGAAGGCTACTTCTGTGCTTGTCAAGTTGTCTCAAAACAGCCTCTCAGCTGTTAGCCGACCCGTTTTTGATGCTTTGAGGACTTGTCTTCATACAGGAACAGTCTGAGAGGGGATTCGGACACTTTTACTCCGGTCACCATAGCAACAATATGATTTTTTAAAAAATTTTCATTGTGCATTTTCAAGATGTTTGTAAAAATGTTCTGGCAGCTTTTCTCAGAAAAAATATAAATGGAAAGTTTAAAAAAAATTATAGTGTGACTGTTAATACTTTGTTAGAGTGACATCCAAATGATAGGGCAACATCTTTTAAATCTTTTTCAAATATTCGTACTTGTCATTTCAAGTTGAAAACAATTTAAAAATATTTTTAAGAGACAATACAGTAAATGTTATGCCTTGCTTTCCAAAACCCTGATGGACCTCCAAATTACAGTATTTAATTAATACCGGAAACAGAAACCCATCTGGGAAAATTGTTTAGATCAAACAGCCTGCTTTGAAAAAATTACTTTGAATCTAATTAACACCTATTATGGGTTGCACTAGAAAACTAATTATATTCTGATTTAGCTCTGGCCTCAAATCATATTGTGATTATTACAGCACTTTTGTAAGTTTCCATTAATAGCTGATTTTTCTTCTTTTAAAAATGTTTGTATTTTTTTTTTAAAAACATGCTTTCAAATTAATATCTTTATATACTGCATAGCCTTGTTAAGCAGGGCTATGCTTCTCTGTTAAACCTTCTTTTTCTCTTCTTTTTTTTTTTGGGTCCTGTATTTGGGTAGAACTGTTTTTTCTTAGTCCTGAGTGTGTTACATCAGCTCTGTTACGGGCTGTGGAGACATGTTGTAAAGCCATTTTATGGCTGTTGTAAGCGTTTTTATTGCCTGTGTTGTTTGACCAGGTGATAAATATGATTTGTGTCATGGAGGAAAAAGGTCCTCTGTAATTTCTAACCTTTTTTATATAATAAGGACAGGGATCATGGGATGTGTGAGGTCATGGCTGCCTGTTAGAAGGCCTGTTCCCTGCAAGGGGCTTATCCATTCATGAATACAGTCATGCTTAATGCACATACTTCAATTCTTGAATTCAATAAGAAATTGCACTGTGAGTTGACCTGTCAGACATTATTTATGAGCTGTGGCATGACGAAACAACAACGACCAAAAAAAATGGAAATTTTGAAATTGCAGAATTGTACAGTGTTGTGTGTATTCATGACTCTGGCCTCTGAAGTAATTTCAAATCCATACCTGCTGATCAGTGATTGGCTGCCTGTAGGGTTATTAAGTACTTGCCATAACTCACAGCTAGCATACAAAGCCAGCTGTGTCTGTTAAGCTACCTACAGGTCATTATGTCGGTTGTTATTCGCTAGCTCTCTGTCTAGTAAGCTAGCTGCATGGTCTCCCATTAGAAAGGTTGAAGGGTATATGCTACTACCAGTGTAGCTTTGAATGGCTATTGTGGCTGTGAGCCATCCACCAGAATACCAACATGCTACCTGTGACAAAGCTGCAGTGATCAGCACAGATTCTGTCTCCAGCAATCCTGTTCAGTAGGTAACATGCTCTACCTCACCTTCGGCTTAATAGTCTGAATTGAGTGGTAATGATCTATAGATGACTCATTTGAATAAACTATAGATTTGAAAAGTATTTTTGGCAACAGTCTGGTTAACTTGATCTTATTCCTGAAGATTAATAGGAATATTTTAGCTGCTTATAATGTGTTACAATATAAATTTTCCCATTGAGGATCTTGCAAGGTGTGGTCTGGCCCACTGGTGATAATGCAGCTGTTTAAAAAATGACAGCTGTCCCCCCCCCCCCCTCCAGTTCAGGCTACTGAAAGGGATTCAGGGGAACATGGAGATGTTGTAAATACAGAGGAAATGGGAACACTTCAGACTGACGCCCTATGAGTAAAGAGTGGAGGAGGCTAAATGCTGTGTTCCCAGCTGGCTGTAGTTTCCTGCCTCGACCTGAGCCCGCAGCTCAATCGACAGACCGGCCTTTCATGGTTACGACAATTTAACATTTTCTAACTAGTGAGGACCCATGCAAATGAGGTGTATTTTGGAACCAGTTAAAAAAAAAAAAAAAAAAAGTTCTCAGGAAGTAAGAGCTTAGTACATTAGGGCAGGGTAGTTGGTATAGAACAGTGGTCTCCAACCCTGGTCCTGGAGAGCTACAGGGTCTGCTGGTTTTCATGGTGACTCTGTACTTCATGTATCAATTAGAGCAGTTGATTACACAGTTAACTCAACTCACCTGGTGCCTTGGGTCTCAATTGGGTGCTGATTTTAAGGTGAAAACAAAAACCAGCAGACCCTGTAGCTCTCCAGGACCAGGGTTGGAGACCACTGGTATAGAATCAATGTGTTGTTGGCTCGGAGGAGCTGAATGGCTGAACTGGCCTTTGGCGGTGCGTGTGCTGGACGTTAGCGCAACACTGACACTGCTCGCTGAGCCTCTCCAAACGTGGCGATGGGGAAATGGCGCCCAAGTCTTCGGTGTCTGAGCTTCTGGAGTTTGATGTCCAGAGCTGTCGTGTCCACATAAGTGAGGGGTCTGGCCAGATGGCACCGCTTTAATCAAAGAACCAATCGAATCGCTAGACAACTAAAAGGGTGCAACAATGACAGAATCAACTAAAGCAACAACAGGCGCCTTTCTCAATTCATTTATTTTTTTCCTTCTGAAGACAAAAATTTCAAAATGTGATTATGACAATGGCTTTCCCCACCCCACCCCCATGCCACCCCATCGCTGCCATAACATGATCTTACTTAATTACTGCTGAATTGTTGTGTGTTCACAGCATTTTTTCCCTCTCTTTTGTGTTTCCATTGAGCGGTTCTGTCAGTCGTCCCACACGGTCTGTGTGGGCGTGGCCAGGCCTGATTGGCTGCAGCGAGCACACGGTCTGTGTGGGCGTGGCCAGGCCTGATTGGCTGCAGCGAGCACACGGTCTGTGTGGGCATGGCCAGGCCTGATTGGCTGCAGCAAGAAGATGGTCTGTGTGGGCGTGGCCAGGCCTGATTGGCTGCAGCGAGAAGACGGTCTGTGTGGTCGTGGCCAGGCCTGATTGGCTGCAGCGAGCACACGGTCTGTGTGGGCGTGGCCAGGCCTGATTGGCTGCGGTGAGCACACGGTCTGTGTGGGCGTGGCCAGGCCTGATTGGCTGCGGCGAGCACGCAGGACGGGCGAGGTTCGGTCGCGATCCCCTGCGCAGAAACAGGCCGCTGTTATCCTCAGGCCTTTGTTTACCCCTTTTGGACCACAGCTGGCAGAATAGGTGGCAGCCAGGCGAGGAAAAATAAAGGGGAAAAAAAAGAAAGGAGGAGAGAAAGAAAGAAAGCCAAACACACGCACCGCTGCCCCCAGGACCGCTAAATAGACGCATTAGCCACAGCGCATTAGGAGCGCTGGCGCTGGAGGTGTTGGGGTGCGGGTCTCCCCGCGGCCTTTTGCTGCTTATGGTCACACTGTCTACCCCCCCTCACCCCCCCGCACCCCCCAACCCCCATCTGGTGGGTCCGGGAGCACTGCAGTGTGAAAATGGATCCAGCGAGCTCTGTGCTTATCACTGTGCCTTGGTCCGGCCTTGCCGCTGATGCTTAATTTATCTGCATGCATAGCGCTTTGTCTGTTCTTTGTCTGGGAGAGCGTTTATCATTGGGGGTTTAATCTGACTTTTTGTTGTTGTTGCTTCTGTTGTTGCCGTTTCGGACTTGCTGTTGTGTTGCCGAAGACTGTACGTCTTGTATTCTGTGCCACTGTTAACTCACCCCCCCCCCTCCCCCCTCCAACCAGATACTGCATCAGTCTCCAAAAAATACCCATAAGGCCAATCAGGCCATATGTACAGTGTTTGAGACTTTTATTATGCACCAGCAGTACCCCACCACAGCGGGGCATATCCAAACACGCAAATTAATTCACAGCTAAATGCTGCTATATCCAGAACAGGGGAGGGAGAATGGAGAGGAAAAAATGGAAGTCTTTATGCCTGACGGCAGACAAGGTGTGGGGGGGTGTCTGTGGGGGGACCTGGGGCTTGTAAGATTTCAGTTTCATAGTCAGAACTGCGAGCGTAATTTTGAAATTTACAACCGAGGAGGTGAGAATGAAGAAGAGCGCTTGATTTCATTGGTGATTAATCCGTAAAAGATCCGTTTAACCCCGGTTTACTACTTGTGCAAGAAAACTTGTTAGAAAGTGAGCAGTGTGCCGGTTTTTATCGGACCGCAAGCGTTTGTGAGACTAAGGATTTTCACGCACAACGTTTAAATGTATGCCTATTGTCATCTGATGGATCACTCCGGATCAAAGTGAATGTTCGAAATCTGTTTGGCTTCAAACTAAAGGCTGTGCATGTGCTGACTTTGAAGGGTATAGCATCGTCTCTATTGAAGTTATCAATGGCATCACATCATACATGGGTGTCCTCTTTATTCAGATATGACAGCCAGCATGTTGCTTTTACATACAGCTCCAGCTATAATGATTGTCATAAAAATGGCATCAATTTTAAGAACGGTTTACATTACATTGCTTTGGGCATGACTGTCTATTTAGCCGACAGTTGACAATTAATAACCACTGTTCAGCACTGGCTAATCTCGGCCAATATCAAATCAGAAATTAATATTGAATTAGTTAATATATGTTGGTTCATTTAATTTAGCTTGCTGGCCAACCTTACTATACTGGCTAGCTAGAAATATGTCCAGAATTGCAACTGACAGGTGATAACCCTTTGGCATTAATGGTAATATTGAAATGCGGGTTATTCTTTGCATTATCCAGTTCATAAAACGGTCATTAAAACAAGACCGCTACTCTCAGATCGTGTAAAACCGGTTTACCTTATTCTAAAGAAAGAGTATTTCTTTAGAATCCTTGTCACGTGTCATCAATAATGCGCTGACTGTCCCTGTCTTTTATGAAATCCGTGCTGAAAATTGTATTCTCTTTTAAAAGCTCGGTCATCTGATATGAACTGAATGAATGTGAGCTTGCTTTTTGTCTTAAAGCCATGCAGACGACATTGCTCCCTGGTAAACCTGCTTCAGAATGCACACATTTGGCTTTTTAAAACTGTAAATAACTGTAAATGGGGAAAATACCACGGCAGGTAGAGAAGGGACTGTGTCATACTTTTCCCGCTGCATAGTTAATAGCGAGGATAACTGCGCATATACTGGCCGTTTTTTTCCCAGTCGCGTTTCCATTGATTAAAACCGACGCGTGCCCACGTCGTCTTAAATAAAAGCCTGTCTTATTACGGGTCGCTGAAATACGTTTTTTTTTTCTTCCCCCAAGATGTTGAGTTAAATTAATCAATGTTAAGCCTTACACTTCCATGATTCCGGAGTCCCGCATTATTCTTCATTGTCAGAAGCAGCGGCCAATTGACTGGTACATGGTTCCCGCTCCTCCCGCGTAATTAGACGACTTTCAGCGCGCTCTGCGTCTTCGAGAAAAAAAATCCGGCGTAATCACACAAACTGTCACTTATGTAATTTCCCTCGCGGCAAAATTGAAAAGGGAGTCATCATTCTGAGATGTTTCCTGTGAGAAGCTGGGGGGGGGGGGGGGGGGGGGGGGGGGGGAAGGAGGATCTTTTTCATGGTAATCAAACATAAAAATAAAAGAATAAAAGAATCAGTACTGGGCTCTGAATTGGTCCAGAAAGCTTTAAACAGTGGTGCTTTCTTCATGGATAATTAGATGCTTTAAAGCTTTATTCTGACATTGTTCTTATCAAAGGAAAGAACAGTTTTCAAAACAATACAGTGTGTAGAAGAATGTGATCGTTAAATTGTGTGTGTGTGCGCGAGAGTGTGTGTCTGTGTGTGAGTCATTTATATTCAGACCAGTTTATAATGCTTGAGACAATTACAGTGTAGTAGTTTATTGACTGAATGTCGATTTGATTTTTATGCTCGAATCTTGATTCAAAAATGGTGCCTGTCTAGAGAAAACAGGAGCATTTACCTTCTTTAATGCAGCTGGCTATCTAAAAGAAAGTCAAGCAGTTTGACCACATTCATTATAGTCCCTGTCTTTTTTTTTTCTTTTTCTTTTTCTTTTTTTTTAAACATCTGTTTAACATGCAGTTATGTCCGCCCGTCCGTTTGCCGGAACATTCTCCACCAACCTGCCGCCTTGCAAACGTGTGCACCTCGACTCCGTTCCTTTTGTTCATTCTGCCGTCCACCAGCTGAGCTTTTCATCCGGTTCACCCGAGCGCTGCCCCGGAGTGCTGACCTCAGGGCGCTAACAGGGCACGCTTCATCTGCAAACTGCCCCCAACGCTTGTGCCAGATTTGAGAGAAATTAGAAAATCAGATATGCATGAGGGGGGAAAAAAACAAGGAAGCTAAGGAAAAAAGGGTATAAAAGGAGGGGGAAAAACAGTTGGTTTGCAGCCAATCTGTGTTGAAGGCCAAAAAAATATTCAAGGACTTGGCAGTTATATTTTAAACAGTCTTTCCAGGGAAACATTGTCCCTTCCAGATTCTGGGATATCATTTCTCGGGGTGGTTTTAACCCATGACTAAGTTTAAGCTTGAGAAGTTGCACAAATTCAATAAACCGTGGTAAATTTCTAGACTCTAGATAAGCAGATCTTTGTAGGTTTACAGAAATGTTTTACGTAACCACATTCTTCCGGACTCAAGGAGGCAGTTAAGAAGTTTAGGAATATATTCCCTTTTTACAAGTTATAAATCGAAAGCGTTTTTATGCTGCTGTCTGTTCAGTTTCTGTTCTCTTTAGTCCTTTAGGGATAATTGCCCTTTGCTTGCCCCCCCCCCCCCTCCCGGTTGAGGAGATTGGGGCCTCTCTGTCCGTGGTGCCCCTGCAGCAGGTGTTCTTACGGTCTTGCTTATTTGCTTGGACGCTTCCTTTGGCTGGTTTGTTTGCTTTTGTTCCTTTTATATAGGTACGTCCCGGAGGCATTTTCCAACCCAAGGCTGGAGATCATTAAAAAAGGGATGGGGCACAGAGTTGACTGGTGAGGGACATGGAGCAGGAAGAGGAAGGCTCTCCTCCCTCTCTGTAGCCAGGCCCTGTAGGACAGAGAACCTTTCTACTCTGAATGTGGTTCTGTGACCAGGCTCTGTAGGAGAGCGGAGAACCTCCCTGCTCTGAATGGCCTGTAGGAGAACGGAGAAATGTCCTCTGTCAGCCTGACCATGGGTCATCATTTCCTGTTTTTCAGTGTGTTTGTTTTTCAAGTGTTGAAAACATGAAGAGGAAAGGGACTGCATTTGTGCCTCCCCAAAAAGACAGACGGGTTATAGACTTCTTTAACCCCCCCCTTTCCTTTCTCTTACACACGCGCGCACACACACACACACACACACACACACACACACACGTGCGCAGAGCTCCCCACAGATGCATGCCTACAGGTTTTAATGTCAAATTTATAAGATGCTGTGAAACTGGGGAGGTCTCTGGGAGATTGGCATCCACCTGGTAATTTACTCAATTCATTAGCCAGAGGCCAGAAAACAAATCTGTGCGCTCCCCTCTCCCCCTCTCTGATATTCCAGAAAACAAATCTGTGCTGTCCTCTCTCCCCCTCTCTGATATTCCAGAAAACATATCTGTGTGTTCCCCTCTCCCCCTGTCTGATATTCCTTATGGCTGCCATGTTGTTTTTTTCACAAGCTTCATTCTTTATTCAAGATCTCTAACGTGTAGTAGAAAATGTGAGCATGTGAACTTATGGCCAGTATCGTTCATTTATTCATTTATTTTTTATTTATACACAAAACCACTGCTTTAAAGCACCTAGCGTGTACTCTTGAGGAAAGTGGTTTCAGAGGATGGTGTGGGTGATTTAGGGTGCTTGTGGAACCAATATTTTAGGAAAGGGTTGTGCGTGTGAAACGTGCTTGTAAAGGTATTAAACCCAAGTCCTCTGTGGTCCGAAAGTAAACATCGTTTTTAAAATCTCCAAACCCATCCCACACGACTGTTGTATGTAACACTGTCGTAAATTTCCGAAACATTTCTGGAATGCGTTTGGATTCGGTACATGTTGAAGTAATTACTTACTGCCCTGTATCGCGTGTTTGACAACAGTGTGCACAAGATGTACAGTCAGTAATAGTCGTGCTTCTTGTGTGATAACATAGGTGGAACACATTTATTTCCTCATTTATCACAGGGGTAAAAAACGGCTTCTTCAAGCTTCACTCTGTGGCTGGTGGCTTTCCTGTCTAATGCCTGCGTGATACGGGACGTCTCTGAGTCGCCATTTCAGAATTAAAACGGTTAAACTAGGACTCCGTCGGCCGGGTGAAAGAACTGCGGCCTGCTTTTCCCAGAACGGGGGCCAAAGCCTGCTACACAAGCGGCTGTTTTCACCTGAAGACGCTTTGGCTTTCACATGCTTCCCGCTCCGGGTTCGAGCTGCGCCGGGCTGTGCATGCTTGGGCACTGCGCCTTGGACTCTGTGTGCCTTGGACTCTGTGTGCCTTGGACTCTGCACCTTGGACTCTGTGTGCCTTGGACTCTGCGCCTTGGACTCTGTGTGCCTTGGACTCTGTGTGCCTTGGACTCTGTGTGCCTTGGACTCTGTGTCTTGGACTCTGTGCGCATTGGACTCTGCACCTTGGACTCTGTGTCTTGGACCGTGTCCCAGTGTTGTGGGCCTGAGTGGGGGCTAGGCCTCAGGAAGCACCCTGTTGTGTCAGGAGCGATCAGGCCTAAGCCACTGTTAATTAAAGGATCCTGGTCCAAAGGGAATGCTTGGACACCACAACCCGCCCCCCCCCCCCAACCCTCCCACCTTCCCCCCCCTCCCCCAGTTCTGAATGAGACCCAGCGCCGGGGGTGGGGTTGCTAATCCAGCCTGCGTCAGCCTGCGTCAGCCTGTGGCCTTTACACACGCGCAGGAGAGACGGGACTCTTTCTGCCATTTACCATTTCAAATATAAGTCCTTACAAAACCGATTTTATGTCTGAATATTATTTATATATTTATTTGAAGAATTAATTTTATTCCAAGGTGCAACAGAAATGGGTGTTCTTTGCTGGTGTACACCAATGTTGAATAACAGAGTGTTGTCAATTTTCAGTTTTTTTTCTTCCTCTCTTGAATGTGATGAAGGAGAGTGTGCTGCATTTTAAAAGAAGAGACACTGGCGTGTTTAACGGACGTGTACGCGGGATGGCGGTACGTAGCAGGCCAGGGGTAAAGCTGACCCAATCCCCATTCTGGCTCCAAAAAAGGTGTGGGTCATTTTGATAATATTCTCCCTCCCGCTGCTGGTTATTCCTTGTGCGTTTATGAAATATGCACCGAGCAGCAAAGCATTCTGTATTTTGGAACGCTGTCCTGGCTGTTCCTTATGCATTTATGAAATACATGCTTCAAAATGGCTGCTGATGCATTTGTCATCACTGAAACAAAAGGGACCAAAAATTAGAACCCAAAGGGCAAAAGCAGTCTGAAGTTTTGGTCTGGACTCTCGGTGTGTTGTTTGTATTTTGTTCATGCGTCGCCGAGAGGAGGAGCTCGTTAGCTTCTCGGCTGTTCTGCGTGGGTTGCAGGGGGTTGTAGATTTACACTGTGAGACTGACGGAAAATCTGCTCTGTTTTGATGACGCAAGGTGAAACTCTTCTCCTCCTCTACACCTTCTGTAAAACGCCTGTAGTAAGCCCGCACTGCCACTGGAGGGCGCAGAAAACTAACCACTAACCAGGGAAATGATGATATTTGAAGGGGGGAAGAAAGCAGACTTTAAAGAAGAGAAATCCTAAACCAAAGGTGGACAGTTTTTTTTGCACACGAGCGTGTCGCGTTTTAAATCGAATCTCGGACCGTCTGTTCGTTTAATTGGGTCCCCACAAAGTTTTGCCAACCTGATTGGCTGCCAGAAGGTTCCAGAGTTCCTCTCCCCCTTTCCTGCCGTGCGGATCGTCGGCAACACCGCACTCCTCCTCTCCTGTGGGCCTCACCACGGTCTGAGCCGCTTTCGGGCTAACGCGGGTTCTGTTAGCAGGTGAGCGTGTACCTCGCTGGCCCCGCCCTCCCACCCCCACCCCCCCCCACCCCCCGCGAGAGGCCTGCTCGCACGCGGCTTGCCGTTCATCCTCTTCAACACCCTGCGTAGGAGCTGATGGGCACACACAGCCCAAATACTGCACCTGTGTTTTTAGGGGATGTTTAAAGGAGGGCGTGTCTTTAAACTGGATGATGATTCTTACGGGTGCGGTTGTGCGTTTTGGAAAAAGGATGTTTGCTGGCACACATCCGAGTCCATAAACGGGTCATTTGATCCGTGTTCACTGTAAATGAAAGTGATCAAAGTGTCAGATTT
>CM077298.1:36457007-36469507 GCA_039654925.1 Anguilla pacifica | reverse complement strand
CTGCTTAATTAATTAATAACGTCAGGAATTATCATTGCTGAATATGGCGGAGCGCTTGGCTCCATATTGAGTGAGTCGGGTGAAAAGGGAGGGGGAGGGCGTCGTCGCAGAAGAGCGTCATCATAGAACAGAGGGAGACAGTGACATCAGCAACTATTAGCCCAAGTCCATTTTCAAAACATTTAAGGACCTGTAGGATTGCTAATGTTATGAGTCTGTTACTTCAAAACACAGTGGCTTCTGTTTGAATTCCTCCCATAAATTATCCGTTACAGTCACTCCGCTAATGATGAATTGCAAAGCTTGCTTCTGTTCATTTGCAAATCACATTGAAGGTCCTGAGCTTCATAAATACTTTCATAAGTAAACAAATGCCCAACACACTTTCCATTACCAAACCACATGTATGTGTTTTTTTTAATTTATTTATTTATTTATTTATTTTTTATATAAAAGTAAACTATCCAAATACTTCTTGTTAATGTTCAGATTCTAGCTTTCCGGGGAGGAGATTTACATTACATTACATTACAGGTGTTTGGCTCTTATGATGGGCTGGTCTGCAGTTTGGCCCAAACTGTATACAACTGGCCCGGGCCAGGAGAGCTGAATGGCCCCTCGGGATGATTGAGAGCGCTGTAGCGTAGTTAATGAAGCAACATCGGCCTCCTGTTTACTGGTTTACGGCTGCGTTTATGGAGGGGGTCTGATTAGGGCCCTCCGTAATGGTTCCTGTCGCTTTATAACTGACGGCATTACCAAGAGAAAGGGGCCAAAGACATGCGGACGCGGCCTTTACGGGAACGGCTCGTCTTTGATGACGTCCTAGCCATGGGCTATCGTTTTACTAGCCACGGGCTATCGTTTTACTAGCCGCGGGCTATCGTTTTACTAGCCGCAGGCTATCGTTTAACATTTTTTATGCGGGATACCTTTTTTTTTTTTTTTTGTTGGTCAGGTCGTCATTTTCGATGCCGAACTCCGGTGACCCGCCGGTCACGTTTACACGGTCGACAGGCCTTTTGGGACGGGACAGACAAACGAGCTCTTTGGCTCGAGCCGAACTTGCCGTCGCCCGGGCTGGCGACGGGCGGCGAGCGGTCAGACAGATGCGTCGGGCAGGCTGGCGTGTCCTTCGCTGTCGGGACGGTCGGCCGACTCCCGCGGACACAGAAGTGATCGGGTGTGCGTGTCAAATCCTCAGTGAGCCGCTGAGCTCAGCCTTCAGAAGCCTGAGGGTTTACAGGATGGTCATGTGATGTGTTTGCAGAGCCATAAAACTGACGTTGCAGAATGCGTGTGTGTGTGTTTGTGTAAGTATATATGCATAATATATGCAGATATTACTTGTATATATTGCATTTATGTATGTATGTGTGTGTATGCATACTGTTATTTGTGTGTGATTTCATGATATGATTTGATAGATACACGTCGAGCAAATCTTACCGTCTCACCTCCTGGGGCTGAGTACCTTCATTTAAATTCCTTGTCTTTGGAGGTGACATGATTTTACTGTAAATGAGGGGTTCCAGTGTGCATCGCCCCCCTTTTACTGTGAAAGCTGGCTTTGGCTGAAGCCACGTCAGAGGGGACTCGGAGAAGGAAATTGGTTGCAGGTGATAGTGAATGATAGTGGGTTAGTGTCTCTGTCTCGTTGTAAATTTTTATGCATAAAGGTGCCTCTCTCCCTTATGTTTAAGAAGAAACGTAATAAGAAAATGCAAGAACTACTTTAGTCATGTGACAAGCAGTTCTTTGCCAGTTTGGAGGTTGTGGCAGGATGTGTCGAGAACCGCCCCTCCCTCCCCCCACGGGCATGATTTCTACCCCCTTTACAGCCGCCCAGCCAGCGAGAGGAGAGGTCTTGCCCCGTGGGCATCTTTTTGGTGGGGAAGGAAGGGGCAGGGGCTTCCCGTGTGGGTTTTTGTACCATTCTCCCGCGCATCACTGTGGCCGTGAGCACCGCTGTCCCCGCCCCTTTTCCCATTTTCTCCGCCCCCCCCCAATCGGGACCAGCCGTCCCATTCCCTCCTCGTCAGCACTTCTGTGGTCTTTGTGGGGGTGTCCCATTGCATCTGGACAGTGGGGTGTCCTTTATTGTCTCCTCAGCCCGCTGTGTTTGGGCCCTGAAGGCCTGAGCGTCTATAGGCCAGAGTGCGCTCTTAATGCAGCCCCTTATCTCGCTTTCACACAGTCATTAAACATGCGAAGTTAAAAGCTGACCCCAGTGCCCTCCGCAGTGTTCGTTATCTAAAAAAAAAAAAGAAACTTATAAACCTAAAGTCAATTCATGAATGAAAGTTCTTTTAAAAAGAGATTCTCCACTGGAGAAAAAAGTATGCACAAGCTACAAACTTCTGGCTTCTCAGAGCAGCAGACAGTTTAAAAGAAAAAATGTTAATTTGCATTAATCTGTATCGGCGCACAGCTGCGACAGCTCGCTGAACCTGTTGCTAAGGGCCCGTTAGAGTTTAACTTAGCGGCTAATTAGCCTCACTGTTTCTGCTTCCGTGACTTCTTCCGGTGCCTCGGATGAAGATGTCTCTCTCTTTCGGCAGGGTGACGGGGCCGTGGGGGGGCTGGGGAGGTGTGGGGGGGGGGGTTAGGAGGAGATGGGGTGTAATATCTGACAGCTGAAGTGGCCGTGGTCTCTGGGCATAAGCAGTTAGGCAGGTAAAGCCAGGCCCTCTTTCCTCTCTGTTTGTGAGAGCACTGTCAGTGGAGAGAGAGAGAGACCCTGACAGAGAGAGAGAGAGAGAGAGAGTGAGAGGGAGATGGACAGAAAGAGAGATACTGACAGAGAGAGAGAGAAAGAGAGACACACAGGGAGGGAGAGGGAGTGAGAGAGAGAGAGTTACAGAGGGAGAGAGAGGGAGTGAGGGAGAGAGAGATACAGAGGGAGAGAGAGGGAGTCAGGGAGAGAGAGAGACAGAGGGAGAGTGAGGGAGAGTGAGGGAGAGAGAGACAGAGAGACAGGGAGAGAGGGAGGGAGTGAGGGAGAGAGAGACAGAGGGACAGTGAGGGAGAGAGAGACAGAGACACAGAGGGAGAGAGAGAGGGAGTGAGGGAGAGAGAAACAGGGAGAGGGAGAGAGAGACAGAGAGAGAGAGGGGGGGGAGAGAGAGAGAGAGAGAGGGGGAGCGAGACACAGAGGGAGAGAGAGGGAGTGAGGGAGAGAGAGACGCAGAGAGGGAGAGAGAGAGAGAGGGAGCGAGGGAGAGAGACGCAGAGAGGGAGAGAGAGAGAGAGAGAGGGAGCGAGGGAGAGAGAGACGCAGAGAGGGAGAGAGAGAGAGAGAGGGAGAGTGAGAGAGTGTGTGTGAGAGAGAGAGAGAGAGAGAGGGGGGGAGCGAGCGGGCGTTTGTAGAGGATCACAGGTATCCGGATGCTTCAGGCCGCTGCAGATAGCAGGTCTGACTCGGGCCTCATTGCGCAGATCAGGGCGTAAAATCCGCCGTAGCGAGACCGGCTGGAGCGCGGGGGTAACACGTGGCCCGCGGGACGTCCCTGGCAGGGTCAGCCGCCACCAGCTGATCTCATTCGGGGGGGGGGGGGGATCAGTGGTCCGGGACCTGCACCGAATCGCCAGGCCGGCTTTCATTTGCCCCCTCGGCTGTTCCTTTGTGTGCCCCCCCCCCCACTCCCACCCCCCCACCACTTCATTTGGGCTACCAACCCCCCCCCCCCCCCACCCACTCAGTCCACTTCTCACGTCTCCAGAGCTGGAGGCTCTTAACTGAAACGCAGCCTCGTGCTGAGGATTAGCTTCCCTTAGCGTTAGCCTTGCCGTAGCTGCTGCTCTGTGTGTGAGTACAAGAGAGGAGTTTTAACAAAATAAATAATAAATAAATGAATTATGGAAGGAACAGCAGATACACATCAGTGGCTTTTGACCGTTTTTTTTTTTTTTTTGCTTTTTGTGATGTGGGGAGGGAGGGGGGCAAATTTAGGCAGCGTGTCCTCTATCGCTCCCCCTAAACCTCAATTTCATCTTTTTTTATTTTTTGAATATTTTTTAAAAGCTTTAGCAGGGCACACCCTGGAAAGTACTTAGCATATTAAAAAGATGCTGATTATCGGAGAGCAGAAACACAGATCTTTAATGTCGTGCCTTTTAGACACAGCTCTGGAAATAATTGTGCAATCTGCATATTGAGAGGTGCTCAGTTGGCAGTGTTCACATTGGCTGGGCCCGGGCCTGGAATGTTGAGTTTGTGCGGTGTAGTTTAGACATCTGTTACCTACTCTGCTACCACTGATTCTATTTAATTTAATTCCTATATGAATAATCACATTTTTGAATTAGTCCATGTTGTCAAGAATAGCTTTTCATATGGTTGCCAATGTATGTATGAAAGACTACACGTATGTCTTATTTTATGATCAAGTATACATTCAATTCAATAAATATACACGCCATAAATGTATATGTAGATTACGTGTGAACTATGAAGGTCATGCTCTATAGAGGGACTTGCTAATTAAGTAATAACACTGGCAATCGCAGCAGCGTTAACCTAATCCGTTTATTCTGGGATGTCCCCGGTCTTTGAGCGCTGTGGAGGTGATCACGGATTGGGCAGCGTGTTCTTTTGAACGCCCGGCTCCGTGCGGCCTGTGGAAGCGCTTTAGGGGTCCCTCATAACCCTTTATTACGCAATAGCGCTGCGGCCAGCCTGCAGACACACGCGCTGCTCGAGTAGACACAACGCTGTCCTCCTGCACAGTCCCCCTAGTAACGCTGTCCTCCTGCACAGTCCCCCTAGTAACGCTGTCCTCCTGCACAGTCCCCCTAGTAACGCTGTCCTCCTGCACAGTCCCCCTAGTAACGCTGTCCTCCTGCACAGTCCCCCTAATAACGCTGTCCTCCTGCACAGTCCCCCTAGTAACGCTGTCCTCCTGCACAGTCCCCCTAGTAACGCTGTCCTCCTGCACAGTCCCCCTAGTAACGCTGTCCTTCTACACAGTCCTCCTAGTAACACTGTCCTCCTGCACAGTCCCCCTAGTAACGCTGTCCTTCTACACAGTCCTCCTAGTAACACTGTCCTTCTGCACAGTCCCCCTAGTAACGCTGTCCTTCTGCACAGTCCCCCTAGTAACGCTGTCCTCCTGCACAGTCCCCCTAGTAACGCTGTCCTCCTGCACAGTCCCCCTAGTAACGCTGTCCTCCTGGACAGTCCCCCTAGTAACGCTGTCCTCCTGCACAGTCCCCCTAGTAACGCTGTCCTCCTGCACAGTCCCCCTAGTAACGCTGTCCTTCTGCACAATCCCCCTAGTAACGCTGTCCTCCTGCACAGTCCCCCTAGTAACGCTGTCCTCATGCACAGTCCCCCTAGTAACGCTGTCCTCATGCACAGTCCCCCTAGTAACGCTGTCCTTCTGCACAGTCCCCCTAGTAACGCTGTCCTCCTGCACAGTCCCCCTAATAACGCTGTCCTCCTGCACAGTCCCCCTAGTAACGCTGTCCTCCTGCACAGTCCCCCTAGTAACGCTGTCCTCCTGCACAGTCCCCCTAATAACGCTGTCCTCCTGCACAGTCCCCCTAGTAACGCTGTCCTCCTGCACAGTCCCCCTAGTAACGCTGTCCTTCTACACAGTCCTCCTAGTAACACTGTCCTCCTGCACAGTCCCCCTAGTAACGCTGTCCTCCTGCACAGTCCCCCTAATAACGCTGTCCTCCTGCACAGTCCCCCTAGTAACGCTGTCCTCCTGCACAGTCCCCCTAGTAACGCTGTCCTCCTGCACAGTCCCCCTAGTAACGCTGTCCTTCTACACAGTCCTCCTAGTAACACTGTCCTCCTGCACAGTCCCCCTAGTAACGCTGTCCTTCTACACAGTCCTCCTAGTAACACTGTCCTTCTGCACAGTCCCCCTAGTAACGCTGTCCTTCTGCACAGTCCCCCTAGTAACGCTGTCCTCCTGCACAGTCCCCCTAGTAACGCTGTCCTCCTGCACAGTCCCCCTAGTAACGCTGTCCTCCTGGACAGTCCCCCTAGTAACGCTGTCCTCCTGCACAGTCCCCCTAGTAACGCTGTCCTCCTGCACAGTCCCCCTAGTAACGCTGTCCTCCTGCACAGTCCCCCTAGTAACGCTGTCCTTCTGCACAATCCCCCTAGTAACGCTGTCCTCCTGCACAGTCCCCCTAGTAACGCTGTCCTCATGCACAGTCCCCCTAGTAACGCTGTCCTTCTGCACAGTCCCCCTAGTAACGCTGTCCTCCTGCACAGTCCCCCTAGTAACGCTGTCCTCATGCACAGTCCCCCTAGTAACGCTGTCCTCCTGCACAGTCCCCCTAGTAACGCTGTCCTTCTGCACAGTCCCCCTAGTAATGCTGTCGTTATGCACAGTTCGAGTAACGCTGTCCTCCTGCACAGTCCCCCTAGTAACGCTGTCCTCATGCACAGTCCCCCTAGTAACGCTGTCCTTCTGCACAGTCCCCCTAGTAACGCTGTCCTTCTGCACAGTCCCCCTAGTAATGCTGTCGTTATGCACAGTTCGAGTAACGCTGTCCTTATGCACAGTCCCCCTAGTAACGCTGTCCTTCTGCACAGTCCTAGTAACGCTGCCCCTGTGCTGAGTTCTCTTAGACGTAAGCTTCTCGGCGTTGTTTTGGCTCACAGCCGGCCCGTTGTTAGCGATCTCGTGTAAAGTGGCGGTCGTCGGCGACCGCGGCAGAAAGGTTCTTTCCTGACGAGCCCCTTGGGTGGGTCACGCTGCAGGGCTTCCTCTCGCGGTGACCGTGTGGCGCGTGCAGGCTGGAGTCGAGGCCTCCTTCTCCTAATGAAAACCAGCGACATGCCGCCACTCATAAAACCACAAAGGCTGAGAAACGCCGGGCCGACGCTTGAAGTCTGTTTACAGTCCGCTTGGCGCGAGCGCGCTACAGCCCGTGCTGTATATGTGCCGCTCCGTTTTACCATCAGCTTTCAAGCACACAAATGTACCATAGAAATGCCTCGTACCTGAGGGATTGTTAAACTTAGGAAACGTACATCATTGTGTAATGGAGGGTAAATATTGAACAGATGTTGAAAAAGAGAATCCAGATTGCAGATCTCTGACGCACATGATGTATTAATAGAAGACCCTGTCCACGTTATCCCAGGACTGTAATACGCCAAAAACATTTATTGTATTTTTGTTTTATTACACCCAGTCTGGCCTGTTATTAAAAAGATAAGAAGAAGAAGAAACAGCTTTGTTTCAATACATGTGTGGGGGAGTGAGCTTCACTCGTCCAGGCAAGAGGAAGACTGAGGCATGGGTGATTCTCTTCAAAATGAGAATGGGACAAAAACGACTCCATCTTTGGACTAGTTCTCCGCTGGGGACAGAAAGATGACTGCCTGCCCTACACTCTGCTTGCTACTGGAAGGATAGCTCACGGTGAAAAATCACCCCATATTTCTGCCCATTGACTTTACACTGTTATATAGACTGCCCACATTGTTATGAATCTTAGATTGTATTTTAACATTATTTTACCTGGCAATATTGGGCATGTTTTGTGGCATTTATCTAGTTCATTTTCTGCTTATAAAAATATAAGACGAACACCAGAAAAGGGATAGTAAAACATAGTTTTGTGATAAATGGGGCATCTGTCCTAATCGTCAGCAGGCGTGGGAGGGATATGGACAGAAAGTATTCATGAGAACGTTGAGCCTGAACACTGTGGGTGTTTGGGGTTCTTTGAAATTCAGTTGTCATTGTTCAGAATGTGAGGAAATGGGATTAAAATCACAACTTCTGGCTTCCTGTTTGACTTTAAAGCGGGAGTGTTTGGCTTTGCGTGGCGTTGGCGGTATTGGGGAAGGGTTCTCTGAATATTATCTGCGAGCACATATGGGTAATTCTCTTTTGGGATAGATGTGTAATGTAATGTGTTTATCTACCGCAGATCGAAAGAGCTTGATCAACATTCTGAAATGGCAATCAAAGGCATCCATTGTGTTTCAGAGATTTTTAATGACGCTGGCTGATTTTTTTTCCAACTTGGATTTCCTCAATTAATCCCAGTGTTTTTTGGAGCTGGATTCCCTTTTCAAATCAAAAGCTCGGGCTCACGCGTGGAAAGTGAATCTGTTGGGAATGTCTTCCGCTGGCTTTCTTTCAAGTGAGTCTTCACCTGCTGCTCTTCTGCAGATAAAAGAGACACCCCAGGTCTGAACCCTTCTCAAAATCCTAACATTTTTGTTTCTTTGTCCATAAATCAAAAATGATTTCCTCTTCCTCAGCCACTTACCGTTTTAACCGCGAATGGCGGACAGAGTATAGTTGGTGAAACACGGTGCGGTTCTGATTAAAATCTTGGCTGCACATTTCCTTTGGGCCGCTAGAGCTGTACGCCAAACTCGTACCAATAAAGCTTCCCGCCAATTTGTTGCGGCTGAAAAACTAAAAAAGCCGGGCATAACCCCAGGCAACCACAAGGAGAGAGCGGTGGCTCAGAGCTCCAGATGTGCCCGTGTAAACAGACACTCCTCCGAATTACTTCCCCACTCTCCCATGTTTGGATTTCTCCCTCCTCTTCCTCCCTTCCTCATCCCTCCTGTTCTGGGATTAGGCTTGGCGGACCCCCCCAAGCCCGTGCCATTCGGCAAGGAGGGAGCTCTGCGTGGAACATTTGGGCACCGGAGCTGGGTTCTCGGCGGGGTGCACGCGCCGGTGTCCCGTTGATAAAATCAAAGTCCCGCGATGTACACTGCACACGACACCAGCCGTAAAAGAGGCTGTAACATACGCACATCAGACGCGCCTGAGCATCACTGACAGGTGTACTTCCCCAACCTGGGACTCCCCTCCATCAGGTACGTCGTGGCCAACTGCCCTCCCCCCCTGGTGGGGTGGGCAGGTTTTGGAGAGTGAGACCCCCCCACCCCCCACTGAACCAGGGAGGGGAACTGCTGTATGAGACACTGAACTGAACACGCTCTCTTTGTTTGTCTCTGTGTAGCACCACATCACACCTCCCTGCCACTCGCCCCCACCCCCACCCCCCGGTGACACCGAGCACCCTCTGCCCTCACGTCTTTTCTGTGAAATGTATTCTTTAATTACCAGCGCCATTGTCCTGCAAGCTCACCCCCCCCCCCCCCCCACTTACGTTATAATTGATTCGGCTTTCAAGTGGACCACTTAAGATGTCTTTTTTTCTTTTCTTTTTTTTTTCTGGCCGTTCACCCCTGCAGCAGCATGCACTGAAAGCAGAAGCCTTCCATTTGGGGCCCCCCCCCCCCCACCCCACCATGACCCCCACCTCCTTCCCACCGAACCCCCCCGTTTTTCTTTCTAATTTTCCTGTTTGCTTTTTTTTGTTTCCCCCTGTCAATATGGGCACTGTAGGTTTTTGTCCCTCAAGTGACGGTGGGGCCCCCCCGGCCCCCCTGGCCCCCCCCCCCCCCCCCCTCTGTTCCTGAGTCCGCACCGATAGGGGTTCACACACCCCACCCTCCCCCCTTTACCCGCCATTGTCACTGACCAAATTTGAGCCCTACAGTGGCGGGGTGCCCCGTCGCGCCGCTGGGCGGGGGCCCTGTAAAGTGCTCATCGCCATAACTACCTGAATTGCTTTTAATTGCTCAATATCGCCACATCGTCCTGGGCGAGATTACGGCTGATTGATACCGCAGGGCCACTGTGAGCACGGAGGACTGGATCAAGGGCCCATTGAAGTGACTTTAGCTCCTTTTGCAGAAGAGAAGAGAACGCTTTACACCCCCCAACCCTTTTAACACAGAGCTGTGTCCCCCCCCCCCACTCCTTCCCCCTCCCCATTCTTCTCTCTTTTTCTCTGAGCAGAAAAGCAACACAATCAACAAATATTATCTTTCCCAGAGGCATTGAATTAGCACGAGCGGGCGAAAGAAAAAAAAAAAAACAGTTCCTGATTGTAATTAGACGTGTTTGATTCCTGTGATTCCGGCCCTTCGTTAGCGCTAATTGTTTTTAGCGACCCGACCGTCAGAACAGATCGTTAAAATGCAGGCGGCGTAACCGTGATCGTTAGCACACGCGGTAAAATGCGTGGTAGGCGGCCGAATCGACGAGCAGGCGCGGGAGTGCGTTTGCATTAGCCGCTACACTCTGCGCTACGCTGAGCCGCGGTGTTTGTGCTAGCCGCCGCCGCTAGGCGCCACGCTGAGCCGCGGTGTTTGTGCTAACTGCCGCCGCTAGGCGCCACGCTGAGCCGCGGTGTTTGTGCTAGCCGCCACTACGCTCGGCGCTACGCTGAGCCGCGGTGTTTGTGCTAGCCGCCGCTATACTCGGCGCTACGCTGAGCTGCGGTGTTTGTGCCAGCCTCCGCCGCTCGGTGCTACGCTGAGCCGCAGTGTTTGTGCTAGCCGCCGCCGCTAGGCGCCACGCTGAGCCGCGGTGTTTGTGCTAGCCGCCGCTACGCTGAGCCGCGGTGTTTGAGCTAGCCGCCGCCGCTCGGCGCTATCTGAGCCGCGGTGTTTGTGCTAGCCGCCACTACGCTCGGCGCTACGCTGAGCCGCAGTGTTTGTGCTAGCCGCCGCCGCTAGGCGCCACGCTGAGCCGCGGTGTTTGTGCTAGCCGCCGCTACGCTGAGCCGCGGTGTTTGAGCTAGCCGCCGCCGCTCGGCGCTATGCTGAGCCGCGGTGTTTGTGCTAGCCACCACTACGCTCGGCGCTACGCTGAGCCGCGGTGTTTGTGCTAGCCGCCGCTACGCTCGGCGCTACGCTGAGCCGCAGTGTTTGTGCTAGCCGCCGCTACGCTGAGCCGCGGTGTTTGTGCTAGCCGCCACCGCTCGGCGCTATGCTGAGCCGCAGTGTTTGTGCTAGCCGCCGCTACGCTGAGCCGCGGTGTTTGTGCTAGCCGCTACGCTAGGCGCTACGCTGAGCCGCGGTGTTTGTGCTAGCCTCCGCCACTGTTTGCCACCAACAGTTGCCTGTTTCCAACCGTAATTGGCAGGAAGCGTTGTGCCGATTTGTGGTGCTGTCCAAACTCTAATTATTTAGTTGGGCTTCTAATTAAGTCAGTCAGTCAGTGACCCTCTGTGTCTGTCTCTCCCTCACTCCCTCTCTCTCCCTCTCTCTCTGTCTCACACACGATGTGAAGTGGTGGCATTGAGGTTCTTTATTAAGTGTTCAGTTAGTCTATGCTCATCTTTTCAGCATGACGTTAATCAATAATGGTGTAACTTAAAATCAGTCATCTTTATGTGAAAAAGGCAACTCCATGATAGGGCCTGTGCTAACTTCTTGCCTGTGTCTGATAGAGCCTGTGCTGTGTGTTTACCTGTGTCTGATAGAGCCTATGCTGTGTGTTTACCTGTATCTGATAGAGCCTGTGCTGTGTTTCTGCCTGTGTCTGATTGAGCCTGTGCTGTGTGTTTGCCTGTGTCTGATTGAGCCTGTGCTGTGTGTTTACCTGTGTCTGATTGAGCCTGTGCTGTGTGTTTACCTGTGTCTGATAGAGCCTGTGCTGTGTGTTTACCTGTGTCTGATAGAGCCTGTGCTGTGTGTTTACCTGTGTCTGACAGCCGCAGCGCAGCCTGGCTGTGTGCCTCAGGACCAGGGCGCTGTGATGGCCGCCGCTCGCTGCACGGCACTCTGGGATACGTGCCGCGGCGCGCGGTGCTGTACGTCCCCGGGAATGACGAGCGGAAGCTGCGTAAGCTGGCCTCGCTGGACGTGGACTGCGCCGTGCTGGACTGCGAGGACGGCGTGGCGCTCAACAAGAAGGTGAGAACGCATCACATCGCCCCCGGCAACCTGCCTGGCAACAAGCCCCACTACCTCACTACCAGGTTCAGAAGTGAAGTGGACTCAGGTTCAGGTTCAGTACGGGGTTCTCTTCTCTTCTGTACCTTTTCTGATTGTGATTTCGGTTTTTTCAGCACTGAAGTTTGCCAGAGAGCCTCAGCGGCTGGTGTAAATGAAAGTGTGCACGCTCCAGACTTTTCCTTGCTCATGGCACTGCTTGTTTTAGTGCGTTGAATTTTCACATCATGAACAAAAGTTCATTTCATGCCATGGAAAAAAAACACTGTTTTTGGACAATAATCAGCCAATGGCAAGTTGAGTTTGAGAGACAGCAAGAGGCATTTTCCCTCTTTTGTAATATGATCCAAAATGGCTGCCGTCACATTCCCTCTAAACGAGGTGACCGCGTCACACTGAGTTCACCGTGGGACGTTAGCCGACCCCGGGGCGGTTTCGGGCATTCTCAACCCGCCCACGCAGCCATGCGATTGGCCCCGCTCGCCTCACCGCGAAATCGTGATTGGATGAAGGGATAAAGAGGGTGGTTGGGGGCGAAAGATCGGCACAAAAGCCTTTAAAGTCACGATGATAACGATGGCGGGATAGCGCTGGAGGCTAATCCCGGTCCAGGAAGAAACCTGTCTGAGAGCCTACCCACTCTGCAGCCAATCAGCACCGAGCATTCAACACAGAGTCATTATGTCACTCTCCAGCAGTGACCGAGCTTAAAAAGGTAGTCTGCGCTGTGATGGCCACCGTGCCTCGTTCCTGT
>CM077298.1:36439507-36452007 GCA_039654925.1 Anguilla pacifica | reverse complement strand
CAGAGAGCCATCGCGCGCCTGACTGGAAAACCACAGTGGAAACGCCAAGACACACGGGAGGGGAGGCGCAGAGGAGAGAGGAGCTAAGGGGAGAAGCTGAGGGAGAGGAGCTTGTAGAAAGCATACAGGAGAGAGGAGCTGATAGGAGGCGCAGAGGAGAGAGGAGCTGATAGGAGGCGCAGAGGAGAGAGGAGCTGAGAGGAGACGCAGAGGAGAGAGGAGCTGAGAGGAGGCGCAGAGGAGAGAGGAGCTGAGAGGAGACGCAGAGGAGAGAGGAGCTGAGAGGAGGCGCAGAGGAGAGAGGAGCTGAGAGGAGATGCAGAGGAGAGAGGAGCTGATAGGAGGCGCAGAGGAGAGAGGAGCTAAGGGGAGAAGCTGATTGGAGGTGCAGAGGAGAGAGGAGCTAAGGGGAGAAGCTGATTGGAGGTGCAGAGGAGAGAGGAGCTGAGAGGAGGCGCAGAGGAGAGAGGAGCTGAGAGGAGACGCAGAGGAGAGAGGAGCTGATAGGAGGCGCAGAGGAGAGAGGAGCTGATGAGACGCAGAGGAGAGAGGAGATGAGAGGAGGCGCAGAGGAGAGCAGGAATGTCCCCCCGCAGTGTGTCATCGGCCAAGCTGCCAGGAGGAGGCGAGCGCTGATCTGGGCCGTCCGCCCGGAAAACGCACCCCGGCCCGCTGACAGGGCCAGACGGACCGGCCCGTCCAATCAGAGGCTGGCAGCGGGGTGGGCATCATGCCGCTAGCGCGTATGGCGCGCTGTCCGGCGGGGGCGGAGCTGACGTGGGCGGGTTGGCAGTACGGCTGTGCCAGGCTGGGAGGTGACGCAGTGGCGGGGGTATCGGCCTGAGAGACACAGGCAATGTGGCACAGCCTGAGAGGCACAGCCAGAGTGATACAGCCAGAGAGGCACCACCAGTGTGGCACAGCCTGAGGGCACAGCCAGTGTGGCACAGTCTGAGGGCACAGCCAGTGTGGCACAGCCAGAGAGGCACCACCAGTGTGGCACAGCCTGAGGGCACAGCCTGCGTGGCACAGGCACATGCAGTCGCTCAGAGAGGAAGGGCTTCTTTTGGCAGAGTATTCTCTGCCATGACTCATTTCTCCTGCAGAAGATGCTTGTTACCATGCAGAAGCTGCCGCAGAAGTGCTTATCTTTCTAAAGGAGTCTTGAGTCGACGGTGTTCACTGTGGTATTTTCTCCTAGGGTCTTGTGGTGAGCAGAGGCAACACTATATGTGCATGTATCTGTTCAAGCAAAAGATTTACTGCATTACATTACATTTATTTGGCAGACGCTTTTATCCAAAGCAGCATAAGTAAATGCATACCAAAGGTCATTGGAACAAATTCAGAATACAGGTACAATACTCATTATGTAACAGTTATCCATAGCCAAGAACATCAAATCTAGTTCACATGGTAAGCATAGGCTAGGTCAGAAAGTTATGACAATTCAAACTAGACTGAGCCATGACGACTAGGTATGATAGACTTAAAATGTCAAGATAGCGATACAAGTGTCAATATGAAAGTGCTGGAGGATCAAGATAGGATAGATGTGGTAAGAGCAATCCTAGATAGGAAGTACCCTGCAGAGTAGTGATAGATCCAAGTACAGTCTGAAGAGATGTCTTCAGACCATGGCGTAAGATGGACAATGACTGAGTGGTTTCAGATGGCTAATTACCGTGGTTTCATTTCCCATTGAATGTGTTCCTTTCCCTGCTGATTTCCTTTTCCAAGTGCCATTGGTCAACTTGGGGAAGAAGAAAAATCATCTGTATGTATGTTCTTTGTGTTTGTGTTCGGGTGTGTTTGGGTTCAGATAAAATCCAGGTTTTGACATTGGGAAGAGAAGCCTGATGCCTGGATGCTTGTGAGCGTATTGACTTCCAGTTTGTGGGGGGAATTCAGTTCTTTTAAATGGTGAAATCTGGAAAAAGGCTCCAGGTTTATATGTAGGCTTTCCGCCTTATGAAGATCCACGTGCTCTTTTCCCAACAGGGACGTCCGGAGCAGGGACGGCGGTCCCAGGGACTCTGAGTGTGTGGCGTGAACCCTGAGAACCTGTCCTTGAGATCCCCCCCCCCCACCATCCTCCGCCCCCCCGCCCCCCCGCCCCCCCAGGCGCCGTTTCGCTCGCTACACACAGAAAATGAGACGCCTGGTCCGGTGAAAATCCGGCATCTGTATCATTAAACACACCAGCGCCTTTGAAGTTTCGCCGGGTCTCTGTTCCCTCTCGAAATTACATGGGTGTGGGTCCCGCGATGAAATTCTCTCTGCATCAAAGCCTTCCATTAAACACGGCAGGGACGGGAAACTCACCCCTTAACCCGCCCGCGTCCGCCATCCGCCGTCCCGCCGCAGAAATGCGCCGCTGATGCACTCGTTTGGGTCCTGCAGAGGGAATGGCCTTGCATCGAGGGGCCAGACGGACCCATTCACAGCGTGTGTGTGTGTGACGGGTCGAATCCCTGGCGGTGTGTGTGAGAGAGGGCGAGTGTGTGTTTGTGAGTGTGTGTGTGAGAGAGGGAGAGTGTAAGAGCGTGTCGCCGTTTGTTCCAGGCTGAACTTGTCCAGTTATCATTAGCTGCGCTTTGAACATTCACACCCCGGTGTTTTCTGAAATATACAGACTGCTTCCTTGATTAAATGTTGCTGTACATGTCTATGTCGTCAGTTGCCGCTGGTCAGAATTGCTGTGAGTAGAAGACTTTTTTTTATTTTCCAGGAAGCCATTCTAGTCTCTCGTGCAGTTCCAGCCTCTCCCATGCAGGACACCTATTGAGCTGTTCTCTCCCCGCTGCAGTCCACGTGTGTGGGTGAACGGTTAGACGTCCGTGTTTCTCTCTAACGAACAGAAATCACGCACGGCCAGGGTGCGAATAGCTCCACGCGGTCTGCGTCAAAGAGAGGGGGCTGTAAGGCGGTGGATGCCATACATCACAGGGGCATGGAAAGCTGGGGAGAGCAGAGCGTAGCGTCTGTGCGTTCCAGGGCATTTCACCCTGTCGCTGGGAGGAGTGGAGGTCCAGGTGCCATTTGGCCACCTTGCAGTTTTTAAGGGCCTTTCTGAGTTGGTTTATTTGAACGTGAGTTCCTCTGACTTCCGTTCCTCCAGTGAAAGCGGCTCACAGGGTTACAGCGCAGGCCCCCAGGGGCACGTGGGTGTGAAACATTTCATGGCTGAACTGGGGCCTGAAATATTTTTTTCGCTGCAAGTCTGACTGCGAGCGGCGGTGTTGCCGTGAACGACCGCCCAGCGTTCACGAGGGTGTCAGGAACGCCCCCCCCCCTCGCCCAGCGTTCACGAGGGTGTCAGGAACAGCGTCCCCCCCCCCCCCCCCGCGGACACCCACGGATCAGCGGTAATGTTCGAGGCGTCACACTGTTTCAGTCAGGTAACGGGGGGTGTGACAGCCATGTTTCAAACCTTTTTTTTTTTTTTTCTTTTTTTCTTTTTCTTTTTCTTTTTTTTTTGAAAAGCGTGTTCTGTCAGTCAGCTGTGCACAGAGTCAAATCTTTTACCCGCTTTGAGTCCTGCTGTTTTGGTGTTCCGTTAAGGACCACCCCCGGTCCCTGGGGTACAGCGAAATGCTTCCCTGACAACTATCGAGCCCCTCTTTTGGACCCCACCCCCCAGCCCCCCAATCCGCTTGCTCCAGTGGGTGTACAGTTCCATTCCCTCCAAGTGCCTTTTGCTTATTATTAACCCTTTAAGGCAGTCCAGTATCCTGCCCCTTACTCTAGAGGCCTGTCAGTCTGCTTCACCCTGGAACTTCAGATCACCGTCCGCCGGGCACCCACAATGCAGTGCGGCCGAACCGTGTCGCTGGAACGCTGGGGCGGAGGAGAACCCCGGTGCGCTCCCCGGCCCCGCTCATCGGGTTTCGGGGGTCGTGTTTTGCTTGGCGAGGAGAAGCCCCGCGCCGCCGTTTAATGGGGGAACACCGCGGGGTGCATTATGGTTCTGGAATGTTCCGTGAGGGAGCCGTGAGAGAGAGACCCTGCAGTCAGCAGACGGCGGTAATAAAAGCGGGCATAAATCTCGCCGTTAAACCCATCGCCCGACCGGGGGGCGGTTTTCTGTGGGGGCCGGCGGGCCTTTCACACGGCTAGCCGAGGAATAATGACGTGCTCAGCACTGACCCCGTAGAATTATTATTACTGCCACCCGCTTGGACTTGAACCTGCAACCTCCTGGTTACAGGCTCTCTTCCTCAGGTTTTCTGCCTCTCCCTCCTGCACGTCTGTGCTTCAGCGTCACGTCTCCTGTCTGTTCTGGCCCCCTGGTGGTGGAATGAGCTTCCCACTGTGGTCAGAACAGAAGAAACCCTGCCCATCTTCCCACTGCAGTCAGGACAGCAGAAACCCTGCCCGTCTTCCCACTGCAGTCAGAACAGCAGATACCCTACCCATATTCCACTGTAGTCAGGACAGCAGAAGCCCTGCCCATCTTCCCACTGCAGTCAGGACAGCAGAAACCCTGCCCGTCTTCCCAATGTAGACTTAAAGACTCACCTCTTCAGAATGCTACATGGATCCACTGATCCCCCACCTGACCCTCCCCCTGTCTCCTTTCTTCTTTTTGGATTTCCTTTTTTGATATTGTAGATATAGCTGTGCAGTGATATTCTCTTTGGTCAACAATACTAGTTGTTAGTTTGTTTGGTTGACTTCACACATTCTGGTAATAAACGGGCCTTCTGTGTTTAGCCTGGTGATATCTCACTATAGTATTTCTGTGATTAACACAGATGTACTCCACTCTGGTTAGTCGCTCTGGATAAGAGCATTTTGCTAAGTGATTTTTTTTAACGTAATGTCATTTCTCACTCTGCTGGAATCCAAAATGTGATGTTCTCTCTCTTTATGTGTAGGAGTCGGCGTTTGTGAGAAGAGAGGTTAAGATTTTTCCACTTGAAAGGGTATCTGGGGGGAAAAAAAATATGTCTAGAATTTCATGTGTGTGCCATCTTGGTCACGTTGAGATTTAATGAGGGAGTCGATGATGTCGGAAATCAAAGATGTCACCTCTCAAGCTCCTCGCGAGCACACTGTCGGACGTTGGTTGATTACAGAGAGGGCTTTGAAGCGGCTGTGTGGAAGAGGAATCCATTAAAGTCGAAGCATTTCCTTCTCAAAGCGCTTTATTCAGAAGTCGGCTTCCGTCCACCAGAACGGGACCCTCTGGACCGCTCCCTCCGTCGAGTCACGGGAGTAAGCGGGTTATACGTGTGCCCCACACGGCTGTCTCCGATGACTCTTCCCTCCCCTCTTTATAACTGCATTTTTCAAGTCGTAAAGAGCATTGGAAAGACAACGCGCGATTCGCTATGGGTCTCCGATTACTCAGAAGGGATTTAAAATATCGTATTTAATGTGGCTCATCCCCTCCTAAAGCTGGCCATTAAAACTGCCCCCGCTCTGTTTTCATCTGCCCGGGTTCGACACGCGAGACGCCCTCCAGCTCGGCTTGTGACTGGCGCGCGTGCGAAGTTCGGTTTGTTTTGGTCTAGGAGGCTCGCCGTACTCCTGAACCCTGGCAGCCGAGGCAGCCACGGGGTCACATGTCTCCGTTTCCACGGTATCCGAGTATGGCTTTATAAATGAGTCTGAGGTACAGTAGGCCCCAGTGAGTGCTCCTGTGTTTTGGGTGTGATAGTGACAATACATGGTGACATATAATTGAATATGATCATTGTGTTATTCCCCGTCTTCCTTTGTTTTTATTATTCCCATTTAAGCACTTTGAGCTGCATTCTGTACGGAGGGTGCTATGTAAATAAAGCTGTTATTACTCGCGTTATGATTCTCGCAGAGTGATGCACTGAAATGCGTTCTGTGAATGCTGTGGGTGTGGTGTGGGATCCCCCAGCGCTGTCCTGCTGGTTTGGGACAGTCCCAGGCCCAGGGGTTCCCTTTTCAGGCCTGGTTATCGCCCTCTCTCCCAGCCGCACCGGGCAGTCCGTCCGTCCGTCCGCGCGGTGAGAGGGAGCAGCGCTAATTACCGCCAGGCCCAGCCCCCGCTCTCGCCGGGCCCGTCTCTGAGCTGACCTGACTAGTCCTCAGCTACCGTCTCCCTACGAGGCTTAACTCACACCACATTTCCAGCGGAATCTCCGCCTTACCCCCCCCCCCCCCCTTCGGAACCAAACCCCCCTTTCACCCTCCCTGAAGCCCACATCTGTTTCGAGTCCGCTGGCGTGCGCTGCCGTTGACCGATAGATGCTGGACCGACGATGGGCTTTGATCCCGTCCCAGACTCCACCCCTGCTTCCTGTCCGCGCTGTTACAAAGCCTCCATTTGTAAACAAGGCCTGCTGGTGAGCAGGGTAGCCTGGCCGTGGGCCTGAACTCAGCAGGGCTGTGGGAGGTTCCGGTTTTAGGGTTTGGTCCCGCAGACCCCTCCACACTTAGCCTTGACAAACCCACTAGCGCCAAGCCCTGCTCCAGCGGCTATATCGTCCTGCCCTAGCGGCTATATCGTCCTGCTATAGCAGCTATATCGTCCTGCTTTAGCAGCTATATCGTCCTGCTATAGCAGCTATATCGTCCTGCTGTAGCAGCTATATCTTCAGCTATAGCGACTGTTTCGTCCTTCTATAGTGGCTATACCGTCCTTCTATAGTAGCTATATCGTCCTGCTTTAGCAGCTATATCGTCCTGCTATAGCAGCTATATCGTCCTGCTTTAGCAGCTATATCGTTCTGCTATAGCAGCTATATCATCCTGCTTTAGCGGCTATATCGTTCTGCTATAGCAGCTATATCGTCCTGCTATTGCAGCTATATCGTCCTGCTATAGCAGCTATATCATCATCACGCGCTGTGCTCTCTGCCCCCCCGTCCTTCTGGCTTTTATTCCCAAAAGTGATTTATTTATTTATTTATGTTCGTTATAACTTTTTGAATACATTTGTTTGCTTCATACATTTGTGTTGCCAGATAATAAACGAAACAATACATGCACTTCTTAGTCTGATTTTGTGGGTGTCAGCCCGGAACTGAATGTTCTTTCTTTGAATGATTTATTTTGTGCTTCTTTTTTACTCTTTAACTGTTAAATATACCGTAATAACAAATACAATTTTCCTGATGCAGATTTTGCCTATATTCATTCGTTCTCATTATCAATTGAATGTACAAAAGACTTGCAAATTGGATTCATTATTATTTTTTGTGCATAACTGGGCTGCAGAATAAATTTGGACTATATTTGAAAGCTGAAAAGGTTTGTATTCACCGGAGGGTTTTTGTGAAGTGCATGAAATGTTGCTTCTATTCAAAATCGTGATGACGAGGGAGCCAAACTTACAATTGCCCAGAAACTCTGCTCTGAATGCACTTTGCCCCAGATTCAGGCTCCAGCAAGTGTGTGCAAGTTTAGGGGTCGCTGAAATGTGCTGTTGCCTTTGGATTGAATTGGTCTTCACTACTGTGAGCCACGATAGTCTCAGACAAGACCGATCTCAAATGATGAAAAAGAGTCATCGTTGATTGAAGTTCAACTTTGGTTTGGCTGTTGTTTGCATGTTTTCCCATGGCTTTCGGGCTTTTGTAGTTTCTGTATGTACTGGGGAATGTTTCTGTTGGGTGAGGTGGGGGGCGGGGGGGGGGGGGTGGCTTTTTACTTTAATATCTCACTCCTCATTTATCCATGTCTGCATACGTTTACTCCCCCTGGTTGTTGAGCCCGTATTTGTTCTGTATCGGTCTATGTCTGCCATCCCTAGTTGTTTTGCACGTCTTGTTTTTGTCTGTCTGCCCTGGTTTTCATTTTCTTTTGTTCCCTATTTAAAAAAAAAATTTGTTTCTTTTTGTTTGTTTTTTTGTTTTGTTTTGTGTTTTCTCTGCCTTCATAATTTTTTTTTTGTTTTCTTACAATTAAAATTGTAATTTTGATTTTAAGATATAGTTGACCCCTGATGGGGGGGCGGGGGGTGTGGCGGCAGGAAGGGGAATAAAAAGTCTTAACTCTGTTTGTGAAAATGCCACAGATTCCACATCCACTGAACCTGATGGTTGCGCCATCTCAGACAGCCAGTCGTCCAGTCAGCCATTTTGTCTGTGTGTGTGTCTGTGTGTCTGTCTGTGTCTGTGTGTCTGTGTGTGTGTGTGTGTGTGTGTGTGTGTGTGTGTCTGTGTGTGTGTGTGTGTGTGTGTGTGTGGCAGGCCGAGGCTCGGGAGACCATCGGGAGGATGCTGGGCGAGCTCACGCTGGGACGCACGGAGAAGTGTGTGCGCGTGAACTCGGTGTCCAGCGGCCTGGCGGAGGCCGACCTGGAGGCCGTCCTGCAGGGGGAGGTGCTGCCCACTGCCCTGATGCTGCCCAAGCTGGAGGACACTCAGGAGGTGCAGTGGGTGAGTCGGCTGGAGCTCGAACCCGCGAGCAGCGCCTCTGTCTGTAGCAGCGCTCGAGTGAGTGAGTGAGTGAGTGAGTGAGTGAGTGAGTGAGTGAGTGAGTGAGTGAGTGAGTGAGTGAGTGAGTGAGTGAGTGTACTATCTGACTAATCAGAAACACCTGGGAAGTCATTTGTCCCAATCATTATGGAGCGCTAAAATGGGGGGAATTGTGTATAAAAAAATAATAAAATAAATAAAAGATGAGAATCTGCACTTTAGCCACGTATGAATTGTTTGATTGCAAATCTAAAATTGTGCAGAGTCAAATCAAGAAAAAAAAAAAAGATGTCTTTGTCCCAAACATTATGGAGGGCAGTGTGCATATCGCACTGGAGCCTCATTGTGTCCAGCACAGGGTGAATGGCCGCTTGGTAACGGGTGAGCCTGGTGGATGGCGGTATGCTAACTCTGCGTTTCCGCTGAGCGCTGCCCTCCATCGCCGCGCGGTAACGGATCGCCACGACGACGACGCGAGTCCTAGGAAGCGAGAGCCGCCAAACCGCGAAGAGCGGCTGAGAGCCAAGCCCCTCCGCGCAGCGGCGGCCGCAGATCGAATGCATCGCCGTCCCGTGCGCTAACCTGTCCCGTGCGCTAACCTGTCCCGTGCGCTAACCTGTCCCGCGCGCTAACCTGTCCCGTGCGCTCACCCGTCCCGTGCGCTAACCCGTCCCGTGCGCTCACCCGTCCCGTGCGCTGACCTGTCCCGTGCGCTAACCCGTCCCGTGCGCTAACCTGTCCCCGAGAGAAGAACCAAGCGCGTCTGCTTCTCCATGAGTACAACAGGGGCCTTTCAGAGCCTTAAAATCGCCAAACGAAATCCATTTTCATGTCTATAGCGGGTTTTTTTTTTCCACTCCAGTTCTGGGGGGGATGGAAAGTTTTCTCGTAAGGGGCTCGGGGACAAGGTAGGACATTTGTAAACCTGGCAAAACAAGAAAAGCGAAAAATGCTAAAAATAGCCGTGACATTTTTCTCTGTTCCCCCCCCCCCCATCCCCTCCCCATCTTTAAAGAACACAGTGGTCTTCATGTATGAACTCATAAAGTAAGAGGAAACCACAGGCCTCTTCAAAGGGAATTATAACAAACTTTTCCTCCTCTTTGTAAAACGGGAATTGATCTGCATCTCCAAGCCGGGAGGGGGGGAGAGAAACTGAGTGTTTTTCTTGGCAGTCGCTCAAAAAAAAAAAGCAGATGACATTTTGAAATCTGACTTGGAAGTCCTGCATGCCTCTGAATAAATATAATTTCAACTTCCACCCACTGTGGCTCGCTGAAGAGCCCGGTGCCACTTAAGAGCTTGCCATGCGATCGGCTGTCACTGGAAACCCAACAAAAGATTTCTCAAAAGCCCACCATTGGGCCCATCAGCGTTTCCCTCTCGCCCGTGAGAGGGGGCGGGGGCGGGGGCGGGGAGGGGGGGTGTTTGGGAAGGTTTCGGTGCACACACAAACGGCGCACTGCTCCAAGTGGCTCTTGAGACTCCTGGCTTGGTCATGTGACTCCCGGACCTCACAACGCAGGAGGAACCTGAATCTGAATGCGGTCGCTCTGGGGCCCGCTGACGATGAGCTGCGGCTTCCTGTCGGACGGGCCCCGGCTTCCTGTCGGACGGGCCCCGTGGCTCTCCCTATAAACGGGCGCGGCGCGGATGCCCGCTCCTCACGGGGCAGGAGACGGGGGCCGTCGTTAAACTGGCCGTCCTGATCGCCTCTGTATGGGGCTCTCATGTGTGCGTTCGGGCCGGCGGGGTCTACTGCGACTGCGGGGTCCTGCTGCAGGCACGTCCCCTACCCAGCACCCACACACTGCCCCTACCCAGCACCCACACACGTCCCCTACCCAGCACCCACACACGTCCCCTACCCAGCACCCACACACGTCCCCTACCCAGCACCCACACACTGCCCCTACCCAGCACCCACACACGTCCCCTACCCAGCACCCACACACTGCCCTACCCAGCACCCACACACGTCCCCTACCCAGCACCCACACACTGCCCCTACCCAGCACCCACACACTGCCCCTACCCAGCACCCGCACACTGCCCCTACCCAGCACCCGCACACGTCCCCTACCCAGCACCCACACACGTCCCCTACCCAGCACCCACACACGTCCCCTACCCAGCACCCACACACTGCCCCTACCCAGCACCCCCGCTGTGACACGCACACACACACTGCCCCACCCAGCACCCCCGCTGTGACACACACACACACACACACACACACACCTGTACACACGCATACACTCACACACACACCTGTACACACACACATACACACACCTGTGCACACACACACACACACCTACACACACACACCTGTATGTACACACACACACCTATACACACACACACACACGATACACACACAGTCTCACACACACACACACACACACCTATACACACACAGTCTCACACACACCCACACACATGCCTGTACACAGGCATACACACACACACACACACCTATACACACACACGATACACACAGTCTCACACACACACACACACACACACACACACACACCTATACACACACACACACACACACGCACAAACACGCACAGTCTCACACAACACACACACACGCACAAACACACACAGTCTCGCACACACACACACCTACGCACATGCACAATCACACACACACACACAAATTATTCTTTCATGGATCCCATGGAATCAGCCCATGGGAACGAACGGAAGTGTGTGTGTGTGCGTGCGTGTGTGTGTGTGTGTGTGTGTGTGTGTGTGTGTGTGTGTGTGTGTGAGACTCTGCGTGTGTGTCTGTGTGTTCACAGCTCTGCATGACTTCTGAAAAAGCCTGAAAGGAGTCACAATGTCTTTACTAGGGGAAGGACAGGGGGGTGGTGGGGGGGGTGTCTGGTTCTTACAGCTCTTGGGGCAAAAGGCAGGAAGTTTTTAACTAGTGGTTTTAATTAGTGCAGATCTGCTTCCTGGCCAGCTCTGCGTCTGTGCACTCTCTAATCACCGGCAGGTGTTCTGCTGCTCCTCTGACCTCTGCAGCTCTCAGCAGCTCTGTCCTCAGCAGAAATGAAACCCGTATTACGCCTATATCTGCATAGCTCTGTGCGGCTGAATTTGGGATCTTTATTCAGCTCCTGTCCAATGGGCAGAGATGAGGCTGCGGTGTCCATACCTCTCTGTCTGTCATTGGTCATCTGATGTTTTGCGCGCGCGCGTGTGTGTGCGCATGAGTTGTGTGTGTGTAGAACATGCGCTCTGTGTGTGCGTGTGTGTGTGCGTGTGTGCGTGTGTGTGTGTGTGTGGGGAACATGCGCTCCCCTGCCTCACAGCCGCAGCAGCACAGGGGAGGTTCGGGGGGGGGGGGGGGGGGGGGGGGGGGGGGGGAAGTCACGCCAGGTCCTTTCACTGAGTGACGAGCGAAAGACATAAAACCACTGGGTCTGCACGCACCCACCAACCACCGCTTCAGCCTGTGTGTGTGTGTGAGAGTGTGTGTGTCTGCACGCACCCACCAACCACCGCTTCAGCCTGTGTGTGTGGAGAGTGTGTGTGTGTGTGTGTGTGAGAGTGTGTGTGTCTGCACCTGCACGCACCCACCAACCCACCGCTTCAGCCTGGTGTGTGTGTGTGTGAGAGTGTGTGGGTCTGCACACACCCACCAACCACTGCTTCAGCCTGTGTGTGTGTGAGAGTGCGTGGGCCTGAACGCACCCACCAACCACTGCTTCAGCCTGTGTGTGTGTGTGTGAGAGTGTGTGGGTCTGAACGCACCCACCAACCACTGCTTCAGCCTGTGTGTGTGTGAGAGTGTGTGGGTCTGAACGCACCCACCAACCACTGCTTCAACCTGCGTATGTGTGAGAGTACCACATACCATACTTACAGGACCGCACCTCACTTAGATTAATGCAAACTTGTGTGTGGTAATTATTCCACAATGAAACATTCAATGCTGCGGCAGTTGGACTGTTGAATAGACTGTAATGGTATTGTTTGGCTGTTTGATTCATTATGTAATGTGGACGTTACATCCCCCTCACCCCTGTCACCCCTCCTCTTGCTGGTTTAATTCAAAACATTTTGTTGTAAAAGAAAAAA
>CM077298.1:36357007-36427007 GCA_039654925.1 Anguilla pacifica | reverse complement strand
CAACTGCATCTGTGTGTGACTCAGGAGTCATTCGTCAGTCCTTGAACTGGAACACAGAGGCATTTACCTCACCGAAGAGAAGGATGATGTTCCCATCCGAGCAAGCGGCAGTCTGATGCTGTGAGGATTCTGTAGATGGGGTGGGTTGGGTGGGGTGGGGGGGTGTGGGGGGGGGGAGCAAATTAAGTGTAGAATATTATTGTTCCTAATTTAGTGCATCATTGAGTCTTGTGTTTTCTTCTCTGTGGGCTATTGCCGTGGAGACAGTGTGCTGGTAATGCACAAGCTGCTCACACCTTGCAGCCAGTAATTCTTAGGCTAAGAATAGCCTGGAGGAAGTTCTGTATGGTGGCCCTGGACCTGCCGTTACTGTAGTTCATTATCTGAAAGGTTAAAGCCCGTCTATTTACTCCCGCCAGAGTCGTGTGCTCTTCCCTGGTTTGATTTTGTTTTTACTCCCTTTTTAAATGTTTTGTTCAGCTTTTCTCAGTAGCTTGTGAAAAGTTTTGGTCAGGCTTATTGTTTACAAGGAAGATCCTGGTCATTTTTGGCAGAACTTCTGTAGTATATTCTATAATTTATTTCACATGTACTGCAGGATGCAAGCATTCTCTTTGCAAGTTGTGAGAAGAAGTGTGCAGTCTAAGCTTTTTGTGCTATAAACAGTCCATTCAGTGCCAAGTATTTTCACCAAAAATTGTTGACTTGACACTTTTTGCACAGTAAACTGTGCAGTCATAGTAACTAGATTGAATATTAGTCATTAAAACGGTCCTTGTTTAATAAGTGAAACATTATTTATTCAATAATCTAGATGCAATTAGTCCACCTCCTGAGCTGGAACTTCATATCTGTCTGCATTAAATCTTTATTTGCAAAATCTATGGTTCTGTAGGACCTAGTCATGGAACTTTTCTGCACGTACATCTGAAGAGGAGCATTTACTGACCCGATTGTGTGTGTGTGTGTGTGTGTGTGTGTGTGTGTGTGTGTGTGTGTGTGTGTGTGTGTGTGTATATAAAGATGATTGGCTGTGTGTGTGTATAAAGATTAGTAGCTGTGTGTGTGTGTGTGTGTGTGTGTGTGTGTGTGTGTGTGTATAAAGATGATTGGCTGTGTGTGTGTATAAAGATTAGTAGCTGTGTGTGTGTGTGTGTATATAAAGATGAGTGGCTGTTTTGCTCACGCTGTGTTTGTGTATGTTTCGCTCACACAGTTTCTGTTTCTGTTTCTGTTCAGGGAGCATTCACCTTCCGTGGCAGCATGATTGACATGCCCTCTCTGAAGCAGGCCCAGAACATTGTTGCCATGGCTGCTGTCGTTGCCGGGCAGTGAGCCTCAGTAGTCCCGCCCGGCGTGCCTCAGCCCCACCCTGTTTCCACACCTCCTTGGTGCCCCGCCCTGTTTCCACACCTCCTTGGTGCCTCGCCCTGTTTCCACACCTCCTTGGTGCCCCGCCCTGTTTCCACACCTCCTCAGGATCCCGCCCACTGCAGGAGACGGGCCTTCTCTAAAGGAGCTAAAAAACCGCCTTGTCTTGCTGTTGATCCAAAACGGTTAATTTGTGCTAATTTAGTCCCCGCTTAATATGACATGTTTTTATATTGAACTGCATTTTATTTTGACAGCTGATTGGGGAGTGGAGTGGAGTGGAGTGGAAGAGGGAGGGGAGGGGAGGGGAGGGGAGGGGAGGGGAGGGGAGGGATGCGTTTTTTGATGTCAGTCTGAGGCTTGACCATCTTCTCTGGAAGTTCCTGAGCGCATAACTCCCCTGCTCTGACTGTTAGTGTGCAGATGTGAAGTTGTGCTTGCACACTTAAGCACTGCCGTGGCGTGTGCTTGAGTGTGCGTGTGTGTGTGTGAGTGAGAGTGTGTATGCGTTTGGTGTGAGTGTGTGTGTGAGTGTGTGTCTGTGTTTGGGTGTCTGTGTCTGCCAGTGTGTGTGTGTGTGTGTGGGAGTGTGTGTGTGTTTGTGTGTGTGGGTGTGTGTGTGAGAGAGTGTGTATGCTTGTGTGTGTGTGTGTGTGTGTCTATGCGTGTCTCTATGTGTGTGTGTCTATGCGTGTCTCTGTGTGTGTGTGTGTGTGTGTGTCTCTCTATGCATGTGTGTCTGTGTGTGTGAGAGGGAGAGTTGTGTGTGTGTGTGTGTGTGTGTGTCTCTATGCATGTCTATGTGTGTGTGTGTGTGTCTCTATGCGTGTCTCTGTGTGTGTGTGTGTGTTTGTGTGTCTATGCGTGTGTGTGTGTGTCTATGCGTGTCTATGTGTGTGTGTGTGTGTGTGTGTGTGTGCGCGTGTCTATGCGTGTCTCTGCGTGTGTGTGTGTGTGTGTCTATGCGTGTGTGTGTGTGTGTGTGTGTGTGTCTGTGTGTGTGTGTGTGTGTCTATGCGTGTGTGTGTGTGTGTGTGTGTGTCTATGCGTGTGTGTGTGTGTGTGTCTGTGTGCGTGTGTGTGTGTGTGTGTCTATGCGTGTGTGTGTGTGTCTGTGTGCGTGCGTGTGTGTGTGTGTGCGTGCGTGCGTGCGTGCGTGCGTGTGTGTGTGTGTGCCTGTGTGTGTCTGTGTGTGTGTCTGTGTGTGTGTGTGTGTGTGTGTGTGTGTGTCTGTGTGTCTATGTGTGTGTGTCTGTGTGTGTGTGTGTGTGTGTGTGTCTATGCGTGTGTGTGTGTGTGTGTGTGTGTGTGTGTGTGTCTGTGTGTGTGTGTGTGTGTGTGTGTGTGTGTCTATGCGTGTGTGTGTGTCTGTGTGTGTGTCTGTGTGTGTGTGTGTGTGTGTGTGTGTGTGTGTGTGTGTGTGTGTGTGTATGTGTGTGTGTCTATGCGTGTGTGTGTGTGTGTGTGTGTGTGTGTGTGTCTATGCGTGTGTGTGTGTGTGTGTGTGTGTGTGTGTGTCTGTGCATGGCGTGTTTCCCGTCTCTCCCAGGTCAGGGGGAGATGCTTGCCAGGCTGTGGGGATCAGGGCGCTCAGTGAAAGGGTAAACAAACAGAGCAGCACGCCGTCATTTTACCATTCAGCCCCCATCTCTCCCTCCCACAAAATGGCAGAAGGGTTTGCCCGGTCCCCCCTCACCCCCGCAGATCAAAGTTCTCCTCGTCAAAGAACTTCAATGCCTTTCCTTAAACTAACAATCTGAGACTTTGTTTCAGCCCCTTGCCTAAATGGCGAGGCTTTGTGCGCGGACTGTGGGGCTCTGTCCTCGGTGAAGAGGGAGAGAGAATGGCGGTAAACTGGGCACCGGCCCTCGAGCTGACCCACGCCGTACCGCGCTAGCCGCGCGCTAACACACACACACACACACGCGCGCGGCAGGAGAGGCTGTTTGGGCCGCTTCTCTATGTAAATATAAACCACTTTCAAAAGGATTTTGTTTTGTTTTGGTCCAGTCTCTGCCTTGTCGCCTTTTGGAACCCAACCACCCAACCCCACCCCCTACTCAACCCCCCCACATCGGGCATCGGCTCTGCTGGTTTCACTTACTGCGAAAAGCTGAGACAAAAGCGGTGATTGTGAGCCGTGAATATTTCAGCTGTACGTCTTTCATCGTCAAAATGGGTAATGTACTTTAAATAAAACTCAATATCCCTGTGTGACATTTAACTTGAACCTCTCAGTCAGGACATTTTTTTATTTTTTTATGTTTGTCTTTACAATGTCCCCATTATTTTAAATGTTGTCCCACGAAATGGGAAATGATTCTTTGTTTGCCTCTTTGTTGTCAGTCCCGGAGAGGGAAAAAAAAACATAATAATAATTGGGGGAGAGGTTAGTTGAATGAATAGTTAATAGAGGAGTTGGTGACTATGGTAATGAAAGCCGTTGTATTGAGTTCGACTCGGTGTCACGTGATCTGTGTGCCTGTGTGAAGCGTTCAGCTCCGTGGTCTCTGCCTGGCGATAGCTAGACAGAAAGATATAACCCACCGCTGTGCCCAGCCAAAGGCCGGACAATAAGTTGGTTCCTTGGCAGTCGGCCACACATTTCATTTATGTTTTCTATTCTTTCCTCTCGCTCTCATTTATTTTTAATTTTCTGATGTTCTAATAGCGCGTTGTTTCGCCCCTGTCCCTGTTTCGACCCACTGACTAGCTGCTTTGTGCGTCAGTGTTCATTCTTGTAAGCAGACTACAGTACAATAAATTAAGTGCGGATGAATACAGTACGATAAATTGAGTGCAAGTTGGGTCTTAAGTGTGGGTGTGTAAGCGGCAGTAGCGGGTGAGTTCAGCCACAAGTGTAGCAAGTACGTCAGGAGGGCGCGTGCTGTCGGTCCTCCGTCACCTTGCTCTGTAAATAACGCGGAACAGGTGTCCGTTAAGTAGACTAAGCGCAATTCACACGGCGGCCTTGCAAACACTTCCTCTCAGGGGGTCTGTCTGTGGCCCTGCGATTCACCAGAGAGTCCCACGGATTCCGTATACTCCCAACGGTCGATCTATAGCTTAAAACAAATATTCTTTACTTGAGCGGGGACTGGAACATATTGTCTTTCTTTCTTTCCCGATGTGTAGCGTGCTTTAGCTATATATCATAAAGTATTGTTCCCCAGTGCTTAGCGTAACATTTAAATTCTGAAGTCCCCGAAAACAAAGCACTGGGACTGCCTTTCACTGTTCTTATGGCCTCTCTTATTAAGTCGTTTCATATGACGTGAAGATAATGCGCGGTTCGTCTAAGAAATAATCTTTCCTGCTTTAGGATGCTGCTCGAGACGAAGCGCCTTGACTGGATTAAAATACAACCGTGAATTTAGTTGATTTGGCTTGGCTGTCATGTCTGTGTGTAATATATCACTGGGATGCAATGTGGTCCGTCTAATTCTGTGTAATTTTACATGACATTTCTATTACGTTTCCATCTTGACATAATCGTCTCAGCCCGCACGACAGATTTATTTAAATACATTTTACTAGTAGTCCCAGAGAGAGTAAATTACAATTAACACGATTATAACCTCGCGGAAAAAAACTTAACGGGATTCAATTAAGCGAGGAACACAATTTTCTTATTCGCGGTCTCGAGATGGTTTTAATAAATTATCAGGTACAATTCAGGGGAGAAAACGTGTATGCAAAACACTGTCAGAGGAAAATTAAAATGAAACGTTTTGCATAATTTTTTCATTAATCTCAATAGGACCCGCGTGGTAAAGATGGTTTTATTCCCCTAATTTCCCGCCTGGGGGTTCTCCAAATAATGTCTTCATTGTTTTACTAGTGCGCTAATGACAATATGTGACAACCTCATTTTAACAAAGGATTATTCCTCTGCTATAAAACGTATCGTTTAAATTATAAGCGAGGGATATTCGGACCCATGGTGATGTGTAAGATATAGATATGTAGGCTGGTAACTGTCATGAAATTGGAGCGTGGCGCATTTGCAGCATCTAATGGAAAAAAACCCAGATATTTTAGCTATTATATATGCCCCTCAGTTATGTTTTTAGAATTGTGTTTTGCACTGCATGCCAATGCGTTTGGGATATTTTAACTGTATAACCATGACTGCAGATTTGAGTTTTGGAATATAAATAATGTGTCTGCTTTGACGGTCACCTAACAGGTAGCCATACGTTTCTATGACGAATGAATTACGTGAAGTGTATTGCCGTAAAATAAGATTGCATACACAGGTCCCGGTTTTTCTACAGATTTCGGCCTGTGAATATTATTTAATGTCGTTGTGAACATAATCGTTGCCAAAAGGTGATCCATTTGGCTGCTTTACTTTTTTAAGAAACAAATGATAAGCCAGTATTACGGTCGATAACCTTTTCTCTCCTATAGTTCCTATTATCGGATAACTTAATGTTGATTGTGTTGGAGTCCGACTTGATAAAATTTCATCAAGGACCGCATTAATTACTGTTCCTCTTAAGTATGCTTTTTGTGTCGGAAAGTTTCCATACAAAATTAAATAGGCTACCGTGTCCTAAATAGGGATTTGGAATGGAAATTCTTTAAATAGTATATAATGTGTTTCCTCCATCTTCAAAAGCGAAGGGAATACAATCATTTCTCCCGGGAAGTCATTTGATAACTAGGAAGTTCTTGTACACATTCAGTGGTCCAGTGAGCCTAAAATCACGGTGTGATCGTGTCTGGATTATGTGAGCGTCTTCATACCTCAGATTTTTAGGCCTTCATACCCTATGTTTCATGTACGTACTGCACAGGCAAGCGCTGTTTCGGTATTGATAGTTTTAAAAGAATTGTCCTTAAAAGATTATGATAGTATGCCTGTCTGACTAAAAACACGAGAACACATTTTATCAATAAATGTAACTATTGTTAATACTGTTTTGGGTCCTTAATGCCTTACAAATGGCTCAGTTGAACGTCTATTTAAAAAAAAAAACCGTTAATCCGTTTGGACACACTGTCAATCCAAGTCACTATTTTTCTTTGCATATCGATGTCAACTTCTTGGGTGTGGAGACCAGTAAATTACGTCCACCGATACGCCCATAAAACGTCCCTTTTCATTTCAGGTCTAGCTCGTGAACTAGACTTCCATAGTCTATTTTCAATTCAATATCCCCCTCAGCCCCTGCAATTCATTTTTTTGTCCCCTGTAGAGGAAATTGTATCCCAAAAACCATGTATTGTACCTATGCTGAAACATATAATACAAGACATATTTAATAAAATAACATGGGCTAAATGATATTTTAAAAATATTTTCACTGCAACTTGTTTTGCCATCCAAGACACTACGTCGAAGATGTCATGTTTAAACGTTTATTTTTTTCTGCAGGAGGTAAAAAGGTATACATTATAACCGTATCCGTATATCATTTGAAAAATATTTTGGTAACAAGGTAGTACATTCAATGTATTTAATTTTACAACTCTCTCAATATTTGAATCCATTGAAAGTATATTTAAATAGGATATTTGCATTTAAAATATAATAAGTTCTTATGTCTGTTTTAAAATGCGCCTCTGAAATGTACAATGGAACATTGGCGCGCGCAGTAAATAAAGAGTTAATGGTCTTATCGAAAACTCGTGAAAGTTGTCAGGCTGAGTGTCATTTCCCGCGCAAGTAAAGTGATCCTTGTGTTTGGATGGCTGTGTGTTTTGAGTGAAAGATAATTCCTCCTCAATGGAGTGCGTCTTGTGAAGTGTCCCGGATTGGGACGACGCTTTTCTGCGCCACGGATAGTCTGAACTGACCCCCCCACCCCCACTCCCCCCCCCCCCCCCTCTTAAATGCTGACAGATCAAAGGCTGGCCCGTCTCCCCGCGGACCGCACTAAAACCCTGCCTCTTTGTCTGCGTTGCTAGGTTTCTAGTAAACGAAGAGTGACGGTTAGGGGCGTGTTAATCAGGCTCGTTACAGTGTGACGAAGTCTCTGCAACTTTTCATTTTTACTGTTTTTGACCCCGTGCACCTGCAGTTATATTGCATGTCTGATCTGAGATCCTTATATAAGCGCTCAATAACTTTAGGGGGGCGGACTTTTTGTTTATTTAGCTGCGCTGTTCTCTGATCTGCGCCGTTCCGACTTCACTTGTTAATGTCCACTGTTGACGTGTTATGTGACATTTCCACTGAAATGGATTTGTTGTGAAAATTGCGCTGCGTGTCTCTTGTAAAGGCTCACCTTTATAAGATGAAGTACACGAGTTTTAAACAAACAAACAAAAAAATCCACAAAAGGAATCGCTTAATGCAAATTTGTATAATAGGCTACATGATGTTGTATTATTAAATATTGAATGAAGAGTGTTGTTCTAAGTTTGTTACCTTGCTGTCAGCACTACCGGTACATTTCCCTCTTATTTCATCTAAAATTTAATTTATGTGGAATAAGGTACGTAATGAATAAAGAAATGTTACAAAGATGGTCAATATTCGTGCATCCTTGTTAATTTAGGCTGCGTCTAATGATCTTTATCACATCAGTAACATTTTCCAGATAATAGCCTATACTGTCGCCCATATGCCGTTCAATTAGCGATAAAGACCTGCGTTTGAGAGTAATTCTGAAAAATCATGTTCATAAATAGAATTTTATGAAGGGCGTGCCCTTAATTAGTGTCCGATTTGTCCAAATTGCGGGCGTTCGTGATGCTTATCTTTCTTTTTCCTTTATTCTTTTCATTTTGCCAATGAGCTGTTGTTACTTAAAAATCTTAATTTTAATATTTGTAATAATTTCTTTGTGTAATAAGATGTTTTCAATTGTTAAATTATTGATTGGAAGTCTCAAAATAAAATGTTCAAATGAAAATTACCGGAACGTGCGCACATTGTCAATGACTTGCTTCACAGAAGATTCCTCCCGGATATTGTTTTGGGAAAATCGTTGCCTCGACTTGAAGCTTTATTTGAGGGTTCTGTAGGTACTTCATTAACTTCAGTTAAAACTTTAAAGTTAATTGGCCTACGCAAAACCACAATAGTTCATAATTATAAATACATGGTTATTTTATGCGCAGTGTTAAACTTAAATATTATGCCCATTAAAAAAAATTGTTTATGTAACCCCTCAAACTATTTTGATTTTCATTTGGAGGCGTCTGGTCTTTGTGATACGTAATATCTTTAGATATGTTTTTTAGACAATTCGTTTTGTAGTCTTGCCAAAAAACGACTTTATTCAGCTCCAGTATTATTCTGATTAGCAATTTAACGTACCTTAATCCTAAATCTGCTTTCTGCGGAGCAGTGAAAGCTATAACTGTGAATTTTATGTGGATTAAGATTGAACCACGTAATTGCCCATTTTCAATATTCACGTTAGAAGCGAATTAAAACAATAGCGAGTCTTTTGATGTACGCGATAAAATAAATGCATTATTGAATAAGAGGCGGCTTGCTGCGCGAGCTCCCGATTCCGCGCAGCTTCCATCGCCTCTCCTACGGGCGTTCTAATAGTCCCCGAACAGCGCAGGCGCCTTCAGTTCAAAAGTTTACCGGCGGATGCTGTCAAAACCAGGAGAAAGGAGGACGGAGGCTTATAAACCCCCTCCTTTTATTGCAGCCAGGTTGTTAGAGATTATTACAGCGTCGCCCGCCAAGAGCAATGCGCGAGCTGTATCCAGACAAAACAGGCCACTGCAATCGATTTACACGACTTCCCGAGACGGGCGCAACAGACGCGCGGCCGATCTCCATCGGAAATAATGGGCGCGAAGGTTTTGACTGCTCGGCAGAAAGATGCTCGGATTTGGCCTATCCGTTTAAGCGCTCCAACGTGGATAGCTACACAATTTGAGGTTTAGGTGTTCCCGAGAATTCAAAATGCAGCTGGTAATGTTGAGATGGGCATCCGAGATCCACTTGTGCCAATGGGCAATCAGCGCCGCGCCCTTCAAAGGAGAAGGGCCCTGGTGATTGATAACTGGCATTATGTTTGTTAGACCTCCAGGTTAAATGGCAGGCTTTGTTTTTGGGGCGGCTTTTTCGGAGGCATTAGTCACTGTCCCTCTACAGTCGCCCGGGTGCGCGCATGATCCGGTGGTTTTGTGATCGTCTTTTGGATATGCTGAATAAAAGCCCCTTAGATCTTTCTGTCTTACAGCACCTTTCAAATTACTGGACAGGAGATGTATCGCATCACTGGTGGATTATATTGTAATATAATATAAAATAATATAATATGATATAATACATTACATTGCGCTAATTAAAATACCTGTATGAATATGTCCTGGTTTGAAAGTGGATTTGTACCCCTAAATTTGCAGATTTGAATCCCTGGAGATACAGTGTTGTTCCACTGAATAATTGCCTCCGCAGTCTTACAGCTTTATGAATAGATAACAAAAGACAATAAGATGATCATGACTTTTTTTTGGGGGGGGGGGGTATTGTTATTCTCTTGAATTATGCACCGCTTTTTGCATTTAATTTGGATGTGATGGCGCTTTAAAAGGTTAAAGCGTTTCTATCTGAAAAAGAATAAATACAGTAACTCGCGAAGATTTCGTTAAAACAACGAGGAGTATTTATTAGCACCCTTACCATGAAGTCAGTCACGTAAAGCACGAAGATACGGCGGTATCACTTTGGCCTAACCGTGCACAGGTATTATTCCCTCCTGTACTGGTACAGTAGCAGTAGCCTGGCATGTATTAATAACAAGGCAAATCCGTGGCACAGTTTGTCACAGGAACTCTGAGACAATGAGGGAATCCCAGCCTCTTTGGCATCACCCTTCACCTCAGTGTGTATATTAGGCCTACTCGTCAATTTCCATTCATTGTAAGTGATTTATTTGTTTTAGAATATATATATATATATATATATATATATATATATATATATGCTTTATACACACTGCTTATAACAGGCATGCTATATTACTTTATGCTCACAACTTATAACAGACAGACTTAAAAATGGCATTTTTTTTAGTTAAATATGAAATTTGATAATTGTTTTCCTGCACTAGTAATGAATACCATCTGTTGTAAAATATGGACTTCAAAGACTGATGATTGGTTCCAGCCAATGCATAAAATATGTATTTTATGTTAAAAAGCAGCTATATTTGCCGTTGTCATTGCAAACTGTTAAGAGAAAAATTGCTGAGCATTCTGTGTGACATTGTCACCATTGTGCTTCAAGATTGTAATGACTAAACCTGCAGAAATGTGGTTCCCTGAAGAACAACCTGAGGGAGGTTTTGGAGTTCTGGACACTTCGGTCAGTATTTCAGTGGCTTGGGTAAGTGTTCACAGTGTGGATGTGGTCCATCCATGAACTTTGACTTGCATTCTTCCCAATGCCTTTCATCTTACAAAGCACAGACACCCAAATGTTGCACTTGTATCAATACATTTGTGTTTTTTGCAGGCGAGAAATTTTAAGTCAGGCAAAAGCGATCTTAGTTTAAGTGATTAGAGCACAAACTTTTTTAAAAAAAGCAACTGTCAGATAGTCGTTGATTATTTTCCCTGGCAGAACAAAGCGTGACTTGGCTCAGGGCCTGCGTTTATAGGGATTGTTTTAGGGCCTTGCTAATGCCCGGGGTTAATGAAATGCGAGGGGGGTGGGTGGGATGTCGGGGGGGACAGAGTGAGCTCCAAATCCATTTTTTATGCCCGGGCCGCTCTTGTTGCCCCTTACGCCATTTGACACTTTTGTTTCTTTGACAGCGGAGAAGCCCGCTGAGAGAGTCCGCCGTGGTGTCGCGACGCCCGTCGCCTCTGACACGCGCTCCTCGCCCACGCCCGCTTTTTGGGAGCAGGTGAGGTCTGTGGCACGGCTCGGCACGGCGTGGTTAGGGGTTCAGGTTCGGGCGGTCACCTTCACCTGTTTTGCACGCTCCTCTGTGTTGGCAGCGAGGTTTCCCTCCGCTGTACACCTACTGCCCCCCTTGCATAGGTACTCAGAAAAACAGAGGGGTTTCCTCACTATCTCCGTTTGTTTTGCATTTGCCCATTTTTGTTACGTATGGGATCCTTTCGCCAACATGGGCCCTGATATGTGTACGGGCTGTTGTATTTATTTAATCACTTGCCAGATGCTCCTGACCTCCTCTGCTTTTGAGGCACTTTGGCGATGTACGTGCGGCTGCTTACAGCAGGTCACATGAGCCGTGGAAACTAAGCCGTGGGTAAGGAAGAGCGATGATAAAGCTTCAGTTTGAAAAGGGAGCGCAGAGACGCAAGCATACAGCCAAAACCGCTAGAGGAATACAGCGCTTAAAGTCATCGTGAAACAGAATTTTTCTCTGATGCCCGAATGCATGCGTGCAGTGTGTGCTATTCATTTGGTATCACTTTAAGTCACATTGAATGATTTCTCAATGGCTGAATTGTATCACCAGGGCAGTGTGGCACACACCAAACGTTTTCAGGATGTTTTGGTATCAGTGTATGATGTCTATCAGTGTATAATAGTTTATGATGGTTAGGGAACTGGGCTTGCAACCAAAAGATGGCAGGTTTGATTCCCAGGTAAGACTCTGCCAATGCATCCTTAATTTAATTTAATTTTTATTTTTATTTTATTGGTTTATTTTTCAGGGACAATGCACACCAATCAACAGTCAAACTGTATATGAGCCAGAGTTAGCGTGAAAGGCTATTTTTCATCTGCTGTCCCTGGCCAAATGTTTAAAAGGCAGCCTAAAATTTCAAATAAAATAGAATTGAAATGCGTGTGTCAAGGCAGTTAACATCAGTTGCTGCTTGTGGATACACAGAAAGTGCCGAAGTTGTGTAAGTCGCTCTGGATATGTGTGTCTGCTGAATTCCAGTAATGCATTGTGTGGGGGGGGGACACGTATTATTTATCTAAAGGATCATCCGTTCTAATGTCCATCAGAATGCTGTATGAAAAGGAAGGTCGGCAGGGATGTTAAGACGCAGGTTTGCAGACTTACAGATTAAGACCTGTTCTGTATCGTGATAGAAACAGCCAAAAAAATAGACTTAGTGGGAGGTGGGTTGAAATGGACAACATGGATCTCTCCATTGCATTAAGTTTATGCATTTAGCCGATTGTCTTACACAGCTTGCATTATTTAACATTTATACTGCTGGAAGTTTGGTGAAGCGTCTCAGGTAAAATACCTTGCTTGAAAGTGCAACACCGGCAGTGGGAATCAAACTTGCAACCTCTGGAGTACAAGAACAATGCCCTGGCCATTATACTGCTGTCACATAACGCATGTCTAGTAAAATATGAAGGAATACGTTTATAGTAAATTCTATCTTGCAAGATAATCTTGGGTCTTTTTTTTTTTTTTTTTTTTGGCAGGGAACACGTATTTATTTGATTTATTGCACACATCTGCGGCCTCTCTGTGTCGGAGGTCAGCGGTGTCAGTCCCACATTCTTTCCGGAGGTTTCTCCGAGGCCGATCTTTCCAGGCAGCCTGACTCGACCGACGCGTTTTGATCCGCGCCAGAGGATCTGCGCTTTTATGTTCCCGAAAGAAGTTGCGGATGATGGACTGCTCGCTACTGTGTATTAGCAACCTTTGGCATCATTTACTGCCTGGTGCTGACAGTAAAGAGCTGCGCAAGCTACTGTATCATTAGAGTAGAACACCCAACTGACACAAATGTCAAGTTTGAATATTTCATTTGGTGAATATTCTGCCAGGTAAGAATGTTTCTCCCCCCTAAACTGGATAATTGCCGTTATTTACGTATCCCATCTTTCATCCCGACTAAACTGGCCCGTGACTGTTGCCTAGCTGTATAGCCTAGTTGGCGGTATTTGAGGTGGGTTTTCCGAATGACAGCCATTGTTGTCATTATCAGTGTTCCCATCCATATTCATAGCCAGCAGCCAGCTTTCTGTTGAGCAAATTAAATTAACTTTCAGTACCTAATCCGTTGGTGAATATGATTGTTCTCGAGTAAAGCCGTGACACCCGGGTCACAATCTCAGCTTTTACTTAATTTGGCGGGAATTCCCAGCATTTGCGCGTGTTTCCGTAGTCCTTGATTTTATCATAAATGTTTCTAGCCAGCTTTCAACATTACAGCCAACTAGTAACTCATAGAACCAGTACAGCTGAATTTAAAGACGTCAAAGGCGTTTGTTTCTTGTAACTAACTTGTTTGTAATTATTTTGTGCCTTGGAGATAGTAGTTTAAGTACAATTAAATAATTCATGTTATGTTAGTCGGATCCACCCTTGGAGCTCACTACGTCTTTATAACGGTGTTTTTAAGAGATGGCCAAAAATGTATCATACGCTTTCAAGTGTGATGCAGAGTGGCTGCATATATGACTTTTATTCTGTTATTAATGACACTCAATGAATGTGTACAATACCATTTAAAAATACTACGCGTTCACTGGTGTGTTCAAGTTGATTGTCTGAATACGATGGCAGCCACACTGCCCTGACCGGAAACAATATCTGTTAGGCACGTGGTTCATGATAATTCATGATAATATTAATAACAACAGTGCTATTAATAATGTCATCATTGAATAACATGATTATACAACACTAATGCTATTTATTTTCAGCATTTATTTTCTAAAAGCTGATATAGTTCTAATTTTGTCTATTACACAAGGATGCGTAAGCAAGCGTTACTAGCCATTAAATTAAAGTGCTTCTCCGAACCAATCACATGCACTGAAGCTCGACACTACTGAAAGCTAAAGTGCCATTATTGTAAGGCTGAATTACACTTTCAGTTTTTGAAATACACGTGTTTTTGTATTTTCCACATTTTTTGTTAGCAATGTATGACGAGTTTCTAATTGTTGGAAATATTAACGGCCATGACATCATTTGGTGAAACATGCGCAGGTGTTGTTGATAATATACCCAAAAGAGTAAGTCATGAAATCATTCATTAAACGTACGCTGTTGTCTAATAGCAGCCTATCAATCAAAATCGATTTTCTGTTTTGCGACTGACAAAATTACAACTTTTTAGAAAGTAATTCTCATTCATTGGCGGATTAACTTTAATTCTGAAATAACTATGTAGTGCTATATCGTACCTGATCTTTCACTAGATTTCTCGCCAGCGGGTGAGAAAATGTGTATGCTATATTTTTCAGTAGTTCACCTTTATTTCGATTGTTTTAAGTTTAATTTCATGAAAATTATTCGCAATGAGAACTTTTATCATGAGCAAAGTCACATTTATATTTCTGTCAACCAGGTAAATAGGTACCTCAGTAAAAACGTTTTTGATGTTAGCCTATGTAGTCATTCTCTCGTGCAAGGGGGTTCCTCCTCGTATTTTGTTTGTTGTTCTCCGGGTACCGCAGATTGTCGCTGTCACTTGTTTCAGATCGGAGGGGCGATATAACTGCCTGCAGGTTAATTCATTGATTAATTTAATTAATAGATTTATAATGCAGACGTAGCTGTATTTGGAAATTATACGTCTAAATGTCATACAGTTATAGGCTGGCCTACCGCGCGCACGGTTTTTCTGCCGATATATTAAGATTTGGAATCAGTGCCGTCTGTAAGACAAGACTGTTTCATAGCCTGCAAGGAAGAATTATTTTCCATGAACGTGTGCGTTTTGCGTAGAATGATGGATTTTCTCCTTAATAAAAAGTTAGAGAGAGGGCATAAAACGGAAGCAAAACTTAGACTCGATTGGATGTAAATCCTATTCGTATGATTTACGATAGTTGTCGTTAGTAGCCTTACATAATGATAAGGGAAAATTCCGGACCAACTGATCTATTAGCATGTGTTCGGCGTACCCGGCGCGTGTCTGTGTTTGCCTAGTCACGCTCCGGGAGCGGTAGTATGACATCATCTTTGGTAATCCAATTAAACATGGTAATACAGAACTGTAGCGGGTGCGCTTTTTGTTGTTTTTTTCCCCACAGTCTGCCTACGTGACTGCTTAGATTATTTTACTCCCGCCCTTAAGAACGTATGAAACAGAATTGTTAGTTGCAAGTTTTTATCAAAAAGCACAAGGGATGTTCCTCTGCTTTTGTAAAAAAAAAAAAAATGTTTAAGCAACAATACGCTGTCATGCCACCTGTAGTGCGAGTCTTGTCATTTTTTTCTGCTGAAGAAAGAGGAAAAAAACGGACGCCCAGAGCATAGAACAACATTACCCAACAGGAGGGAGTGATTCAATCAAAGAGCAAAGCCCACCGGTAATAACTTTAAGTAGCAAACTAAGGTTTCAAAATTGCTTAAATTGAATGGCAATTCGATTTAATTGACGTAATTGTTGTCGGCGTAATTTCAACGCCGGTCGTCCCGTGAAAAGTACCATGTTATAAACGTTTTATATAGGCTAGGTAAACTTTAAATAGCTGAACGTGAAATTTCTGCCCACAGATTTTTTTAAATGCCCGGAGACATAATGCATACATATAACCTATGGCCTGGGTCTGCCTATAGGCTATATTATTGGAATGCAATTAATCAGCAAAAAGTTGCAATATTCGTTGTGAATATCAGTTCACACGTGGAAAGAATTTTAATTGGTTTGTTCAAGTTTGTCTTTCTCTTGCATTAATTAAAAGAAATCAGTTTTGGATTATCACCAGGGGGGAATGCACGTGTTAATGTATCCTGCGCACTGTCGGTCGTTAATTGCATTTTTAAAATACATTTCAGTGTTGCCCTGTTGGAAACTACACCTTTCGATTAGACAAAATGCGGCTTTAATATGGTGATATAGCCTATTGCGTGTCTTTTTGTGTGCGTGTTTAATAGGCCTGCAACATGTAACATCGAGTTGTTCTTGCTAAGTACAAACATTCTTATTAGTTCAGTATTCCGTTTTTTCTGAAACATTACTCGGGTGAATGTCTTAAAACAATTACGATTTTAAAAATGTGGAATCGTGGGCCTAAGTAAAAACGGTTTTGCAACATCAGGTAGAATCCGGACAAAAGGCACATTCGATTTTTGAGTAGGCTACCAGGGCAGGTAGTCTTAGTCGGGGAGAGGTTCACTGAGTTCACTCAAAGAATATCGAAATCTTTGAGGTATAATGTATGTCAATGCTTCTGAATTTGCTCACGTGAGTGTTAAGGATTTCCAGTCGCATATCTTGTAGTTACGCTGTCATATCGAGGTCGGGCGCCTGTGAATTGACTTTTTTTTTTCTTTTTCTTTTTTTCAAAAAAAAAAAAAAAAAGTATTCTAACGACAGATAATCACACGCCTTAATCATTTTCGAAGATTTTCTTTCGTCACCGGTGGGAAAGATAACCGGTGAAAAGCTTCTACTGAGTGATAATTGATGCAATAGATTGTTAGTCTATATTCTATATGTAGGTTATACCTAACGTCTTTTTCTACCGTTTCGTTACGGAACTATTAAGACTTTGCATTCTGCTGGTACATTTTATTACTGAATTACATTTTTTATTAGTACAATTACATGAAATTTTCTGTTTCGAATAAAAAAATGCGACAGAAGGCCACGTCTTTCAACCACGTTTTTGATATTTTTATCAATCAGCCTTAATCTGCTGTTATATAATGGCAATAATTTGAATAATAAGCCCAAGCATGTGAGATATTAGTCGTATGTAATTGTTTTATTAATTATGTCTCGTGTAGCCTAATTGTGTGTGTTTGCTTTTTCACTATATTTGTGAATGTTTAAAAAGGTAAAACTTGGTCAACATAAGCGTGTTTGTGTTCGCAGCTTAAAGGGGGTAAATAGTAGTGTAAATGAATGAACCAGGAAATCGGACAGCTCCTGAAAAGCAAGGAGATCCTTATTGCAGTGCCGTATCAATATGACGCTGATCGAGAATGTCGTCTTTTGCAATGTCAGACTGATCTTTGCCTACTTTGGTTTGGTTTTTAAGCCACGTTTACATTATTATTATTATACAAAAGAAAAGCTTAATCAACTGTTAATCATTAATTACTGTTAATTACGACATTCGCGGTAATAGGCCTATGCTGTACCATTAACGAAAATTTAATTCTGAAACCAAATTCAGACCAGAAGCGACGGATCAAGAATAAACTAGCCCAACCCTTATCCTAATCCAAAGAAGAAAAAACGTAACTATATGTGAAACCGGTTCAGAATTGGTGCACATTGTCAGTTGACGTAGGCTACTGCTTTAATTGAGTAAAGTAGCCAGGGCTGCTATTATGGCCAGAAATTGAAATGATAATGTCTTGTGAAATTTGTATCATTCCAAAAAGCGCCGTACTGCGTGGTTTGAGAAGTTAATCCACTCCGAACGAGGAGCGCCTCACCCAGACCGTGACGTAACTTTTTCCGGCTAATGAGCCGCCTCTTAACTGATCTTTCCAGTTATAGGCCCAGTATATGGCGCACGTGCACCCAGGAAACGTCGTTACTCTACTTCAGAGTCAAAGTGTTTTTACATTGAACGAGCCTAAAACAAAGATGAAGTTTTGAGACATGGACGTGGCCTGGTATTAGATAATTGTATTTCTGAAAAGTTTTGGTCTTTGATTTATGGAAACCGTGCCTTGGCACTGTCACAGAAAAAACAAACTATAAAAACGTTTTAATGCTGTAGTCCGCAACTTTAAAAAGTGTTTTAGTGTTTGCCTTTCCGTAGGCTTTTAAGAAAAAGTCGTAAAATGTAATCCATGTCTAAACTTAGTTTGACCTTTACTCTTTAACTGTAAATTAACCCCGAATTTAATATACACAGCTGGAAATTTCGTTATGTGGAAATTTACCGCATAATGACACGTTAGGTTATCTGTTAGCAACTTTAAGCTTCTTATCTTTTTTTTATTTTATTTTATTTTCAGCATTTTGTCTTGTTTTCTTTGGGTAAAGTGTAAACATGCATGTCATTTTCCCATTTTCTGATCATCGTATCCGTTTCGAATCGCCCGTGTTTAGCCGTTCTTGAGCTGGACAAGGTCATTGAGAACAAAACCTGTCTATACTGTTTATTCTCATGTCTGCTTGAATTTATTGTTAAAAGTTGATGATAAATCACTGTGCAAGCAGGCCCTTCATTGAATCAGGCGACAGGTGTGGGCAGATATCGTAAGTATTAGGATATGTCTGAGGATGTAGGCCTGGGCTAGATGCAGAATAGCATGTAACAGTGAAAATCGGTGTGGAACTTTTTAGCACTGAAACCGAAACAATTTTGCCAAACGAATGTCAGCCAGGTGATGTTAAAAATAAAATCTAGCCACGGGTCTTTAAAATGTAAACGTCTTCATAAATCTCTTTATAAGGCCTTTTCCAAAATCAGTTATTAACCTACTAGCACTCGCTTCTTCTTTTCCTTTTTTTGCACTCATGTGATGCAGTTGACAAATTGGACTTACGTTTGCTTTTTTAACGTAGCCTATCGCTTATTCGATTTTGCACCTTAGGCTGGCATCTCGCGCATCCTAGTTTTTGCACTCAGTGTTCCATCTGAACTGACTACCACCAGCTGTACGACAAGGTGTTTCCCTCCAACCTCGCGGTTATTATGGGATGTTTTCGTCTGTAACATGTTGGTGACAGGAGAACACCTGACGCCGGTGGGATGTGCTTACACCCCAAATCAACAAGTGCTACCACGTCGGTTTTATCAATTTAGTTGGATTGATGTCACGTAAAAAGACCAGTGAGAGCGCTGACTTCCAGCACTGTCACGTCTCTTGTCGATCTGCTGAGTGGCTTGTTTTGGATTTTAGGGGGCGAGTGCGGTGGCGAGGTCGACCCGCCTGTCTAGAAGGCTCTCTGTACTAGTCCTTGCCCCCTGCCACGTCTCCAGAGAGAGCGTAATCCCTTCCGCGCGGATTTAGGGCGCACGTGATGATGATGGCTGCCATTTTCGCCGTTAATAACGCCGTGCTTGGTTTTGCCTCTGGGTCTCATTTTGAATTCCTGCATGCAAATGATTGGGGAACAGTTTGGTTCAGTTAACGCCTTGTTTTCCGTTGGCCTTAATACATTAGGCTAACATAACTGTGCGGGGGAAAAATGTTGAATGTTACTCAACGGCTTTAGAATGTTATTATTTTTGTGTTTGTGTCACTGCCTCCTTGTTCCCCAGTCAGCGTAGCAACAGGAAGTGCACTTGTTCCTCAGAGAGAGCGGTCTTTACGCGCAGTTGATAACTCTCCTCCTGTAATGTAGCTGCAAGCTGGAACTCATCTGAGTTGTTGCCCTGGCCCCATGGTGCATCGCCCAATTCATTTCTGTAACGTGGACCTTCAATGACTTTTGAATGTCCCACAGGGTAATGAGGCGGACGTTGTGAATAAACAATTTATTTTGGTTTACATTCCTCTCTTTGACTAAGCTGATTGGAACCTGCCCTAGTTTCCGAATAGCTAGGTAGTGCCGACAGTTCTAAGCCATGAGCCGGGTAAGAATATTCGGTTATTTTAGGGAAAGATATGGAAAAACTCTACTGCGTATGTCAAGTAGTCTTATTTTGAAGTGCAGGTGTAACAGCTCAATGTGCAAAATACCGTATGGAAATAGTTATTGGAGTTTTCTGCCTACCATATCTGCGAGTTTCCTGGGGAAGTTTTGTGCTGCTGTTTATGTTTTACCGCTGTGATATTGGTATATATGTCCATCCAAACTCAGACTCTGCAAGGGAAGAATTTTGTTCCACGAGCAGTATTTTCATCCATGGTTTTCTTTGAGAAGCACCACAGACTTTGTTCAGCAACAGAAGCGAGGTCTGCTATCCGTGTAATTAGAATACACTTTGCCCTCATTTTTTTCAGGAACGAATTAATTTAATACCATTTCAGGTTAAATCTGAAGCCAGTTTTTCTGTGCCTTAGGCAAAATTACATCTCATGTTTGACTAAATGTTTTGAGTGAAGAATAGAAACACCCAAGCTCACTGCAAGCTTAATTTCTGTTCACCTAATGCTAAAATTTGTTGTAGTTTAGGTGGAGTGAAGGATAGCAGTAATATTATTAGTTACACTTCATTCATTCATTCATTCATTCATTCATGTTTAGTGCACACCAGTCAACATTTCACTTTGGTTCCTAGGCACTGCCATCTTACCCTTGAGTGAGGTACTCAACCTGCACTGCTTCAGTAAATATCCAGCTCTATAGCTGGATTGTATGTAAAAGAATGTAAGCTGTGTAAATCACTCTGAATAAGAGCAGTTAAAAGTATGAAATGTAACAGCAGTTATATTTGACGTTTAGAGAATGACACACGTCTGATATTTTAGTCATGATGGAACTGACACTGCTATTAGTCAAGCTTCTGAGAACCATGTAACTTACTACGTCATTCACAACAAACTGTTTTTTCGGGGCCCGGATTTGCAGCGTTCCACCATTAGCACCTATTGAAACTTTAAATTTCGTTTGATATTGTAAATACCTCCCATTGTCATGGTATTGACAGTCTGAAGTTGAGGCTAAGAAGTCTTACAGGAACGGCATACTGGCAGTCTTTGATTCATGGATGCTGAGAGTCACTAAGAGCCACTGGCAACGTGGAAGTCGCTTGTGATGTCATAATGCGGCGACCTCAGGAAGTAACGGCTGCAGGTACTTTTGGCCAATGAGGTGCCGCGACCATCCCACAGAGGACTTCTGTCCTCAAGTTTATAGGTCCATCAATCCGGGATTAAAATCACATTGTGAAGCTGAGCATGTGCTATTTGGGGGGTGGGGGGGAGAGCTGGGGCTCGGCAGATTGGCTCGAAGTGACGCACAGAGGCTGGTTTTGACTCATCCCTGTCCTGAAGCCCATTCTGAATTTGCATGAGGGAATTAGTGGAGGTGCCCAAATCAACCCCCCCCCCGAACATCCCTGCTTTCGTCAGAGCCGACACCAGTCCTCCTGCCCCCAGCTGTGTGAGGATAAACCCCTCACGCCTCACGCTGGCCTTTTCCACGAGCGGCGGCTCTGAGGGCGTGTGCCGGATGTGGCTCAGAGGCCTGGCTGTAACACCACAGCGGCGTGGAGGATTCGCCGCCAAGCAGACAGACACAAAATGTCTGAAATTAGCCACTGTCCCGCGCAGCGGAAAGCCCTCTGTCACGGGAGCGGGGATCGGAAGAGCTTTCATTCAAACATAAAGATCCTTATTCACCATTCACGCCGAGGAAGAGACGTGCCAACCTGACAGTACAATACAGATTTCTTTTTATTTTATCAATCAATGGCGCAAGTATTTACATGCTAGTATGAATGTACTTCACGTTTTGGTTGCGTGTCAAAATTTTTGGATCAGTTCCCATTGGCTGAATCCAAACGTTTCCTAGGTGAATGTAAACCAATTATATGTTGCACTTTACATATAGTAAGCTTTGCTCCCACAGGCTAGAGATACCGTTTATTTTCAATATAGTCAAAGGTTTAGATCGTATTGCCACATATTATAACTGCACCCCAATTATGAATCTGTGATTTGTTACATTTAGACATTTGGCAGATGCTCTTATTTAGAGTAACTGAAACTGAAATTCATTTAAAAAAAATTTTTTTTCTTACAGTCCATTTATACAGCTAGATATTTTACTGAACCAGTTCAGGTTTAGTACCTTGCTCAAGGATACAACAGCAGTGCCCTACCTGGATAATCATACCTACAGGCTTTGAGTTGTGAGGCCAGTTTCCCAACTCTCTTAATATCATATCTTTTGTGTCGTATGTCGGCGTCCTGCCTAAAAACACTTTAGAGTATGGTGTCCTTATTTTCGCTGGCAGAAGTGACAAGGCAGTCATCGTTACCAGTGATGTTCGGCCTTTCACACGCCGTACTGTGGAGCGATTTGATGTATGAAGTGCCGATGTGCCATTGCGGTTAGGTCACTACGCTCTGAGGTTTGCGGGTTTGAATCCCCGCCGTCATGCCGTTTGGAGCGAGGGACTTTGCCTCGGTCGCTCCAGCAAAAACACAGCTGGATAAGCAGAGCCGCTGAACACCGCCGTGCCCCAGCGCTGACCACACGGGTAACATTAGAGCCCTGTTCAGGATCCACTGCTGCCTGTACCCTGCTCTCCCTGCTCTCCCTGCTCTCCCTGCTCTCCCTGCTTTCCCTGCTCTCCCTGCTTTCTCTGCTCTCCCTGCTCTCCCTGCTTTCCCTGCTCTCCCTGCTCTCCCTGCTCTCCCTGCTTTCCCTGCTTTCTCTGCTTTCTCTGCTTTCTCTGCTCTCCCTGCTTTCCCTGCTTTCCCTGCTCTCCCTGCTTTCCCTGCTCTCCCTGCTCTCCCTGCTCTCCCTGCTTTCCCTGCTTTCTCTGCTTTCTCTGCTCTCCCTGCTTTCCCTGCTTTCTCTGTTTTCACTGCTTAAGGAAGGCCTCTGCATACAGTGACTGTCCATGTTTATATGGAACCAAAGCAAGAGCCTCCAGTAGGACTTGGCTGTTGTAATGAGTTTCGATGCAGGCTGTTGGTGAGGAATCAGTGCTGTCTGGGATAGCTGGGTTGGAAACTGGTGGCTCGATTTGAGGGAGCTGAATTTGTTTCAGAAACAGGCTATGGTTGATGGAAATGTAGAGACTAATGACGTGTCTGCGGGAGTAAGGTATGCTGGCTGAGGTATTTTGATTTGCGCGATGAGGCTCCTGTCCAGTGATGTGTTTGGTTGTTTTCCTGTTACAATGTTGCTGAGGAGGAGTGTATGGTGGTTTAGGATGAAGCTGTATAGCTGTGGTCATGGATGGCTGCAGTCTTGCAGGTTTTTGAGCTGCCTTTATCCTGATACTGCTGTAAAAAACTGGGGAGATGGGGGTGAAAGCAGTTCAGTCGCAGTGATGACTCATTGAATCCGGTGTTTACTTGCCTGGAAGGAGTAAAAGCTTGTAGATGCCGTAACCCTTCAGGACCATGGCTCAATGACCAGTGGACGCTTTGGTGCTCCCAGACCAGGGCTAAAATAGTCCTTGGACATTGTGGCCCACCAGGATCAGAGCAAAATGGTCAGTGGACATTGTGTTGCTCCAAAACCAAAGAAAAATAGCCAGTGGATATTGTGGCCCTCCAGGATCAGAGTAAAATAGTCAGTGGATATGATGGCCCTCTAAAAACAAAGTGAAATAGTCAGTGGACATTGTGATGCTCCCGGACCACTTTTGAGTAGCATTATTTGAGTAGAATTTTTCCTTCCTTCTCGCTCCTCCTGTCAGGAGAGCACCTGTAGAAGTACCTGGTCATGACATCATCCCCCAGGCCGAAGAGGAGACCGGAGCGGTGGCCTGTGCCCGTGCAGGCCTTTTTTTAACGGCCACTCGTCAGACGAGCAGAGCCCGCGTGCGCCCCTCCTGCAGGTCTGTGGTGTTATCTTAGCAGGCCGCGTGCCGGATGAGGCGTATATGTATCAGGGACCGGCTCTTGCGGTTGTCCGTGGATGACCTTGCTCTCAACACCTAGCGCCTTGGAACCTGTCCCAGTCCTGCGGGTCGCAGCTTGGACCTCCCCCAAGTGTCTGCGCCCGCAGATGTTCCGGAGCGTTCCGCTGCGCCCGGACACTGTGTCAGTTCCTCCGCTGTTTTCGGCGAGCGGGACAGAAAGGATGATGCCTGTTTTTTTGTTTATCGTACTATAGCATCCTCTTAAATTTAGGATTCAATTATTTTTTGAATTTGTAAAAATGTACTGTGAAGTGTTAAATGGCAAAAAAAAAAAAAACGCCATGCAGATAATGCTCTGGATAACATTGTCTACTAAAGGCCTATAATGTCATGTAACTATTTTACTTCCGTGCAATTCTTACAATCATTACTACAAGCTGAAACAAGAACCTAGATGTCGTACTTTAAACAAAACTGTATAGTTTATTGGAAATAAAATGTTTATCTCCCCCCCCCCCCCCCCCCCCCCCCCCCGTGTGTGAGGGAAGAGCGAGAGGGACAGAGACTGACACTACCCATAAAACAGTAATGAGCCTGTTTGAGGTCCTGTTAAATATTTCCATATGTCTGATGTTAATAATCTGAATATTTCCATATGTGTAGAATTTGTTTTAGCATGGCTGGAAATGAATATGGACCGATCGTTCGCTGATATTATAAATACGAAAGTTTCTGAAGTTACTGTGAAATCAAACAACGGGATATCGTGTTCAAGATCACATCAAAGAGAATATCATTCATGCCAGGTTTTAAGCTCTGGGTACCGCTATTGAATCTTGACACAAGCGTCGTAGCGTATTTCAACACAGTCACACCCTGAGAAAAAACGTGTGTAAAAATAAAGCAATACAAACAATCAGATATATTTTTTTGTCGTCGTGCCTTGACTTAAATTGGCTCAGAACGAAAATAAAATATCTAGCAACGTTTGTTCGTCCCAGCTTCACAATGGCTTGTTATGTTTTGGAAATTTAACATTTTTACAGTGGGCTTGTGTGCCCTATATAAGCATGCGATGATTCAAAAGGCCAAGAGTCCATCTGTGCTTGATGTCGCTTCTGAAGGTTAATTCCAGGAAAATTAGCGCTCGTGGCAACACGGAAATTCTACTAACCGAACTTGGATTTTTTTAAGCTTGGGTTTTCGGCTAGTTTATTTTACCCATTCGATAATGTGAGCAGAATATCCTCGCGAGCACATAGCGCTGAAGTAGGGGAGCCCAACCAAGTTCACACATTAGTTTTCCTTCGCAAACTTTCATTAAGTTTTTTCTTTTCTTTTTTTGATCCAGCATGCTGCTTTCCCGTTCGCTCTGCACGCGCATCCTTTACATTTCTGCAGCCGTTGCTGGAGATTACAAATATTTAACGTGAATAAACATCGCTTTCACGATGCCGTCTGTTATAACACTAAACTAATGGATTACGTCGTTAAGATTCCAGTTTTGCTGAAGCCGAAAAGAAAACCACGAGTCAAATATACTTGATGTAAAACACGACTAAAACCTGCTGGCTCTTTTCCTGCAGTATGTTGCTAAAAATCAAACTTTTCAGAGCTAATTACAAATAAATTATGATGTGCCCACTAAGTAATTGGTTTAATGAAGTTCCTATGAAACTATTAAAACCGGGTATAGGTCAGGCGAGAGACACCCCGGAGCGCCATTGTCGGATGTTTAACTCAACCGGTCTCCTCGGAAAGACATCGGGGCTAATAGGTGAAGTCACAGCTGCTCGAATTGGGCTCCGACGAGGAGAACGAGTTGTCCCTAAAACTTACAAAGCAAGTCCAAGCAACTCTTAATCGAACGGGACAAACACCCTTCATTTCCCCCTGGAATCCCAAATTGCCCGCGAACTATTTCGTTTCGTTCTAGACGGGCAAAATGTAAAAGCAGACCCAACTGACAGAATCAGACCCACGTTTCTCATCGGTTTTGTTCCTCATAATTGAGAAAGAAGTTTTCATACTTACAGTGCGCTCAACTGAGAAAAGTTCACGTTCACACCCTTCCATAACTTTGCAGTTCCGAGAAGAATCTTGATTTTATGGGGTGCGATTTGAGCAGAGAAGTCTACCATGTACAACTGCAACTGGACTGTAATTTTTTTCTGACTTATTCAGGAAACTTAAGCTAGTAGCCAGGTAGGGTGCATGGACGATTTTGGCAAAATGCCTAGATAATGAATTTGTGCCCAGTTTTCTTGGTCTGGCCTCTGCACAATAGACCGCGTGGATATCTGAAGAACAGGAGAGCACATTTAGTATAAATTCAAAGATGATTCACAGACGTGACTTGGATTTTGCTTTCACTTCAGAATAAAGTTTGCTGAGTTCCTTTTGGATGCATTTTTCAGGTTAAAATGTTGCAAAGACGTGCTTCAATTAATGAGAATAGGGATAAATGAGATAGTGATTACTTCGTTTGGGTACTGGAGTAGAAAATAATTTATTCCCTTAATCACTTCAAAACCTTGTTTTACTGTGCGATGGTACTGTTTTGCCAAGCTGGAAGGTGAGCGATTTTAACAAAGCTGAGTAAAAAAAGGAAAAAAAAAGAATACTAATTAAAATTTTATTTTGTTACTAAATATTTTATCCCTCTCCAGATACATTGATATTCGTTTTACATCTGAATGCTATTTAACCTTGGACTAGGTAATGGGTAAATAGATGTATTTATATAAAATTGCGTATTTTGTGAGAATTTATGATAGGACGAATTTTCTGCAGGTACAGAGTCAAACTGAAAGCAAGTTTCTGAATGTGCTGATTGAAACAGTCCTAATTAAACTCCTAGAACTAAAAAACGAGTAAAAACATGGAGATAACATGCATAATGCCTTTAGCATAACTGGAAGATCTTTTGCAGTTCAAACATAGGTTTAAGGGCTCGGGCTAATGTGTTTAATGAAGGAAAGTCGTTAAACAAAACAGTTATTTCTTAATTTAATGTGGGCTGTCCTCGTGCGCTAAAGCGCATAATCAAACATTCACGTCTGTTAATCCTTTGGCTTTTCAACTTTTTTCTCTTGGATTCAAATGAAAGCACTGAAGAAACATACGCCATTGGCTTTTGAGGTTATTTTAAAATTCACCGTTTACTTCTTTAAACACAAGTAGTTGTAAATCAGACAGAAAAGGGCCAGGGAAGACTAACTACCGTTACAAGATTTCCTTTCATTGCTTGAAGAAAATGGACAAAGCCTGAACCGAACTCCCTTGCAAGCCGCTTTAATTAACACCAGCTTAAGCAGCTGAACAGGCAACTGAAGAAAAAAAAAGTTAAAAGAAGACTTTCAGGCTCAGTGTCCCTTGACAAGTTCTTTTTCGCGGTGTCATTCAATATTTAATGCACTGGTCTCGCAATGCCAGTGGCGCTCCTGTCTCAACATAAAACATTCCCAGCTAAATTGATTGTCACCGAATAATATAACGACAGCCAACGTGTAATAGAAAGAAAGATAAGAATATATATTTAATACACTTAAGTTGCAAAGAGTGTGGTCTCTATTCTTCCCTTTGTTTCTTTCCTTTTACCACACGTAAGAGATGTTTTGGCCATTGAATCCATAGTCCTTAAGAAGTCCTTGCCCACAATAGTAGTTGAAGTTGAATGTGTTATAAGTGAAGTGTTCATTTGGTTAAAATTGTCAAAAAAAAAAAAATTATAAGTGTTTTGAAATCCTTCTGTAGACCTATCTGGTGATTATGACGAATGGAAATAACCTCTTGCCCATTACTTTGAGATAATTAGATAAAACAGAGAAACCAAAGCAGAAGCGTGCGTGTGTTATTGAATGCAGTAAAACGCACGGTTGTAATCTAAATCGTGTCAGTATCTTGTAATTAATTTGCACACACGTTTCTTTAACCCAAAATATATTTGTCTATTTTTATTTAACTTCATGTAGACCTTTAAGGAAATATTTTGCTTGTGGAGAGTTGCCATTTCAGGAAGAAATCTGAATTGACAGCGTATCTTTGGGTAAACGGTTTACTCTGACGCCTTCATACCACTGAATAATGGGGAGAGAATAGAAGAGAAAAACTAACGGCGTTTTCACTGCGACTTTTTCTTTGTCCCCTGGAAAGAGGCGTCTGCAAGTCTGACTTAGTAAGTTACTGATTTGCAGGCTCCGCGTTAAGGCAGTTCGTGTAAGTGATTTCTGCGGGCATCTTGGTAAAGGAGAACAAATCGCTGACAAAAGGAGGGCCTTTTCAATTCAGCAGCGTTGTTAGGACAACCAAAAACTATTCCTCAGATAATAAGTTCCACTTCAAAGCGTTTCTCATTCAACGGTGACTGCTTCGCTCTTTTATTGAGTCCCTCTTTTTCACTCAGACGAATCACCCGTTTGGTTATTTTTCATCATGTTTATTTATCCACCATTCACCGAGCACTTGTATTAAATAAACAAAGAACAACTATTTCCCCACTCCAAACACGAGTTTAAAGACAAAAGATGGGCAACGCGACCACTTGGTTGTTTCAAATCCAACGTGAATACGTAGAGTGAGTTAAAAGAAGGTTAAGAGACCAAAATATGTAAGATTCTGGCGAAGGGAAAATTGACTGAACTAACGTGGCATGAAACTAAAGGTCAATGCAACTGTATCTTAATAGAGTGTCGCGAATCGAGGCGGACTGTTTTGTATGCAGCTTGCTTTTGGCGCGCCCATTGCCATAGCAATCGCAACGCTCCGTATTGATGTACAATAAAAGCAGTAGTCTGAATTTCAAAGCATATGCCTTTGAACTTCGTGCTGGTTGATTAGGCTCTTGCCACTTTTTGTATGGGCGCGTTGTTCCTCTGTGTTTATTCTTCTGGTGTTCGTATTTATTTATTTATTTATTTATTTATTTAGAAACCTAAGCAGGACAAGACTGTGGTTAGGAGACGCCAAAGCAAAACTTTATAAAGAGTAGCTGAAGTAACAGAGCAGTTCACTTTCACCTGCATCTAGTGTATTCTCTTTGTAGAATGAATGCTAAATGGTTCATTTTTTGGGGGGTTTTACCTTTTCTCTGTGAATTCGATGCTAGGCTGTTTGCTTAGTGTGATTGATTTTTAAAATACTCGCCTACGCGCAGACGTTAAGACAAATTATTCTGTGTTCAATAAGTTATGGAAACTTGATTTGAAAATGCTGTGCAGTGACGAAGAAGGCCACAGATTGTTGAGATCTTTGGTGTTGTATGAAAGAAGATACCCTGCCGGCTTCGATGACAGACGGTTTAGTGGCAGTAAGTGGTTTTCGACAAGATATATTCTAATGTGAACTCTGCGCCGGGCAATTGCTATAGAAATCTTAACGCGCCGTGAAGATTGTCCAAGCGCCAAGCCTTCCGCTCTGGAGTAGATTACTTTGAAGTGGAGCAGGACTTGCGTTGGTCAATTTTAATTCTATGGACTGGACAGGGGGACACTTTGAAAGTGAGACTGCGCGTTTTTAATGGTGGAAATAAGAGGGGGGGAACTTGTTTTATACACTCTATACAAGAGCCTGCTTATTGTCAGATATCTTTTATCTTTTATATTTTCCATGAATGATTCATGCTTCGGCGGTTTTGTGCCGTCCGGTCTTTCATACGGAACTCTATTAGGGAGCCATAAGTATCCCCATTGATCAGTGTCTTCATTTATGTGGCTGCTATTCTACAGGGTATGTTATTTGTCTGCCTACACAGTGTAAACTTTTATTTAACCCCCCTCCCCCTCCGCCCCCCCCCCCCCCCCCCCCCCAAAAAAAAAACAAAAAAACACGCACACACAGTTATAGGCAACTCATATATACAGTGAAAACTGTTAAAATTCATAACGTGTTTTTTTTCTTTCTTGTTGGTACAGACATGTTGGTTCATCGTCTGCCCCCCCCCCCCCCCCCCCACAATGTTTTCGCAATGGAGTAACAGCATATTGTTAATCACCCTCGACTTTGTTGTCTTTTACAGAATAAACCCCTGTTATCATTGTAAAGCGAGGGAGGCTTGGTTTATATCATATCTTTCATGTATCTTGTGGATCGTTAAAATCGAATAAATATTGGATCAAATAATAATTTTAAATGTTTTAACCCTTTATGCACCAGTAAAATGTGTGCAGATTACTGGTAAGAAAGATTCGTGTTTCACAAATATTTAAAACAAACCTATTCTTACGCTTGAGTGCACGTTTTGTTGAGGAACACGATTCTTGAAAATTCTCAGGGATCTACAGGCCTGTTTTCAAATTTTGTCAGCATCTAAAAGGTTAATGTAGGCCACTGGAAACCAAAATGATAAACTTCCTTTTATGAAAGACACGAATACCATATTTAAATGTTCTGTTTATTCATTATGAAGTTTACGTTGAATATAGCCATTATAAATTTTACCACCAACATCAAAGACTTCCAAAGTGAAAGCTGTTTCATTTTCTTTTTTGTTCTTTCAAAATGGACAGCGTCATGCATTTCAACGATAAATACAGAGGTACTACACTGGACATGCGCGAGAGCCGGAGACGGAGAGGGAAAGGGAGAATTTATTTCACATTACAGAGCTTATTCAAGTAGGCTGAGAATAAGAGACCACGGAAAAAAGGCATCACTAAATTTCACCAAAATTAATATCATCATTCTTTGGTGTATCTGTAATTTCGGGACAACGTTACGCCATCAAATAAATTACAATTTACAAAACAACATTATTGTAATAAAGACTACATCAACGGTTCACGATCAACAATACAATTATTTACAAATCCGTCAGGGATAGGCCTGCCAGGATTACAGATTTAGGGTCTCGAAGGACAAATTAGTACTCTTAAACGAGTTTGTATAATGATGTGAATTTTGCATAAAATATCATTTTAAATAGCTTTTAAATACAACACAAAATTCATTAGAACTTACATACTGTGTAAACTTCGACAATGCACACACGTTTGCAAAGCTTCCTTTGCCTTTATGTGTCTATATATGCAGAAACTGGGTGAATGTTGGTCCCCACCGTGGCATTGTTTTCAATGCAAATGCTATAATAGGCTATTGCATGGAATGTTCTATGAGGCTTTATAGGTTTAAAAAATGTTCCCCGCGTGCCAGTGTTTCATTGATAGCACATTTAATAATTGTACATTAATCTTAAATGCGTGTACCTAATACTGTTCCAGATAACGCCCGGCCTCCTCCCTTTGATAGTACATGGACTTATTAAACTTACGCAGATGAGACTATGATGGATCCGACTGGTTAAACTTTGAAGGGTCGCGATAATGATGAGATCATATGGACAATGTCATCTGGACATAATTAATCAGCGACGACTGAATCATGTTAGTGAGGTGACACTATGCATACAGATGTGTGTAGCCTGCGCTTTAGCCAACCTATGCAGGTTGATTTGAGAGATTTTTTTCGTCTTCTGGTGGACAAGTTGTAGGTGGTTTTCCAGTAGTTTTTGGCATTTACTACAGGGAACAAAATGAATTATTCGCCATTAAATCTATTGGTGTGACCCCATCACATGGTATGTATGCACGTAGGCTATTCCCTTTATCCTAGTGACTCTAATGTAAATTTACATTTGAAATGTAATGGTTTGAAAAGACAGGCAATTTCTGTATGCTGTTTACCGTTATTAAATACAGTAAGTACGAAAATAGATTTTTGAAGGCCTTTGTTATTCACCGTTTGACATCATCTGCTGCACCTTTTCGTGTTCCATTGTCAAAAAGAAAGAAAGAAAAAGATGCTTATTTCCTGTGTATTTAACACTTTTCTAGTGGGCGACTGGGGGACGGGGGGGTTATTTGGGTCAGTAACATGTGTGTTCAAAACGGACAGTGTCAGAGCATCGTCCTTGGATCAGAGTTACGAAAAGAGTCCTCCCCTTCCGAGTCCGACGTCGGCGCGTCGCTGGACGGCGTGTGAAGATTGTTAGGTCCCGCGCTCCCCTGGCACACGTACCACTCGTTGAGGTTGGTAACCTGAGGAGAGAGATTCGCCGAGCGGCTCCTGCGAGGCTCGGGGGTCGGCGGGAGGGCCGTTCCGAGCGAGCTGGTGATGGAGTGGTACGTCTCGGCGTCGGCGGACGGGGGGGGAGGCGACTTGCAGTGAACCTTCATGTGTTTTCGCAGGGAGCTGGGGTGCGTGTAGGACTTGTCGCAGCCTCTCACTTTGCAGTAGTACGGCTTGTCGCTCGTGTGCACGTGAGAGTGCTTCTTCCTGTCGCTGCTGTTGGCGAATTTTCTGTCGCATCCGTCAAATTCACATTTAAATGGCTTCTCCCCTAGAAAGAGTGTAAATATGTGAACATCAAGAATATAATCACCAGTCGTACATACAAAAGATCCATATATTAACTCCCACATTAGGAGCAGAATTCCCAAATAACTACTTTCATGAGATATGTCAACCCACATACAAATGTCGACATGAACGCAGTCTAAACCTCTCTACAACCAAAATAAGTAGAATGCACCATACTGGACAGTTCTTTATGACAACATTTGATCAAATCCTTTTTTAGTGAAAATTTGGGTCCACACTGGGGCTTCGGACAGGACACTTAGTTGAACCTCATTACTGATTTAAGCAACATTATCCGCTTGAAATTCACTTCGGGCACGTAACGACTAACGCCCAGCAAAAGCCAAATTTTCGTCACCATCTTGGATATATTTTCATTGATTAACACATGCAACTGAAAGTGAAAATTATATGTAGGCCTACTCTGCACCGAAATATTATAAAATTGTATTCAATTTCGGCTATTCCATTGATCCTGCAAAGGGCCGTAGTTAAATTTAATGCCTATACGCTTTGGAGAGGCAACACTTCCAAGGTAATTACTTCATAAATAGTTGGTGTGGCTGTGTTTGCCGCCGCAGGCCTTTCCTGTCTGGCATACATTGAATTTACTATAGGCCAACATCCTGAAGTGCAAGCCCGTCGCTCCCATTTAAAAACATGTGCGTTTCTGCGTACAACCACTGCCAGAATTTTACCCCTCTCGCATCGCCTGCACGTCATTCGTGATTCGCACGCGCTAGTTGTCGGACACCAAAGACCCCTACACGAAAATTGTCTTCCGTCCAACTCGTATAAGCCTACATCTACCAAAACGTTGAGTAATTTAATTAAATACAATTCTCAGCGTTTGTATTATTAGCCAGTTGTCCGTACGTTATGTTGCTGATGTGTAAACTGGTGTATTCGTGAGTGAAGGGATTAGCTGTTCTCTATCGAGACAGGCCTTCGTTTTTAACTAGGGCTGTGTATAGGATTAAAAAGTGGACGTCGGAAACCCCACACAGTAGGCAATATACGCTGGTAGACTGCAGCAGCTCGCATAGCCCCTTTTGGTCAATAGGTGTGAGAACCGTGTCTTATAATATCAGCAAAATGCATGATATCTCCGACCTGTCGGAAGCCTGTGACTCTAAACTTCCAGTCTTTGCACTACTAGGACAGACTAAGCGACGTTAGGTTCCATTTTGTCTTTCAAGTTGGATTTCAGTCAAGCTGAAGCTCCTGCAAAAACAGTGTTCATGTTTGTTTTCTCCCAAATCACCATACTTTTAACGTGTAGGGTCTACAGGAACACAGAATGCTGGTAGTTTAGTGACTCAATCTATTTGTCAAACACACGAAGCATGCAAAATCAACAACAAAGTGCTTGCAGCTTATTGTGTAGCACTTTTTTTGCATTACAAAACTTCGGTAGGATACGTCGATGCAAGCCTCCTGGACTTGTATCTCACCACACTTCATGAACAAAGACACTGACAGGCTTTGATTGCCGTGTTAAATTTCGCGTGCGTTCGGACGTGGGAGTAACTTGGTTCACAAAACAGGCCAGTCTCCAAACCCATTGGCACTCTGGATAATATAGGTAAACAGAACCTTTCTCTCGCCAGGCCAGTGGACACTAAAATCCAAATTAACTGGAAAAAAATCTTTGTTAAAATCCGAAAAAATGAAATCGCTTTTGCGCATTACGTAGCCTACGGAGTAAGCTTTTGTGCTTAACCCTATTATCACTGTTTAAACATAACTAACGTTTCCTTTCTCTGGGCGGTTGATACCGGCTGGAAATGGTTAAATATTCTCTACTATTTCATACTAGCCCCATGTTGTGCGAACTTATGGAACCAGTATAAATTCATTTGTTTTTCTTTTTCTATTTAATTTTTTTTAAAATAGTGGTGGACTCAATATTAAACAACCAAACGAGTCGAAATGTTAAACTGGCGTAATCTTTCTGTTGCTAAAACATGCTGGTTTACACATGATGTAAACCAGAAAGATTTGAATCAGCAGAGGATTAGGTAGGCTACGTCTGACGAAAAACTGTGACAAGACAATAAATCAGCAAAACAATTAGCTAAGCCGTACGTACCTAAGCATTCTCCAAGGAATAATATCTGCCCAAAGCGATGCACTTTATTCGGGCTCAAAAAAGAAGTGAGACCCATGTTTCTTAAACTACAGTGCTCGTAAATACTGATTTAGGCGACAATATAAATCGTAAATATTCTCGTGACATTAGCTATGGTTCATGAAAGAAAATAATCGTAAGTGAGGAACAAGCATTCCAAATTGAGAAATTTGCCGCGAAAGGTTAAATGCAGTTCTTCACAAATACAGATCTGCATAATGTTGTTTTTGTGTTTGTCTCGAGTTTCTGTAAAAAGGCAAAAAAATGTTTTTAAATAGCCGAAATGAACTTGTCATCTGAACGTTTTATATGATATAACTCGGTGAAAGTACGAGGTCGTAGTTTTGTTCAGAACGCTAGAAAGCTGTGTGAATAGGCTATAGTTCTTAAGGACACTTCGAACTGACCTGTGTGTGTCCGCTTGTGGATCTTTAGGTTTTCCGAGCGAGCAAACACTTTTCCACAACCTGGGAACGGGCAAGGGAACGGTTTCTCTCCCGTGTGAACTCGGATGTGATTTATCAGTTTGTACTTCGCCTTAAAAGCTTTCCCCTCTCGCGGACACTCTTCCCAGAAACAAACGTGCGTGCTCTGCTCCGGTCCCCCGACGTGCTCCACGGTGACATGGTTAACCAGCTCGTGCATGGTGCTGAAAGTTTTGGAGCAGGGCTTCTTTGAAGTTTGTTCCTGGTCAATCCATTTGCAGATTAACTCTTGCTTGATGGGCTGCCTCATATACCGTAAAAACGCCCCCGCCGCTCCGTGAGGAGCTGAAGCGATGTTCACATTTAAGTTCATGGAGTTGTAGCTGTTGATGGAGGACGGTCCATAGTGCTCGGGCCTGTGGCCGAAGTGCTCCGGCCTTCCGTAAATGTCCCCCGGAAGACCCAAGCGCATCTGCCCGTTCAGAGCGTGGTGATGATGGGCCACGGGTGCCGCTTGATCGTGAAGTCCAGAGAAAAGAGGATGGGCACCACCTTCCGCGTGCCCATAAGCACCTGTTGGGGAGATGAACATGCCATGGTGATGGGGGGAGGAGGCGGAACTATGCTGGTCGCCAAGCGCGTGCATAGCAGAGGCCGAGAGCTCTCTCCTGAGGATGTAGTCCCTGTTGGTGGCGTAGCTTGAGTGGGGGTGAGCCACGGGGAAACCAACTGTGGTCTGAGAAGGAGTGAAAGATGCCGCCGTCTGGGCTTCGGGGTGGCTCTGAATGTGCTGAGATGGACTGAGTTTGAGAGCATTTGTCTGTGCCATGTGCTCGGGTCCGAACGGAGTGAGTGCCACTCCGGGGTCGTTGCCCACCTCCCCAGGGTGGAGGTGGGCATGGTGGGAGTGAGGGTGATGCCCCCCTATCCCCGGGAAGCCTGTCACACTCTGATGAGGAAGGGGTTGAGTCGCTGCCAAATCCGCTAATCTTAGCGCCGGATTCCTCTTGCTCAAAGGGGGCTCCATTACTACTGGCTGCCTAGTCCATCCACATTCACCGGTATTGTTTTTTCCCCGCTACGCGCCTTCCAAAACATTCATATATAAATAATATATTAGTGTATAGCGGTCTATATAACTTCTTTTGTCCTGCCTCTAACTCTGCTTGTTCCTTTTCCCACTCTGTCCTCCAGCGATTGGCAGAACATACAACAGTTGGAGGACACAGTGGGGAATACAGTTTAGAAATGGCACTGCGGGTATTGGACGCATTTCGGTGACTGGCAGTTAAGGGAACGAAGCGATTGGCTGTCGTTCAGCGCAGAGGCACAGCAGGGATCCGCCCCTTTACTCTCCGTGGCGCTGTTGTCTCCAAAAGTTGTGCTCGAAAAGTTAGCCGCAAATCTGTATAGGCCCATGTATTCTTTTTTTTTTTTTTTTTTTTTTTTTTTTATGATGCTAGCGCACGTGGTTGGAGCAAAACAAAATAAGACTTTTTTAACATTTCTTGTTTGCATTGTACTATTTTTTTTCTTGATTTCGTTTGAAAATGTATTTTCAAAGTGAACATCCGTTAGATAATGAACTAGGTAAGATAATTAACTGTATTTTCAGAATACGTTTTAAGATATTTTAAAACGATCTCCACCACATAACCGTTATAAACACGCCCGATGTATTGCATTCGTGTATGTTTATGTGCTTCAGTTGTAACTTTCCCTTTGTTTGCACCGGTAAAAACATAAATAATAATAAATAATTAAATGCAAAGAGACAATCTTCCACAACGTCGAGACAGGTAGATGACCCAAATTTATACAGCTTTTCAGTTGCTTGCTGAAATTCTGTCACATCCTGCCCAGTCATCCGCGTGGTAACTCGTTACACGTTTATGTAAGCCACAAGAACATTTTTATTTTAACAAGATTGTGTTCCTCTAAATTGCATGCAGACCAGAAAATCTGATGTCTATGACAGATTTTGGTTTCTTGTTTTATTAGAAAAAACGTGTCGTGCGTACAAAACATCTCTTATTGTGTGCAAGCCAGATTTTTTGGAAATATTGTTTTGCCATGTTATTTAAATTTTGATAAGTAATCAAAATGTTTTTCTTTTTGCTTTTTTAATCGACAAAATGCAATGCCGGCTACGTGTGGCATAGAAATCGTCTATTACACTGAAACGGGAAAATTTTATTATTTTCTTGTAGTCACCTTGGGTTCAATCAAACGGCAAAGTGCTTTGGTCAGTAGCGGATTTAAGACATCTGTTTGGCATAGACCTAATCCACAGAATACATCGTTTTAAGTCCAGTCGTATTTTCTAAAATGTTGCGGAAGTTAACGAAATTGTTGCTGAAATTCAGTCCAGGCGAAGTTTGATTGAACACCATCGCAAAACAAGCAGGTTGGATTGGGCTGAAGAATAACATTGGAAGTCGCCTACTTGGAGTTTGCTGTTAGAAAATCTTTTATTGAATTTTGGCACTTTTATGAAATAACTGTCATTCGTCTTTTCATAAATCAGGAAAATATAGTGATTCGTATAGTGATTTGCTACAATTGATTTTAGTAGTGTACACATACACAAATAAGCCCGCAACATAAAATAAATTAGAAGTTAATTTATAAATATTAATGAACTGACAGTATTTTGTGCCACTCAGTTAAGCTGTGAAGGTGATGGAGTCACAGTACCTTCTTTGGATGTCATTTAAGGTTAATAAAATCCATACATATATTTCCATAAGTAATTGCTAAATTGGTTGCTTTAGTGTCATAAATGTGTGTGCTTTGGAATTTTACACTTGAAATACAGTGTAAAATACCACTTACAGATAACTGCCAAAATGGTTCAAGATTCATCAGTAGTTATTCCAAAGTTTATTTCATAAGTAGCCTAATGGTTGTGTACTTTTGAATATAGCTAATTAACTCATCACAAGCTATTACACACACAACGCACACCCAGACACACACACAAAGTCATTCACAATATAGGTGTGTGTGTGTGTGTGTGTGTGTCTGTCTGTCAGGGTTCTGTACGCAGGTGCATAGGTATATTCCATCAGAAAGCTCCCCCTGCAGCCATATTTTTCCCTGTAAATAGATACAACCACTTTTTGGGGACTTCAAAAGGAAGCGTAGTCTCTGTGTCCTGTGTACTGCACATCTTACGTCCTTGCTATAGATAAAAACCTTGTCTGCCACTTTTGATTGCCTTGATAAGATGTGTCAATCTGTCAGTAAATAGTAGCCAAAAAACAGGGTGTCCTGTACCCATCCCTGCTAATATTGTATTTGGTTGTGCATGGATTGTGAACCCCATCGCAGCAGCTTGAGTGTCCTGTTTTAATATTTAGAGTAGATATTAATTACCAGTTAAACACACACAGTCTATGGGCCCATTTAAAAAATGAGTGGCAAGTAAAAAAAATAAAAATAAAATAAAGAGAGAGAGAGAAATATATATATAGACAGAAAGAGAGGAAGAGAGAAAGAGAGCCTTCAGCTGTTTGCCTGGAAACAATGGAGGTTGTGTACAAAGGTTTGTTTACGGAAGGGAACACGTGTGACTTTTTACGGGTCGCACCGTAGGTCACATGCCCTTGGAGTAGCCTACACGTTGGTATCAATCAAGCATGTAGGCTAGCAGCAGGTTGATGATTCTGTCGAATTTATGACTTCATGAAAAAAGCTCTGAATGGCCATTTTTCTAAGGCCCTCACTCGTATGAGTTCAGAGCATGAGGTTATATGATCTGCATCGTTTCATACTGCAATATAACAACTGTAGGAAAAATTAATTCTGCATTTCATATATATGTTGTAGCCTACATAAATGTGATTGCATTTTCTCAGTCTGTTCGACATGTTTTTGTCCTGACAGAATTATTAGACGCCTAACCTGTTGAAATGCTTGTATTTAACTGGAGCTCGTACATTTTTAGTTTCTAGCTAGTATCTTTTTTTTAAGGCCAAATAATCTGTGGGGGAAATCAGGACCTTCAACACTGAGCCGCAGCAGCCTGATTGAGTTTTTTTTTTTCTTTCTTTTTCTTTCTTTCTTTCTCCTTCTCCTTTTTGGTCTTAGCAATGACGGGGGGAAAGACGGGGTTTTTGCGGTTTTCCAGGGAAATAAAGCGCGTCTTAAAGGGGTCGGCAGACGTGGCTTTGAACTTGGATAAGCTCCCGTGATTCCTGCAGAGAGGGTAGAAATGGAGCGTTGGCAGAATAGCAGCCTACGTAATGTCCGAACTGCGGGGTTTTAGGCCGAGTGAGTCAAAATTCCCAAGTTTTTTTTTTTAATGTCTCACCGCTCCTATTATTTACTATTTGAAACTTTGGGAAGTAACAAGTAGAAGAGGGAAAGTTCTGGTCCGCGTTGGGACAGAGCCTTAAGGGACTAAATGTGTAAGTAAACTGCTTTATCCGTAACGATCCAGTAAGCGTATATCTTTAGGCTGCATATTGTAGCCTAGGCTTTGAATGGTTTTCCGTTTGTACTTTGAACAAAAATAGCACAAAGACACCATCGTAGCGTTCACGTGAAAAGTGCAGACATATATTTACCAGACTGATTAAATTTCTAACAAGGTACCGTTGTGATTCAATCGGGCGTTCCGAGTAATTGAGAACCTATGCAAATTTTACCAGGCAAGGTGTGCGATTTCATAATTAACACTGCCACTTCGAAACCTCGCAAAAAATATCCACTTTCTTATTATGCAACCGTTTAATTTGTAGTCTTGTTAGAGTTTCCGCTGCGGTTTTCCGCGAGTGCATTATTTTTTTGCGCGAAACAAGATTGGCAGATGTTAGTGATTTTGGTTTCAATGAATGTAAAAAGAGTTGCAATTTTTTTTTAAAATCTTTACAGAATAATGTGTGAGTGCGAGCATGTGTACGCAGACGTGTTGGTTTGTGGGTATAGCTATATGATATTTATAGATGAACTATTATTGTTGTTGTTGTTGTTGATAATAATAACGATAATAATAGTAGTAATAATAATCTGAAATAACTGTCTAACCGGTGAAGATAAACTCGGCTAATGAACCATATTGATAACCCATATATCAATTACTGAAAATTAGATTTTCTGCTACGTTTAGCGTTATTATCCAAAGATAGGAATCAGGACCTATAAATTAAGCACTTCTTCCATACTTCCGCCGTTGATCGCAGGCTCAAAGAAGAGAAATGGTAGATTTAACGTCCTATTTGTAGTTTCCTCAGTTTGTACACATAGGCAGCCTACGCAGTTGCACCGTTAGGTGGAAGGTCTATTTATTTAGCCTAATGAAAATGTTGGGTTTTAACCGTGCCCGCCCTTCTAAAATGAACTATGTTCAGGCTATTTTAGAGCAGCCTATGATTTAACAGAAATTGCGCATACTTGGAAACGTGATTCTATGAATATCTGCCTATAAGATTGCATAGGCTGTAGTCAGACGTATTCAACAGGCCGTGAAAAAAAAAACAGATTGTCCTTGCGATCAGAGAACATTGGTTAAATTCGGAATAACGATTGTTCATTTGCATTCGCCTTGAGTTTAGCTGAATGCTGATGATATCGAGATGTCCCTGAATTCTCCCGAAAAGATTATCGATAAACGAGCGTTTTTGGTTCGTAGGTTTGCTGTTCTTCAGCTTTACTATATAACCTATGGTAATTAGACTTCTAAAGTAGCCTAAGTAATTAGCGGAGGTATGTGCCATGGACCCCCCAAAAAACAACAGTCTAACAAATAGTCCAACTCTTTAAATAATCTATGAGCCACTGAACCTCGGGTTTCCAGAAATCTCCGCTGCCGAAAGTATGTTTATTGTCTTTCTCTGGATAAGCCTTTCCGAAAAAGTAGGCGGTAATTATCGGTGGAAAATGGCGAGCAACTATTAGTCGCGAAAGAGGTACCTGCCATTGGCTGGGCACCTGGGATTGATGAGACGCGGTGGCCAATGAGACTGCGGCGAGCGAATGGCCGGGCCCCAGTTAAAGGGGGCGTAAAAGGAGAGATTGTCAGTCCAGTGAGAAAGAGCGACCCGCCGAGATAAACACGGGCGAACGAAAGAAATAAACACAACCAATCGGAACGACCATCCGAGATGCACCGAGGAGCCGCAGTCTCTGAGAGGAAAATCTAGCGAGATAATTATTAATTCTCAGTGCTTGTGTGAAAAGCACAGGCATTCACTAATTTATCAAGGAAAAAAAACACAGAGGACCTTTTTCTGCATCTTTTCATGGGGATTGTGCGTTACAAGTTAACTGCGAGGGGAAAGTGTATAGTGTTCAGTAAGACAAGCTGTAGGTTGTGTTTTTCTGCTAGCGGATCATCTCTTTGAACTTCGACTGATGGTGTGTTTTTCACCTTCCGAAGGCGAGACCTCAGTAGAAGGCTAGGTGTTTATATTTATTTTTTCTCTTCTTGCCGTTGAAGTCACTTGCTGTCGCGCATACATTTGAATCGAACAAAATCTTAATTCTGGAAAAATAAAAAATAAAATAAAAATGTTATTGGACGCTGGTCACCAGTTCCCTGGTTTGGGAGTTGGCACGTTTGCCAGGCATCATTCGTCAAGCGAAATGCAGGACAGAGACTTGAGTTTAGCGCAGAATAGCTTTGTCGATTCTGCGCACATGGGCGCCTTCAAACTGAACCACGATCTCTCCCCTGGACAGACCTCCGCGTTCACCTCTCAGGCGGCCGGTTACCCCGCTGCGGCGCTGGGCGCGCACGCCGCTCACGTCACATCGTACGCCAGCTCGCCTTTTAACTCTACTCGGGAGTTCCTCTTTCGGAGCCGCGGTTTCGGAGACTCGTCTCCGGCGGGCAGCCAGCATGCCCTCTTCGGCCCCGCGGCGGGGTCTCTCCATCACTCCCACGCGGACGGCCAGGGCCACATATTGTTCCCGGGGATCCACGATCAGCACGGATCCCACGGCTCTCCGAACGTGCTGAATGGACAAATGCGGCTTGGACTACCGGGGGAAGTTTTTGGTCGGTCGGATCAATATCACCAGGTCTCCAGTCCGCGGACCGACCCTTACTCCGCAGCCCAGCTCCACAATCAGTACGGCTCCATGAATATGAACATGGGTATGAATATGGCAGCCCATCACCACCCCGGAGCCTTCTTCCGCTACATGCGGCAGCAGTGCATCAAGCAAGAGCTAATCTGCAAGTGGGTCGACCCGGAGCAGCTCAGCAACCCGAAGAAGAGTTGCAATAAAACTTTTAGCACCATGCACGAGCTGGTGACTCACGTCTCCGTGGAGCACGTCGGCGGACCGGAGCAGAGCAACCACATCTGCTTCTGGGAAGAGTGCACGCGCGAGAGCAAACCTTTCAAAGCCAAATATAAATTGGTCAATCACATCCGAGTGCACACGGGAGAAAAGCCCTTTCCCTGCCCGTTTCCTGGATGTGGAAAGGTCTTCGCGCGATCGGAAAACTTGAAGATACACAAACGGACGCATACAGGTAATTGTAAAAACAAGTTAAAAAAAAAAAAATTGTATTCTGACTTGGTTTGATATTGTATTTTGTTGGTAAAGCATACGCGTGGCAATAATAGGTGGTGTATTGTGAATGTTCGATTAGTTAAAGTCGAATGTATGCTAGAATATTGGAGAATAATGTTGGGAAAATGTAAACTAAATTTGGCTTTGTTATCAAGATTTGATTAATCGGCGTACACGGTTAGCAATGTGAGAGAGCGACTTCGTGGCTTTTTTGATGCTCTGATTTTAATTTTCGTAGAAAAAATGTCATTGTATCGGCTGTCTATTCAGTTTAATTGTAAGTGAACGAAAAACGCCGTGTAAGGATTATTTATCGTCGCGTCCGGCAGCCGCGAATTTTTTTGCAACAGTTTGTTAAATTATGTAACAGTCTGTGGAGGGTATTGCCCATAAACTTTAAAACGAGTCAGCTTTAAGGCAGCGTAGAGCTCACTGTTTGTAGCAAGCCGCGTGCGCGCAGCAGTGGTTTAAAAATTGTATTTTCCGTTAATGATAACATGTACTGGCGTCTGCCATTGTAATTTCACTTAATGGCAATTTTTGAACAATGAATTAATCCTTATTGATGAAATGCCTTTTAAATACGGAGGAAATGTTGACAGGAATGGACGATTTAAAGGCCTGTTTCTCACGCATTTCATTGATAGTGGGTGCTAGACAGGCAATTACAAAGATTTTGCATTTTATCATTTACCCAATGAATCCATTGTGTTTTGCCGACGTGAAATCGTCAAGGTGTTAATTGCAGTCGTTTCGTTTCTTAGCAAATGGAATGACTCGTGCATGGTGTGTATGCACGTGACACTGTAGTAGCTGATATGAATAAAATAGTTACGATTCGATATACACAATAATTTTAAGTGTATTTTAACTTGAACTCCAAATACGAATTTATTTTAAATAACCTACGTATACAAATTTATATAACATAAATATATTTATGTTGGGGCAACAATTGTGCACGATAGGCGATGTGTTTAATTACATTTTGCCCTCAAAATAAGGAGAGAAATGATGGGTACGATTGTGTTTACAGTTAGTGTGAATTGATGCAGTTAAACACAACTGATATAATACGGTGCTACATTTTTACTTAAAGCGTCGTCTTTCATTATCCGATGGCAAACGAACCCACGTTTTTATATGAATGTTAAACGGCCTAATTTGTGATAAATAATGACCCGAGGTGGCGTTTTAAGCTGTGACTCGTATTCACGTCTTTCTGTGATTTTCCCGCAGGAGAGAAACCCTTCCAGTGCGAGTTTGAAGGCTGCGACAGACGCTTCGCCAACAGCAGCGATCGTAAGAAGCACATGCATGTGCACACTTCGGACAAGCCCTATCTGTGCAAAATGTGCGACAAGTCCTACACGCACCCCAGTTCACTGAGAAAGCACATGAAGGTAAGCGAGTTTTTAAAAGTAAAAAAAAAAAAAAAAAAAAAAGAAAAAAACATTCCTTTTTCTCTCTCACTCTCTCTCTATCTCCCTCTCAAGCACACACACACGCGCACGGTACTTCATGCTTTCGCGAGCAGCCGCACGCGAATCTATATCATTTTCTACCACGTATTTTGGTTTTATTTATTTAATATTTATGTTTGTCTCAATTCCACGCAGTTGTCCAGCAACGGTTGTTAACTTTTGACTCGTGCGTTGCTCGTAGGTGCATGAGTCGTCTCCCACGGCATCAGACTCGTCGCCCGCGGCCAGCTCCGGCTACGAGTCATCGACGCCCCCTGGCCTGGTGTCTCCGTCCACAGAGACCCACAACAACAACAATCTGTCGCCCGCGTCAGCTGTTCACAATAACAGCGGACACAGCAGCCTGTCGTCCAATTTCAGTGAATGGTATGTTTAGGACACAAACTTCAGAACCAATTAATAGAACATAGGACAAAAAGAAGATCCATGTATGTATATATAAATATATATATATATATATATAAGTCTTGTACAAAGGAACTAATAACATAAATGGACGCTGTAATCTTATGCGAATGAAGTCTTCAAACGAAATTGCATTGTGAATATAATAATCAACCGAAGAAAATTTGTTTGAGATTTATTCTACATTTTGTATATAATAACAAATAATAATGACTTGCTGTCTTTCCCCATGGTTGTAATAGATTTTGTCAGTTTTAGATGTATAGATGTTCATTCAATGGTAGCTTGTTTCTCGAACTGGAATTTTAGTGCACACATTCTAACGGAACAATCTTTTGTATTATGATGTTAAATATTGTGACCCAGTTAAGGCAAGTTGATTGTAACTATACTACTATAAACAGGAAACCGTGCCAAAGTTAAGACTTAACTCAAACAGACACAATATTTGCTTGTGAATGTATATTTTCCTTCGCCGGGTTTAACTTGTGATGTTTTTGTGCTTTGCAAGTTTGAATTGTGAAATACTATTTGGAAGATTAGGGGGAAAATAAATGTTGTGTCGTTAGATTTTCTGTAACTACACCCTTCCTTTTGTAAATATCAGCTGCCATATTTATCCATTTGTAATTAAATTATGCTATTTACTTGCTTCAGATGAAACAATATTTATAAAGAATGTTTCTTTATTATAAATATGTACAATTACGAGCTAAACACGGGGCAGTTGTTTTGTTGTGTTTTGTTCAAAGTTTAAGAGGTGTTTTCTCCATTCTTGTGATAAGTTTTAAGAATTTTACTGCATACAGAAATATAATAAAATGTGTTGCAAGTGTTTGATTAATATCTCCTTTCTGGTTGATTGGTAACGGTTTTTATTATTATTAACGTGCAGCACCGGTTTGCTAATAACAAATCTGTATCGTTAATAGAGTGTCCAGTTCAGGCGTTGTCAAATTAATGAAATAGAGACGGCAAGCCTGACATCACTGCGTAATTTCGTTGTACATTCTGGTTAAAACCATAAAACGCCATATGTAAATAGCCGACTATGTGTTACTCCGATAACTGAGATCTTTCCTTCGAAAATACATTGCTGTGACGTGGGATCGTACAGTGTGACTAGTTAAAATCACCATACTCCGAATCATCATCATACCGAGAATCTTTAAAATGAAGTAAAAAAAAATATATAGGCTGACACGTGTTACGGTGCAGATCAAACGAGGACATCAAAAACCCTCAAGTCTAACTCGACATATAACATAACAGTGAATTATTGTATCATAAAAGGTCTGCTGGTCGGAAAATAATCTACATTGATATTTTGATATTGCAATGAAAACTTGTCTAGGTCATGGGTGGAAGACTTGGTGGTCTCGATGACCAATAAATACGTCTGTCACAATGTAAACCATAGGGTATAGTTTAGATTTTTTCAGGAGTTCGCCGACTGCGAATGACTTCTGTGTTGTGACTTCTAAAATGAGTTATAATTACAACCAAATCATTGCAGACTAGCCTGTAGGCAACATTAGGTTGCGACACCAGCTCGTGGCGGACTGAACGCCTCAAAAAATATAAAAATAAAAATACTGAAGCTTCTTCAAGACGAATAAATGGGGAGTTCGTAACCGAACCGTGAATGGTAAATTCGAAAAAAAATCTACCAAATCCTGTGAAATAGAGGTGTGGGTTTTTTTTGGGTTTTTTTTTTTTTGTTAAGGAATTGTGCCCCTCCCCCATCCAGTACTAAAATAGCGCTTGAGACTGAGAAGCCATGGACTTGAACTTGACATAGCTTTGAGTGGCGAGGAGACGGCCCTTTGTGCCGACAACATATAGCGCGGCGCATAAAGAGCTGGATATATGTGGGGTCAGCCATTTTATTGATCCACTTGTCACTTGTCGGAAATGCCCCATTGGTCGACATGCTTAATTTACATATTTAATGTCTTTTTGTTATTTCAGGGTTTTATGTGCGAACATGATCTGCAATTCTAAAATGTGGACTTATTGTGGAGCATTTGGAAAGTCCCCCCCGTCCCCCATATAAATAAATAAAAGTAGTTGGACAACCCTTTTCAAATTTATAATCAAATTTCTATTCAGTTGTATACTATTATATATAATAGGCGATCGATTCCGTATAAAGAACTGTCTCGAACCAAGCTGGATATTCATTAGCAAGAACCCCTTGGCCATTTTAAATCTCAATGAGCCATTTAATTTATCACAGAGCCAAAGAAATTGCCGTCTTCACCGCTGAAACACAATTTTATTTCTACATGCGGAATTTTTGTGCAGAATTTTTACTCGTAGCTACATTTTGTCACGAAAAGTAAATATTATAGTGAAGTAGGCCTAGTTATACGGATATTTTTCAAAAAGTAAGACAAACTCTCTTGCGAGATTATGCATGGCATAACCATCTTCATATATGGTTTGGGTTACTTTTGCGTTAAATCCCGAAAGATGAATTACAAAAAAAAGAAAAAACATTGCTATTCCAAATAAACAACCCTTAACGTTTAATAGTCTTTAATTAATTTAACAGTAGGCCTATGCCAGAGTAAAATGACGTGAACGGAGTGAATAATTGTATTTATAGTTCCAGGAACAGCGTCTAGTTCTCCCTTGTTAGGCTATTAACCTGTATGTAATTAGCCTTGGTAGCCCAAGTTGAAGAGCACACGAGCATGACTGCACGCGGCGCGCAAAGACGTTGGGAACCCCGCGGAACTCGCAGTAGTCTTCTCGTATGCATTAATTCTAACGGAAACCTGCGTGTCTTGTTAACGCCGGTGTTATTTTGAGCTATACTCGCGCCAACGCGTAGACTCATGGAAGCCGTTGGCTCGGCGGTTACTGTGCTATACATGTAGGCTGCTGCACGTGCGCGCATACATACGTAGGCTATGTATGAGTGCATAATCACATATACAGACATTGGCGGCAGGAGTCACTCAGTCTGTCGCTGCGTTTTTTTTTTTCGTTTTCGTTTTTTTTTTTTGTTGACCCGTTAGGATGAAAATTACGTGATCTGTAAGGAGAGAGTGGAAAGGTCAGTCACACGCAGAGCGTCGATGCAGTTTCGTTCTCAGCGCGTGCTGCTATGATATTGACCCACCGGGAAAGCGACAAAAAAAAGAAAAGAAATAGAAAAAAGGACCAAACACTTTTTGTTCAATTACCCTTACAGTTTGTTGAATTTTCTTGATCGAAATGTGCAGATTTGCTGAAACGAAACAAATCCGGACTCGTCTAAAGTATACTTTTCATTGTGTAGGCTTATTTTGTTTTTCATTAAAGACGTTTAATTAGACCAGGCAAATTTAATTAATAATTAAAACTGTCATTTAAATTGGATGCTTCTGACTGTCTGTCAGTGCAGGCTATTCGCAATTATAATGAAAATAACAAAGAAATCAATAGGTTGCAAAATCATAAACGCTTTAATTGCTTTGTTTAATGTATAGCCTATAAATTGAATGACAACAAAAACTTTTCAAGCACAATCTTGTTCTTTAAAATGTTTTCAGAAGCCTTTTTTTTCGCTTAGCGAAATGTACGAGCCAACTGCGTTTCCAAAAATGGGCTTATAGTGACATAATTTGGTAGTCACAAACTCAGACTCTATTTTCGTTGATGCTGCTCACTTCATAGTGCTGCACGCGCTGAGCCACCAGTGTATAAAATATAAATGGTTTAAAATAATTCCATCTAATTTGTCAGAAGTTGAAAGTTATGTAGTTAAAATAAATTAACAATAACAATACTTATTATTATTATTATTATTATTATTGATGGATTCAAAATGAAAAATAGTCCAGTGCTTTTTAGTAGGCTATAGCTAATCACAAAGTGTTGTGTATTTGCCAATCCTTACCGCTCCTGTTCATAGCATGATGTTGAAGGAATGAAGCCAGTCTGTGTTCTAACCAGGAGCTCCAGCCAAGCTAGCCGAAGACATTCAGCACGTGGTTGTTGTCAGTCGTGCAAAGACTTCGACTACCCCGATCCCAGCTTGTTTTAAACATAGAATTTATTAGTCAAATAAAATATAAGTGGATCGTATTATTTGTATGTTTATTTATTAACTGCTTGAATAGATAGATAGATAAATAGATAGATAGGCAGGTAGATAGATAGATGAATGGATAGATAGACAGACATACAGATAGACAGACAGATAGATAGATAGATAGATAGATAGATAGATCAAAATTGTATGGTTTGCTACATTGTAGTAACCTATTCAGAAGGCAGAAGGCCGAAGTTTTGCGTATTGACACGTCTTGCCTCGTGTGAAAGCATTTCCATTGCTTGAATAAGGAAGTCTTGTTAACTAAATCATTATGAAATTGTGTCATTGTATGCTTCAATCGATCCCCCTGATTATTCCCCTATGATATGACTAAACATGAAACCCGTAAAAGCATTTTATTTTTCGCCTCTACAGCTACAGTAATACTGTCCAAGGTTATCTAAACTGAAATTAAATAGCAGGATACGCGAGTGGCAAAAGACACCGTTCAGTGTATTTACTGGGTGAAATGTTATTTTGTTGATGCAACGTGTTTAAGTTGAATCAGGGCTACAAATTAACTGTATTCTACTGTTGGCTTTCAATTCACCGAAGCCAACAGCCATTGTAGAACTTCTAGGCACTTCCTCCTCCAGCGAATATGCTCTCGGCGCTCGTTTTTACTTCTGTTTCGTTTCCAGGTAGCGCAAATGTTGACAGCCCAATAGGCTAATCCCATGCACTATTGCTTACTTTCAATTATTTTTTGTCCATTTTTAAACCCAGATTTTCTTCTCGCTCAACCCATCCTCCTGACACACACACGTTTCTCCAAACAAAAGTTCGGATATTATCAAGTAGTCTGTCATTACTACATTCCTTGCTTTGATAGATGTGATTTGTTCACAAATACTTTAATTATAAAAAAAAGTTTTTATACGTAAATCGTAGACGCCAGCCAGCTGTAATAACTCAGATGCCGCAAAATTACGTGATGATGATATGTTGCCAGTTGACAAATTTGGAATTTGGCAGGATAGGCTGAGTAGCACAAAGTTCAGTCTTCTCCGTCTTTCGACGGAAAAGAGCTTTTGGGGGGAAAAACCATAAAAGCCTATCTTGTATATCTAGCCGTTCACCGGGTCATATTCTCCTGTTCATTTCCTTGCTTGACCGAAGCCAGTGGCATCGGTTCATTTCGCCTGTTGTTTTATCCAATAGTTACTCGCTGTTCACTCACAACCCCGTTTCGTTGCTGCGTTGTCAAAACATTTATCGTATAGGTACATTTCTATAAAAATAAATAAATAAAACGTGTAATCTGTCTTCGACAAGAGAAAACGAGCGTTTACTTATTGGAGGCTACTGTATCGGCTGTTCGTCAGAAGTAGGCTAATTGTTCCATATTTCAGGCTGACGACGCTACAATTGTGCGGCAAATTATGCTTTTGCCGTAGAAGCCCATAGCTTTAGAATGGAAGCAATTCTAAAATTTAGAAAAACATTATTACGGAACTTTCAGTCAGGGTACAACAATGAGGGCAAAAACGGCAATCAAAGTGGCAGCCTCACTCTGTGTGGGAAAATAATGACAAGTTCGTGTCATAATTCATCCAAATCAATTTTAAATTCATGTCTGGTTCAGTTTCTGATTCATGACATGCTTACATCCCAGATTCAAAATAAGTTATTATGGATACAGTTTGTGACTAATTTGGATATGCTGTTTTGTTTCAGCAGTTTAATATTTAAGTATTCGTTTTCCTATTCATGCAGGTCTCCTTATTTGTACTGGATGTATGCAATTTATGGACATTGAGTAATTTCGTGTATTTTAAATGAACATTTCTAAAGAAAATGGATTACATTTACAATTTGTTATACATACGCATTCTTCTTAGCATTAAGTCAAATATGCCAACTGCCTCTAGAAAATGGAAGTGTATCTTGGTTATCTAACGATAGGTCTGTCTTCTGGGTATTAGGCCACGCGCTTTTCATTATTGTTCACATATAATTGTCAACGTTTTTCCAACCGAAATCCTGTCAGAACTCAATATTTATCTAATTATCGTTACACTGCAATTATATATCGTTGGACAATCCCCAACCATAAAGGATTTTGCAAGAGAGATTTTCAAATATAGAGCTGAAAATATAGACTATTCATATAATGCAGATTTTAATCTGGATATTCGTGTATTAATGAAAACAGGACGTTTTCGATCTTTTTTTTATTTGTTTGGGTTGATGTGTAGCTGCACGTGCTCCCTATGGCAATATGTCACACGTCTCACCTCACCCGAGAGTCCTACTTCAGCTGTAAGCTGTACAGTAGGCCTTTGACCGCACGTGCTGGCACGTCAACATCTTTTTCACGCGGAGAAGTCGCTTCAGTTACATTTATTGTTAGAATTCCGAAATGCCGATTAACAAGGGTGCAGCCAGATCCATTCTCAGATATCCATGGTTTGGATAACGTTTGGATAACATTACAAGTAGGTAGAAAAATGTTTCTAACAATGTTGACATTGCTTGATTGCCGCTCACTGAAAAATACTTTGTGGTTTTGTGGTAAATATTTAAACGCATCGAATGTCCCGCCGTAGCTGCGCACCGTTTTTGCTTAATCGCGACGACGCAGACTACCGGCAGCCGGGGTCGTAATACGCGGCTGTGTCAGAGGTAAAGGAAACGCGAAATGAATAGGTACCATAAAATTGATTTCAAACTGGTGCGTAATTCGTAAGATGGCCGAACTCGTGGTTACTAAATTCAGACCTTCGTGTTTTAAAAAATGGGCTTTGTCGGAACGTTGAGTCGCAGCAGTCATTTTTAGTAGGCCTAGCATACTCATAGCCTACTGTTCCCTTACGAAAACAATGCTGTTTCCCTGTAAATAAAGTTTGGGACCCGTTTCCAGCCTGGCCTTTCACACCATTGCTGGCATACAAAGGGCGAAACGTTTACATTCACTTTTTTGGGGGTGGTGAGCTTGTTTTACGCCATTGACCCCTTACTAACCATTTCAGAAGCACGGGGACGTTACAGCCCGCCCGAGCAGGTGCATTGAGAAAGAACCACTGAAAGCAGGCCTACCTGGAGGGCTGCCTTGCATTTTCACCGAACGAGGACGATTCAATGCGTGCAGGTGTGACACAGTCTAATGTCGAAATGACGACGACCGGCGTTCTCGAAAACACATTTGTTTATACCAGCATTGTGAATAGGATTCAGAATTTTCCTCGAACCAACTCTTGAGGGGAACCAAGGCAGTCATTGAAAAATGGTGCTTTCATATATTCACGTATAGTGTGTTTATAGGTCACATAGTATTTTACATTTCAAAATGGCTGTGCCAAAATCAGTTTACCTTGCGAGTGTCCCCTGTATGGGTCATTTTGATAAGCAGTAGGCTGTGTGTGCGCTTTATAGCGTTGGTTTACATGCATGATATTCTGTAGGTGATATCAATAACCTATATTTGACTAGCCAATTTATCACATCATGGCACAAATGCGAATTATAGCCAATAGTATCATTTTAGAGAGGTAGATGCCAAATTATGAAAAGAAAAACGCAATTAACTTTATTTGTGTAACAAAATATATTAATAAAATATTTCAACTTTATTAGCCTACTTTGCTATTCAGCATCTGAGTATGTCTGGGGAGCTACAGAGTCTCTAGATTTCCTTGTGACTTTGATTGATAAAACAGTCAATTAAAAATAAATAATAAATGAAAGAGGTCCAGGTGCCTCTGATTAGGTAACTTTTGGAGCGTGACATTTTCACTTAATTTACAGCACCCCTCGCGCATCAAAAGCGTCGCATCTCTGACGCACGTGGCCTTGGCTTCGTCACGTCGCCCGTCATATCAGACCTAATCACAATTTATCGGCCCTTACCGAGAAGTTATTTTTTTGGGGATATTATCGGTGGATGCCGATATGGCCCCAGGCCCCAGTTTTATCGTGCGTTCCTAATTTCAACAGGAAACACCTCCAGCCAAATTGATTGTGCACCCAGTAATGACGTCATGATAACAACAGCATGACAAGGAATTAAATAAGAGTGTGTGCGTGTGTGTGCGAGTGCGTGCACGCATCTGAAATTAACAAAAAATCCAACGTTTAGGGGAGCGAGAAACAGATGGATTTTTACTGTCATATGAGCCCTGAAATGAAAGTACACAGTAGCTATAATGTTCAGTGTTAAATCAGCTCTTACAGAGTACATAGTGCAAGTTGGACTCAAATGCACTCTGTCAGACTTGAATCATCACTGGGCAGTTTACTGTGTGGGAGCAAAATAAACTGAAGGTGTACACAAACTAGATTTGCACAGGAACTCGCGGCACTGATGTGCCGACAGCATACAATGCGAGATGTGCTGCAAAATAAATATAGACTTTGACGCAACAGATTTTTTTAGCTTGTTGCTTTTCTTAGTTCCGTTCTATAGAGATGATTATGTTTGGTGAATGGCCATTGGCAGAAGTCCTCACATAATTATTCTAAAAGAGGTAAATGTCTTTAGTATCAGTAATGGACTCGTACAGTATTCCGGAACTGGTAACATGCAGTGTACCTGTCAGAATCGCTGTTCCTGTCATTCAGACAACATGTGAGAAATTCCACACCCGTGCCTGACCAGTAAACCGAGTCACCAGTGCCTGTCATAACGAACCCTTACTCACGAAGAGCATTTGTCCAGTTTTTGACCCGTAAAATAAAAAAACATGAAATAATTATGTAACTGGAATTCTTTGAAATATTATTACTTTAAGGTATCCTGAAGGGTGATTTGTTTCTGTGGTTTAGTTTAATTTGTTTTAACAGCTTTGGGAGATTTGTTTTAGAACTTGCTTTTTTAATGTTGCTCTTTTTGTTCACCTTTTGAAATAGTCTATTGTTCTTTAAAGTTCTATGATGTGTAAATAAAATGTACAGTTACTTCATAAAACATTTTACATTTTTAAGTCTATTACTCATGAGCATATCAGCCCCACAGTTGTGCTGGTTGACACAGGCATCAGTTCAACCAATAAAAATGTGTATTTTGAATTCATGTATGATGATATATGACACATCCATTTGTACATCAGATTTTACTGTTCACTGAGCGACAATTTCTTTTGATGTATGAAATAAAACAATGTCAACAAAGTAGCACATAAAGATGTCTGCCATAACACATTTTATTTTTAAAATGCATACATTTGCAGCAACCCAATATTTATTCACGTCATTCAGTGTAATGTGTCTTAAGTCCAAATAGTACGGGTAATGGGTTAGTTTTAATGTGAATGAAAACCCAAGACTTCAAATACTCCAATTTAAAAAAAATAATGATTACCACCTGAGCTAAAATTTAAGAAAATGGAAACATTTCTTTTGAGAAAATAACTGACTTCTTCAGCGAGACGACTGTAGAGCTCAGCCAGCATGCTGGCAGTTAGCGACATTGATGGAACACAGGAATATGTCTTCTCAGCTTTGCTCTTTGTCTTCGTGTTACCTGCTTGGTCAAATTTAGTGAACTTCTGTACTGGACAGGGGATTTTTAATAATTATAGCACAGAAGGGGTGACAGTGCAGTAAAATGAGCAGGGAACTGTGCTGGAAACCTAAAGATTGCAGGTTTGATTCCCAGATAGGGCACTGCCATTGTACCCATGAGCAAGGTTCACCATATATCCAGCTGCATGAAAGGATGCTATGCAAAAATGCAAGAAGCTGTGTAAGTCACTCTGGATAAGCTTGCTAAATATTCTGAATGCTAAACAGCAGTCGTGTAATATAAAGGGGACTTTCCTGGAAACTTTGGGGAGGCCTGGTAAGCAGTTCAAGTCCTATTGGCAATAGATAAGTTGGAATTGTCAATTCCAGCAATGAGTCAGCAATATCCTCCAACAGATGGCACATCCCCCCGCACAGTGTCCCTATCACCAGATTGGCATACCTCTAGAAGTGAATTGCCTTTCCCTGAAGATATTCCAACCAAGCATTGCCATGGCTTTTTGATTATACACTCAAGCATTTCACATTGTGTTAAAGTGTGATATGTTCAGGGCCAACTGTGAGTACATACTTAACTTGGGGACATTGGCTTTGTGCTGTGAATTGTTATAATGGACTGCATTTGCAGCATTCTGTTGAAACCGGCAGAAAATTTGAAATGAATGACAGAGGATGATAAAGCCTGAATTGTCTCTGAAATAAATTTTTAAATATTGACACAGATACTTGTTAGAATGTTAATTCTCTTTGATCTCATTGTAATTGTCTCAACTGAAAATGGCTTGCCTTAAAATGCTTAACCCATAGCAGTTTTTTGGAGTTTGTATAGATTTTTCCCTTCTACATTTTAATAGTACTCTATTGGAGGGGATTTGGGGTTATGCTATTTATTTAATCATTTCATGTCAGACTTTAATTTAAAAAAAAAATTTTTATTTAGCATATATTTGACTCTTTTTATTGCAGTTCTGGATTTTCAGGCATCCTGGTAATGTTGGTGAAATCCAGTGTATGCACGCTGAACACTTACTTTGGCTTTACACCTTAGGTCATGTAGTTCAGCAAGCGATGGCAGCTGCTCTTGTGAGAACCTTATCCGTTCCTATCAAACAGCTTCAGATTTTTACCGGATTCCAGTTCAGTCTTTTCACAAGCGGGGAAGGACTTTCTGCAAACCCCGAGTACAATAACCATTCTAAAATAAGCTGTTTTCTCTTTAAGTTGTTGGCGTTTCCTGTGCAGCTGTGGTAGAGAGCAGTGAAAGCTGTGGAAAAAGAGGGATACAGTGCACAAGAAAGTCAGAACTGACCTGCAAACGCCCACTTACTGAAAAGGAAAGGTGTGGAATCTATTGAGCAGTGGCAAATGCATGCAAGGTTTAAAAATTAAAAAAAAAAAAAAATTAATCTGCAACTGGCTCAAACTGCAAATTCCGGAAGCGCAATTAGGTGGAGAGGCGCAGGGAGACAGCGAGACGGAGGCAGTTTGATGGCTTTGTGTGCGTCCTCCAGCCGTCGCGTTTTATAGGCTCCCAGGGCAGCATCACTGACAAAATGGGCGGCGCCATATGGCCTCGGAGACCGTTGCCGAGGTCCCGGGGCGCGCGGTGACGCATCCCAAGACTCCCCCGATTTCAGAGCCTGCGTGTGGAGCGTCGGCCCTGCGCTGTGGTCCACCCATAGCGTGCGTCATATTCACTGGCGGTGTGCCCCGCGTGTGATTAGCACAAAACACTCATGTGTGCACTAGGCTTTGGGCTATCTACATGTATATTGCTGTCACGAAATGATCTTAATATGATGGTTTATGTTGTATGAAGGAGCAGTGACTCTGCATTAATACATATTATATTAAGAAAAACAACAGGCCTAATATCAGAGTAATAATATACATTACAGCTCACTGGAGACGGCTAGGCATTCACTCTAATAAGAGTGTGTTGGACATGCATTCAGTATTCTGTATTTAGCAATAGAAGGAATTAATTTTTCTCTTTAAAAATAGTTTTAGTTTTTCAGTAGACAGGGATTTTCAGATGTATTTGGCTTTCCCTAATTGGACCAGCTGGAACAATTACCCAAGGTTATGACAGATTAAATGACACCATTAATGAAAGAAATCTGCAGGATTCCATCGAGACAGAGGTCAATAAACACATAGCTCGACTCATAGTCTGTCGATTAAAATTGCCATTATATCTATACCAAGACATTTAAGATACCGCATGTGTGTATTTAATACATGGTTCTTATAATGTGATTTCTTCTGACAGTTGCTTTATTAGAACTGAAATTCACCAGGGATCACAGTTTGAGTCTCCTCAACCCGGCGACATATCTTAGGAGGTCTACAGCGCGCTCTAAAAAAGCCCCAACTGCCGTAACCACAAGAGGACAACTGACTGAACCCTGGCGTGCTTCTACAGGAAGAAAAACATATCAGGTACTCAACAAAGACCTTGAAATCACACCGACTCACTGCATAAACACTGACTCCTCTGCTTCCCACAATACTGTGTTTCCCTTAAAAAAAGGGAAGCTATCGGGTAATGATTAAGTAAAAAAAACTTTTTTACAGATAGCGGACATAAAAGGTTAAAGGTCATCGCTCAGAATTGCTGTGTAGGGATTGACTTTGTCTTCTAATGGGATGAGTTCACCCAAAAAAATATATAATGTATCCCCTTACATTATATATAAATGTATCTCATGCCCTTACAAAACCATTCTTCACTGCTGGAGCAAGCGCTGTAGGTGTCTTTAGGTGTGTGTTACGATGTGCGCTCATCTGTTTCTGAGAACAAGGTGAAAAATGATTCCATCAGACCATATCACACTCCTCTACTGCTTGGCAGTTCACTGTATTCTGCACCACTGTACCTGTGTTGCCAGGTGCATTGAGTGGATGGTGCGCTGTAACCTGAGTGTGGTATCCTGCTGTGCAGAGTTCCCAGCTGAACGCTTTTGGTGGAGCCGCCTGCTCACGCCCTTATTTTGCAGTGAATTCATTTAGAGTCGCTGGGATGCTTAGTCTTGCACTTCAGACTAATGCACAGACTTCATGATCCAGAAGGCCTGCCGGGCCTTTTCGTACATGACCCCGAGCATGCTGGGATGTAAGTTAACTCAAAAACCACACACGTCAGAAAACATTTAATTTGAACGTACAGGGAACTCGTTTACCAAAGTGTTACAGCATCTATGAACATACAAAACACACAGTAAACAAGGTACATCTCCTGTGCACAGGTACCTGTTGTCTCATCAGATCAGAAGTAAGTCTTAACAGACGGTAAGAGATGTCTGAGTCTTAACCATCTTAAGTCTTAATCATCTTACATGAGCAGAAATTTCTAAGATACAAAGTCTCTTTAATGCTCATTCATCTTTTTGATATAATCTTTTGGCTGTTCTTTGATATATTATTTAAAATCGGCTCTAATACCGCCACAACCGTAAATACCAATAACATGTAATAATATTTATCTAGAGAATTTACAGGGGAAAATTAAACTTATTCTATAAACACAGCCAGTAAAGGAAGGCATCAATCCATGATCCAAAATTAATTACAAACCTTTTCTTCCAACAAAATAAATCAATGAACTCAGAATTTAACATGAAGATAATTCACTGGCAGATCCTTTGTTGTGCTGAAAGGGTTTCCACTGCCTAAAGCCCCTGTGGTTCACTGCAGACGGCGTTCGGCCATATTCAGCTGTCCTCTGCTTTGCCTTCTCTTCATCACATTGTCTTTCATCATCGTGTTCTGTCCTGAGATTGTTATTATGGATCTGAACAGTAATTGAAACTACTTGTACAGGAGGTGAAAATTGACTGTACCCAAGCCAAGAACGTCCCTTTTAAAGAGCAGTAGTACTGTAAGGCTGAAGTTAAAATGGTTGCTGTAAGAAATAATTAACCATGCACTCCTTCAGCCTCAAGTTTGCCTTCTTCCCACAATCCGGAGTGGGGCTAGTGCTTCTGCTATAAAGCCTTCATTCAAAAAAGTATTAAAAAAGGCAGAAAATCGTAAAGATTTCCCGGTTTAAGTGGCAGGGACATAGTTTTTTAAATATAATTTTCCATATACCCTCTGGTAATATATATTTTTTCTGGAATTGGCCCCAATCATTGTAAAACAGTTTTGCACAGGAGGTCTTTCCCTGCCAGAAGGCCAACTACAGAATTACCCAAATCCAGGAAAATAACATGAAATACAAGTGACTGGAGGGATTTGTCCTTTGACTTCTAAACGAGAGTTTAAGGATAAGAACTCCAGTCCAATGGGCTTTGGTCTTATTATTATGTGAACAAAATGTGTTTTTAATTTTAGTTGTTTTCTAATTGACAATAATGATTTCAGTATCTAGGCTACAGTACCAATGTTCTGTTTAAAATAAAATTAGCCCAAACATTTTAACAACACTATCAAGGACAAAAAATATTATTATTGAGTCTGGATTGTCTTGAAATATTACTCCATCAGTAACTGCTACTAAAAGCAAGGCCCACTGAATAAAATATTTATTTTACTGTTGCTTTATACATCTATTATCAGAAAATCAATTTTTATCTAAATTGTGTATTGCTATTGATTCTCCGTTAATTACTCAAAAAAGGTGTGTAACTTTACATTTTGTATGAATATGAAATAAATGGTGGAATTTTCAAATACGCCAGTCAGACGCCTATTCAGCGTGCGTGTCAATTGTATGTTGTGCATGAAGTCGCATATTTAAAGCGTTTTACAAACTTAATTCATCTTTAAAAAAATTGTCTTTCTGATTAGTATCTAGCGACTTGGCTGCCCCGGCTCCGAAACTGCCTGGTCCACAATGTCTTTCAAATTCCAAATACATGTCGCATCCGTCATCTACTCTTTTTTTTCAGTGCGTTGTCACTTTAAATAATTTCGTAATTACGTGTATGACGTAACGAGCGTCGCGCGTGGTTGGATGAAAGTGCTGACGCCCCCCAAGTTGAAAGGTTACTTTCATTGGAACGCGCAGCTTCAAGGCTGGCAGCCATGGCGGCGTACAGAGTCACTCCAGTTTTGCCCAGAGTTTTGCATGCATTCAAGGTGAGCAGTGGATGGAACAATGTCTGCCTTATCTTGGTGTTCGGCCTGTGCTTCCAGCGTGGTGCGAAATGTGTAATCGGAGCAACCGGTTTTCACGCTGCCCTATCGCACACGGCCGATTGCAAATGTAAAAAAAGGCAGAATGGAATAGTTTAATAGCAGACAAGTTGGTCTCGTCTTTGTCACTCGCGTTTGAAAGCTGTTTGCCCTGTGAACGCGAAAAAAATAACTACTGGCGACTCTGCCATAATAGCTTGAAATGCATTTGGCAAGACGTGCAAAGTATGCGATTCAGGCCAAAAAAAGCCGCGTCAATGTCAAGGGTAGCTAGCTAACCTGCATGTTGGATAATGGTGCCATGATAAAGTAGCTGGCTAGCTAGCTGTTTTCCCAGATACACTAGCTGACTGGCAGTATCATTTATAATGAGTTGGCTACCTGTCCTGTGCGTCACCCTGCAGAACTTTGCAGCAGGTGGAGGCTTTGACAGTTTGTTACAAGCTCAGTTCGCTGTTTAGTGTCTATTGTCAAGCGTATCAAGTCGAGTCACCCAGCTTGGCCAGCTGTGAAGCTACGGCTTCACGTGAATAACTAATGTTAGTTAACAATACGTCATCTGTTTACATATGTGGCGAATGGTTTTACTTAAACATCAGCGAAGCATTTTAGGATAAAAACGAGCTCTGCTCCACTGGGACGCCACACATGCACAAATGTTGAATAAGCATCTAACTAATTTAGCTGTACATGCATATGAGACTGTTTCATATTTTATAAACAATCAGACCGTACATATGTCTGTATAGCCGGCTGAATGTCCTTGTTGGAAGTGTGTCCGTGTGAATACTTTATTTGCTTATTGTCGACGTTAAATTCCCTTATTTGGTGTTCCAGTGTCTTGCGCAGTATATGTATGGTCACTGCACCGTGCCTGCTTTCCCATCTGGTTCACGGCCCACCAACTAGGCAGGCATCCGAACTGTACTTTCCTCAAGTCATGGCCCCGCGGACTGTTTACATTTTTGGAAGTGTCGGTTTCAGTTTACCTTCCTGCGCTTCAGATCTCGGTGACTTTAATGTCCCGGGAACCGCTGTTGTCGGAGATGAATGTGCCTCTGTGAACGGGGGCGTGGACCAGAACTCTAGGAAAACTGGCGCTGCCACTTCCCGTCCGGGTCAGGCGTGACGGGACGCCACAAATAACTCCTACTGCAAATGAACCCTCTCAATCAAAGTCACCTTGCACATATTTCTAAGGTGTTAAAGCCGGAGCAGGGCGGACTGAACTCCAGCAGGCTGCTTGGATGGGGTTGGTGGTCTGTAATTCTGTTTGGCCAGGTTGCGAAGTGTTGTTCACACCTAACAGATGCAAGAAGGGAAGAAGACAAACAAACATTAATGTTCAACCGCTGTTCCTGTGTACCTTTGAGTGTACGTAATTACTGGAGTGGGTAGGAGGGGCCAGGCGGTGAAGCCTAGGAAGTAACGGGAAACAGCCTCTACTGTGCATGTTGAGGGAAAAACAGCTTTCTGCCCATTGAATTCAATGTAGAAATCCCAAGGTGATTTAACTACCAAAGAAGACCTAATGTCTTCAAAGGTCGGATATTCCTCCTGCTCTTTAATGGGAGCGCCAATGTTTTGACCTCAGCATGCGCAGTACAGGCTTACTTCCGTGGGCTTTGCAAGTTTAGGTTAGCTGAAGGCGTGCTTTCCTGCCAAGTCAAATATGCATGTCTGTGCTGTGCACTGGCTGTTTGGAGTTTGGGTTGCAGTGCAGGAAAAGACACTGCACAAAAAGCACAGAAAATGAGGGTGTGTTTGCATTTCAGATTTTGTGGAGAGATTTAAGCCGTCTAATGGTAATCTCTCTCTCTCTCTCTCTCTCTCTCTCTCTCTCTCTCTCCCTCCATCCCTCCGTCCCCCTCTTCCCCCCTCTCTGCCTCTTTCAGCATGTCTCGTTTAGGTCAAGACTCTGGGCCACAGCCTCTCATGCTCAATACTCAACTGTGTATGACTCCAACGAAAAGGTACGTTCAGGACTTTGATCATTTTTGGAAAATCATCTGCTGGTGAATTAGATGGTTTATCAAAGCAACGTGTGTGACATCATGTGTTCCTTGAGCTCTGGATGTGTTTTAGAGCGATTTGCTCTTTTTCTGTGAAATGCTCCTTTTAGGGGTTTTCTGTGACAGGCCTTTTCCAGGAAGACAAATGGGATCGTTTTATGTGTCCAGGTTTTTCGATGTGTAGCCTGACTTGTCTGCACATGTGTGCTGTCGTTATGAAAGTGTCTATAAATTCAGGTGTCTTGCAGTTTACGACCAGGTAAGGGAGTCAGGGTACACTTAAGACCGTGTCCTGACTCACCTGTCCCAAAGTACCCTTTTAATACAAGTGTTGGTGCTGAGTGGTCTAAGGTACTGGATTTTAGGCTTGAATCTCAATAGACAAAGTGACAAGAAAATACATGTTCTGAAGTACTGACAATTTGGAGAGATGGTTTCACGCTGGAAGTTGAAAGGCTGTGTGGACGTTGCATCAATGATCTGTTTCAGGGGTGTCCAGTATTATCTGAAAATGTCTGGTGTGGGTGCAGGTTTCTGTTTTAGCCCAGCGCTACAACACCTAATTTAAGTATTTAACTAATCATGCTCTTTAATCAAGACCTTGATAAGTAGAATCAGGTGTCATCATGCTGGGCTAAAACACAAAACCTGCACCCACACCAACCCTTTTCAGATAACGTTGGACACCCCTGATCTATTTGCATTGCAGTAAGAAAACCAGTCAGCTTACTGTGTGTGGAAAAAGTGCCCTGAGGGTCACTATCATTAGCTGGCTAGGAAACAGTTGGCCGTAGAGATTTGTTGGGTCATTGAAATTAATTTCCCTTTTGGAAGATTTACCTGTAGTAAAGTTAAAGCTAACACGAGCATGAAATTCAAAGTGGAAAGATCTCAGGAACATTTGCATTCTTCCCTCATAAAAGCAGTTTATCTCATTAGATTTTTTAGGAAGTTGTTCAATGACCAGTATGCATAATGATAAAAAGACCCCCCCCTTCTCAGTCTTTGGGGAGTCAGTAAAATATTAATTGTAAAAAAAAAAGGAGAGTGACAGCAGGTAAATAACAGCAGGTGTCCTGATTTTTCCCCCCCGCCCCTGTCAGCTCCTTAGCCCCCGTAAAACCACGTCCCTCATCGGCTTTCAAGGAAATCGTCAACCCCCCCCCCCCCCCATAAACACGATGTTGCATCCCCTGGCGGCTTTGATCTTCAGACAAACGCCCTCCTGCCTCCGGGGCGGCGCTCTGAAGACGTTCCGGCGGTTTTTATACGAGGCCGGGGACGTGCGGGGGAACGGCCTCCTGCCTCCGGGGCGGCGCTCTGAAGACGTTCCGGCGGTTTTTATACGAGCCCGGGGACGCGCGGGGGAACGGCCTCCGTGTCCACGGTGGCGCCTCACTCTTACTCCGCCGCGGATAACCGCCAGTCAGGGCTTTTAACGGCCGCAGCCGCCATTTTGTCCTCCTCATTGTTTTCAGATACCTTGATGGATGACATGCGTGTGCTCTCCTGCCATTGTGGGGCAGTTCCTCCTGGATTTCCATTTGGCAGCGATGTACATGGTAGTAAAACTGTACGAGGTTGAAGAATGGGCCGTTTAATGCTCCAAGGAAGTAAACAGCCCAAGAACAGGCCGTGTTTTTCTGGCAAAATCCAGTCGACTTGTATAAACAACGATGGATTAATGGCATTGGCGAGGATGGGACACTTTCCCAGGAATACAAGCCTTGGTGCCCTCAGGAAATATGTTGCTCAGTCCTGCCATCATTCCAAAAAAAAAACAAAAACATTACCACAAAGTTTGTTCTCATCAAGCATTCTGGCTGTCTTGGTTTTTGAAAGCTCTCCTTGATGTCTCTTCCCAAAGATTTATAAAGAATTCTAAGAAACTGTTAGTTTTTCTTTCCAAAAAGTTAACTAGTGCCAGTTTCACCTGTGACTCTCTTTTTTCCCTCTGTTGTTTAATTGAAATTTTGTGAAGGAGTAGCAAAATGGTTGGTGGTCTCTGCAATCGTGTAAAACCAAGGGAGGCTTCCAAAAGATGCTGCGTGTAGTAAAAAAAAAAAAAAAGGCTGATCAAATTTCTCCCGTTTCTTTTGCAGACGTTTGACAAAATCCTCATCGCCAACAGAGGAGAAATTGCATGTCGGGTAAGTGTCTCAAACGTTTTGAATCGGAGAGTTGCGTGCATGGGGGGATCTTTCAGGGGGGGTTTCTGAAGACGTAAGATGCGCACGGGCTTACGAGTTTTCTTTGCCGTCCACAGGTGATGAAAACGTGTAAGAAGATGGGCATCAAAACCGTGGCAGTGCACAGCGATGTGGACTCCAGCGCTGTGAGTCGCTGAAATGCCCTCAGTAATACTGCTCCTCCCGTTCCCCAAAGCGGGTCCTCACACCCTCCTGGATATCAGTGTGACAAAAGCATTGTCTTCAGATTCATGGCCCAGATTTATTTTAATTGCAACTCGTTTTGTATTTTCCCTCCGAGCACCGAATTTTAGGTAGTTTTATATTTCTGAATGTATCAAGACACATTTCCGGAGTTGTTCAGAGGGATGAAAAAGTAACAGCTGAAACCCAGCTCGAGTGTAGTAGCAGCGAAGTGGAAGCTTGTACTCCGTTCTGTCTCTGTGATAAAAAAACAAAACAAAAAAAACAAAATGGCGTTTTTTTTTTTCTTGAACTCTGTTTGCTCGGATGCATTTCTGAGGACGATTTGATCGCCCCGTTCATTTCCTTCGGGTCCGTCGATATATATCTTCCCCCACGCGGGGCCGGTCGGATCCCTCTGCGGATGCTATTGGCTGAGAGCGAGCGAGACCGGAGGCGGGGCCGTTCGGATCCCCCTGCGGATGCTATTGGCTGAGAGCGAGACCGGAGGCGGGGCCGTTCGGATCCCCCTGCGGATGCTATTGGCTGAGAGCGAGCGAGACCGGAGGCGGGGCCGTCGGCGTTTGGGCTGGCGGTCCGGAAGGAGCCGATCTGATTGACTTTGAGCACCAGGCTCCCCGGAGCTGGGCTTGGAGTCCCCAGGCGGCGGCTGCCACTCAGGGGCGGCGAGCGGATCGGTAGCTACGCCGTTAGCTACGCCGTTAGCGCCTGACGCAAGACCCATTAATTCCAGCGCGGCCAATTACACCCCGCCCCACCCCCCCCCCCCCCCCCCACCACCAAGCGTACGGTTCTGCCGCATTGATTCGCGTCCGGTTTACTGGGCAATGGGGGGGGGGGGGGCATGGCGATGCAAGACTGCGACGATGAGGAAGGGATCGGAGGAGATCGGAAGGATCCGCGACGCGGGTGTTTTGGGGAGTCGCGTTCGTCTTGAGCTCGTGTTGCGGCTGGTGCTCGCGTAGGTACGGCTCACTGGCGTGATGGCGACGTGGCTACGTGCCTGAACATATCTGGAAAAATACTTTTTTGTGGTTCGTCTTTAAAAAGCCTGGCTCATGTAGCAGGTCAGAGTAAAGATGATACAGTGTAGGCATTCCTTCTTAAAATACAGAAGTGCTCACACTGGGTGGTTGACATTTCCAGAAAAAAGCTAAGGCAAAACCTGTGACTCATTTGCATGAAGTAAGATGTTACCTCAGCAACCAGTTTTTTTTTCCTGGTTTTTTTCAGGTTTTTAAAAATGTGTTTTGGCGTGACGTAGCTGGGTGTACGTAGCGCTCCCGCCCTGTGGGGACGGAGTAGTAAAACTGAGCAGCCTCTCGAGCGAGTGGCCCTTTGCGTCTGGACGATTCGCGATTAGGGAGACGTGAATCATCGCTTAGCGAGGTGCTACCGCGTCTGTCTGCCGCTGAGGGGGAGGGGGGTGCCGGGGTGGGGGGGGGGATGTGACTTTGCGATGCCGTAGTAATTGGCGCTTGTTGGGTTTCCAGCTGAAAAGCGGGGAGTGAATGACAGGGGAGATGAAGACGGAACTTGGTCTCGCTGCCTGGAGCTCTCTGTCCGGCTGATGGACTCATAATTAAAATGGCTTCTCTCTCCATTCTTCATTAATCCTTTCGCTGTTCTCCTTCTAAATCCTTCTCATTTACTTATCCATTTGATAAGACAAGGTGTAAATTTTCCCCACACACCTGTGCTTCACCTCGTGTGAGCGTGCGCCATTGTTTTGACTACGGCCCGTGAGGTTGAGATTTGTACTGAAGAGGCTCTAACCCAGCTCACCCGTTCCATTGGAGAGACTGTAACCCAGCTCTCCCGTTCCATTGAAGAGATTCTAACCCAGCTCTCCCGTTCCATTGGAGAGACTGTAACCCAGCTCTCCCGTTCCATTGGAGAGACTCTAACCCAGCTCACCCGTTCCATTGTAGAGGCTCTAACCCAGCTCACCCGTTCCATTGTAGAGACTAACCCAGCTCACCCATTCCATTGTGTGCACATTGATTGCTAGTGTCACTGATGGCGAAACAGATGCAAGTGCAGTATAAATGTGTACATCCTCCTGGAACATGTACGTTGACTTCAGAATGGAACTCTGCCCACGCCAGCAAGAGAAATCGGCCTTAAAGAATGGCCCTTTGTTTGTCAAATCTTGCTTGTGACCTTAGGTTTTTAAAAAAATATAGAAGTGAACGGCACCTTGCTGAAGAGGAGAGGAGCACGTCTGCTTCTCTCTCGTGTGTGTGTGTGTGTGTGTGTGTGTGTGTGTGTGTGGGGGGGCGTATGCAGAGAGAGAGAGAGCTGTCCCTGGTGAACCCCCCCACCCCCCACCCCCCCTCATCAGGGGCTTCCCAGATTCCCCGTCCCTCTCAACACTCGACAAATAAATCTGAGGCAGCGTTGGCAGGTGCTTACAGTGAGACGTGAAGATGGGGAATTGCATGGAAAGGATTAATATTCATGACAGATATATTGTCATAACCTGAAAATGCGTTGGGGGTGGTGGTGCGGGGTGGGGGGGAGGGGTGGTGGTGTTGGGGGTTAGAAGCGGAGGGGAGTGGGGGTGGGGGGGTGTACTTGACGTGCGGTGTGTTAACAGCTGTGGCTTTCATGTGGTTTTACTTTCCCCTGATCTTCTGCCTGCATCACACTCTGAAATACGGCTTTGTGTTCACGTGCTGGAAATAACACGCTATCATGGCACGGCGGTTTTTTATTTTTGATTTTTTATTTTATTTCTTTTATTTTTTTTCCCCCGGGATGGCGGAACCGTAGCGAAAAGGACGGCGACGAGCGAGCCGGTTCGCCGGCGTCAAATTACTGGCGTGGAAGCCGAGCGGGGCGTGAGCCTGCGCCAGGAGCGAAGCCCCCATTCATTGAGCCGATCAGGGGAGCGGCGCTTAATTGCGGAGAAGCGCGGCTGAGTGGCGTGCGGCTAAGGAGCGGTGCGCGCCAGCGGAGCGCTAGCGGGCATTAGCCGCGTCCCTTCTGGGAACCGGGCCCTAATCAGGGGGCCGAGGAGCCGGCGAGCGGGGCTGATGAGAATTATGACGATTATGGCATGTTAGCACATGTCCTCGGGACAAGTGGACAGGCGACGACTTAATCAAGGGCTGCTTTAAGTGGCACCCATGCTGCTTCCTAACTACCCCCAGATAGCGTCGTATCCTCCGCCAACCTCTGCTCATTAGGGTCAGGATGATTTTTAATGGCTTGTGTATATATTGTTTTTTTCCCTCCCCCCCCCCCGCTCAGCTCCTTGTTGAATAATTCATCCAGGGACCCGCGTCTCGTTCCGTAAAGATCCCTGTCGCAGCCTCTCAGGCGCCTGAGCTCGCTGCCGCTCTGGCCGGGGCTTCAGCTCCGGCGTCCAACAGCAGGTTACACACAAAAAAACAACAAAAAATAAAACAATAATACGGTGAATAAAACTGATGCTTCTGAGTCCCAGCTTTGTTTGTGAACGTTCTGTGAGCAGCAGTCCTGGGAGTTTGTTTTTTGGCTTTTTGAGCAGGGCCTTGTCTGAAGAATACTGGGCTGCTGTCGTCAGGAGACATTTTGTTTTGTACTGCCCCTCCGAACCGGCCGTTTATTTAAATGTTGGACATTTTGGGATGGTCGAAGTGAGGCCTCCAAGGAACTAGCGACCGCAGGGGCCCTCACCAGGTTTGTAAGCTTGGTGAGGGGAGGGTTTGTTGGCAGATGGCTCTGTAGAGCTCAAGTAGGGTCTGGGTGATGGACAAAATATCATGTGATAGTTTTTCGTGTTATTGACAGTATACTGGTATTTGGTTTTCCAATACAAGTTACGCTGAATGTAAATTGTAATATAGGCCTACTGTAACTGTAGAAAAATAAGGATAAATTGAAATCAGAAAATTTCAATATTTTTATGGGGAGCGTGAATGGTGAACGATGTGACATATTGAATTACGTTCAAAATGAGATAGTAAACATTAAAAACCCTATTGTGTAACCTGTTAATGTTCGGTTGCTAGACAAAATATTCTAGTTAAACAATAAAAAAAATCCAAGCTTCTAGGTTTGGAATTAAATGGGCTGACCAGACGGCCTTTTTTCCCGGACATTTCTTCTTTTTTGGGGTCGAAAATATCCGTTCAGATGGGATTCCAAAATCCTGGAACTATCTTATTAGGTTTTGCTCATTCTTTGCACCGTTTATAAACAAATAGGCTAGTGTTACGCTCATAACATTCACTTATGATGTTCACTTCCTGCGTTCGTTCACGTAGCTTATCATGGGTGACCTTCCTCGCCAAGCCCTGTTAAAGCGAATGGCCCCATTGACACAAGCCTGTCAGGGTTCGCCATGCATTAACTGTAGTAGAGAGCTCAGAGGGGGTCCTGGTAATGCTCCTGTCCTCTACCCAACAGCCTGAGAGGCAGAGCTCTTGTAGGCCGCACTTGTTTGTGGTTCCGTGGTGTTCCAAGGGTCTGTTTTTTATCTCGCAGCTGATTGGTCCGCGCGACTGTTTACACGCACGCGGTGCCTCATGCGTGCGTACCAGCTGTGTGTCTGTGCTGACGTGTGTGTGTGGGGGTTTATAAGAACCGGTGCTGTTGAACCCTGCCATGGTGTGGGGCTGTGGGGGATATGGATTTTCTGCTCAGGTTTCGGTGGGGGTAGATTTACAGCTGAAGAGTCCTGCCGCAGGTGACGCTTTCCACCTTTCGCCAGTTGGTCTGTTTGTCCTCTGACTTTCAGGCTTTGTTTTTCTTTCCGGGAGAGCAGCTGCTTTTTCAGCTGTGGGGTCTGTCCCCCCCCGTCCCCCTGTCCCTCTCTCTCTCTGTCCGTCTGTCCCCCTGTCCCTCTTTCTCTCTGTCCCACCCCCCCGCCATCCCCCTGTCCCCCCGTCCTCACTCTGACACGGAGCTGGAGCCCAGTGAAACTTTTCCGTTGTCTCAGGTAACCTCCAGCTCCCTGGATACATCGGCTACATGGGGCTCGAGTGTTCTGCTGAATTTTTAATTGTTTCCAGGGCTGATGCCCTTTCCCCACAGCTACCATTTTGCACATTAGATCATGAATGGATGTTTCCTGAAGTCCAGGTTAAATGTGACACAAGTCGACCCGTTGACCCCTCCAGTGGATTTGAGCGTAGATTTGATTGAAAGTCAAATTCATTTTCTCTGATTCGTCTCTCCCTGTGATTGACAAAGCCTGCTTGTGTCAGGGTTATTTTTTTAAAGTCCTTATGGGCCCACCCCCCTCGAAGGCCCACTGGTAATTGGCTGAAGGCTGGATGAGGTAATCTGGTGTACAAGCACAAATCGGAATAGCAGGAGCTTTGCTTCCCCCAACCACCCCCCCCCATCACTAATAAAGCCACCTTCCCTGCTGATGGAAAATTGTCAGTTTACCTCAAACTACAGGGGGCTTCGCAATCAATCCTTAAAAAAAGCACCGCCTGGCCACCCTGCTGAGATGGGGGATCCCTGGGGAAAGGAAAGCTCTGTGGTTTAATATGCAAGGCTTCTGTTTGCTGACTGGGGATTCGCCGTGTAATAGAATTGTTACCAGCCAGTTCAGTTTAACCTTTACAGACCTGGAGGAAGAAGCACTTGCTTTCATTCATTCATTCATTCATTCATTTATTAATTTGTTCATTCATTCATTCATTCATTCATTCATTGTCATTTATTTGTAAACTTCACTGCTGCAGTAGGGGAACGCACAGCAAAACGTGTCTCCCCACCTGACGCTGAACTAACTGGTGACATGTTCGAGAAGCTAAAACGAACAAAGGTGACAATTGGTGGAAATGAAAGGATGACTTTAATTGCATTGCTCCTGTTGTTGTGGAAACGCATATTTAGGTCTGGTCAGGAAGATTTGCTTTAGTGAGCATGCCTGAACAGCAGGAGTAAAAGTCACCTTGTTCATTTTTAGCATATTTAGTTTTTTTCTGTTCCTGGGAATTTTTACCCAAACCTTAATATTTTCAACTCTGCCTCAGTTGATCGGCTGGAATTTTCCTTGTGAATGTACCTGTAACCTGTCTGTACACAGCTGGGCTCACCTGTGTGCCAGTGAGGAGCGCTGTGCAGTCAGGTCACAGGTAGCATTGTGGCATTCCCACTGCATGGCACTGAAGAAATCACCTTTACTTCCAGTATATCATTTAAAGCCGCATTAAATGGTCTTTGAGATGCACAAGGAGAAAACAGAAACCCAGGAAGTGCTCTGGGTTGGCCATACCAAGCTTTTTGGCATGTATTTATAAGGTATGTTTTGACCTGGCCTATGTTTCGTGTTTTTAAGTGGCTTTATTCTCTCTCTCTTTTTTTTTTTTTTTTTGGTTGTCCTCCAGAAGCAGGATGTCACATTTTTCTTGTAGGCCTCTCTCCTGTTGAGTCAGCGCCCTGTGTAAGTTTGGGGAGGGTGGTGCTCTGGTAGTCTCTGCTAGTGGTGCCACCAGCTGAGCCTGAAGGCTGTGGCATTGTGGGACGGCTGAGGGATTGTGAGAAGGCCATTGGATTGTGGGAAGGCTGTGGGATTATGGGAAGTCTGTGGGATTGTGGACAGGCTGTGGCATTGTGGGACAGCTGAGTGGTTGTGAGAAGGCTGTGGGATTGTGGGAAGGCTGCAGGATTGTGGGAAGGCTGTGGCATTGTGGGAAGGCTGTGAGATTGTGGGAACCTCCGGTGGCAGTGGAGTTTCTCTTGTGTTATGAGGTGGGGAATACTGTTTGGGGGAAACCTGAGGGTCAGGATTGGGTTCAGTTCAGTTGGCAGGGTGCTTCACTACATTAGGAACAAGTTCCAGTGCTGGGTCTGCCGTCTGCAAACCGCCAAACTGTGTCCCTACATTTGGGTTTTTAAAAATAGTTTTTAACCCTTAGAGGTCGAAGGAGATTCTGACATTTTTCCCCCCACTATTCTCCGTTTTAACAAGTTTATGT